>PVIH01000025.1:0-315633 GCA_004025045.1 Sigmodon hispidus | reverse complement strand
GAGACATCTCCATCTCCCACTCTATTTGCTTTTGGTTTTGGTTGGAGGTGATCTTTTCTCTCCTTCTTTTGGTTTGTTTGGCTAAGGGATTGTTGATCTTGTCTGCTTCTTTGAGAGGCCAGCTCTTTGTTTTGTATTATTCTCTCATCTTACTGTTTGTGCTGATCTCATTAACTCTTTCTATCTACCACTTCTGTGTTTGGCTAGAAGTTTGTCTTCTAAGTCTTTGAATAACACTATTAAGACATTTATTTTGAACATCATTAATTTCTTAATGCAAATACTTGAAGCTGTGAAGTTCTTAGAACTGTCTCTGCTATATTCCTAAATGTCTGATAAGCTGTGAGTTTATGTTTTTGATCCTAGGCTATTTTCAAATTTTCTGCCTAAATTCTTCAATAAACCAGTTGTCATTGGAGAGTGTATTGTTTAATCTTCAAGAATTAGTATAGTTTTGTGGGGGGGGGTTGGCATAAATTTATCATTTAACTCCAATATGAACTGACAAGATATGAAATATTATTTAAATTCTTTTTTTCCTTTAATACTAGCATCAGGTTCTAGAATGTGATCAGTTTTGAAGTTCAGTGAGCTTTTGAGAAGAGTTTATATTCCATGATATCAGATGGAATAGTTTATATGTATATTTTGCTAAGACCTTTGATTTATGACATTTACCTTTGAAGTTTATTCTTGACTTTTAGTAGGAATGACTTTATACATTAATGAATGTGGTGCACTAAAATTATTCATTAATATTCTGTTACATACATTTGTGCTTGTTTTATGAAGCTGAGAGCCCTACTATTCAGCCTATGTGTGTTTATGATTTGTATGAGCCCTTCCCTTTATTAACATGTACTTTCTTTATCACTCCTGTTGCATGTGTTAGTTGATGCCTTTTTTGTCAGTCATGAGAAGAGCTATTCTGGCTTCCTTATACCTCTCATCTCCCCAGAGGGCCCTCTTTCATTCTTTGATTCTCAGTCTGTAAGTGCCTTTGCCACTGATGTGTTTCTGAATTATAACAGAGAGCTAGACCTTGTTTGTGAGTCCAACCAGATAGAATGTGTCTTTTAATTGGATAATTAAAACTATTTATGGGCTGGAGAAATGGCTCAGAGGTTGGGAGTGCTGACTGTACTTCCAAAGGTCCTGGGTTCATTTCCCAGCAGCCACGTGGTAGCTTGCAGCCATCTGTGATGACATCTGGTACCCTCTTCTATATACTGTATATATAATAAATAAATCTTTAAAAAGAACTATTTATATTTAGTATTAACATTGAAAGAGAGGTCTGCTAATTTTTTATAATTTTGGTGGGGTTTTTTTTTCAGGCTGGTTGAATTATTGTTTATTCTTTCCTATTTTCCCCTACTTAGAATAGTTGTTTCTTGGTTTATTGGGTTGGACCCAGACCCTTAGTTCCTCTGCTCATGTTTGCTGATTTCCTTTTTCCTTCTCAGTTCTTAATATTAATTAAATTATATTCATCTGTGCTGGCTTAGTGGATATGGATTCTAGTTTGTTATTGTCTTGAAATGTCCTCATTTTGTGGGAAAAATTTTCAAAGACATTCTTTTTCCTAGGTCTAACAATCTCAGGTGTCAGTTATTCACTTTGATAGATTAAAGTCTAACATTCTAGCCAGGTATGGTGGCACACATCTTTAGTCCATGCATTCAAGAAGCAAAGTATCAAATTGGGTATCTATTGCTGTGAAGAGACACCATGACCATGGCAGCTCTTATAAAGGAAACCATTTAACTGTAGTGACAACTTAGTTTCAAAGGTTTAGTTCATTATCATCATGGCAGGGAGCATGGTGGTGTGCAGGCAGACATGGTACTCACTGTATCTTGATGCAAAGGCAACAACAAATGGACTGTGACACTGGATGTGTCTGTGACACTTGAGCATAGGAAGCCTCAACGCTTGCTCCCCACAGTGACACACTTCCTCCAACATGGTCATGTCTACTCCAACAAAGCCACACCTCCTAATAGTGCCACTCCTTCTGAGCTTATGGGGGCATTTACATTCAAACTAAGATCTCTATGAGTTCAAGGCTAGCATGGTCTATATAGCAACTTTCAGTTCATCCGCTGCTATATATTGAAACTCTATCTTAAGAACAAAACATGTAGCATTCTCTTTTCCTGGATTTGTGTGTCTTTGCTGCCAGGTCTGTTGCTGTTCTGATGTGGGTCCTTGTGTGAGCAAGTTACTCTTTTTCTCTTAGAGTTTCTAATATTGTTTCTTTGTAGTTTTGGCTTTTGTTGTCAGGGGGCTTTTGTTGTATTTAATCTTCACTTTTATTGTGTGACAGAGAAATTCTTCTCTGGATACTGACAAATCTAATTTCTCTCATGCTTGACTGTCTATTTGTTTCCTTAAATTTGGGGATTTTTCTGCTATGCTTTTGTTGAATAGAGTTTTATATTAATTTTTATTCTAGCTTCTTCTCCATTAAATCTTAGATTTGGTCTCTTGACCGTGCTTCAGGATTGTTAGAAGTTTCAGTCATGCTAATCTGTTACTCATTTTTCTTTATTAATGTTTGAATGGAGCATCATCTCAAGCTTGCTCTCCATCCCTGGCATTATTTTTGTCTATTTGGACTAGTTCATCAACAATGTTTTGACTATATGTTTTGTTTGATTCACTGAGTTTTTCATTTCTAATATTTCTGTGATTTTTTTTGTCAGAAATTTGATTTCCTCATGCATATTCTGACTTTGTCATCTATTTTCTGACTTTCTTCCCCAGGAAATGAAATCATTTCTGTACTTTATCTGCTGTTTGTAGCCTATTAAAAGTTATTAATCATTTTAACACACAATCTTTTTAATTTTCCCCCTGGCATTTTGTCCATTTCAGTACTTTTGGGTCCAATAATTGAAGAGTCGCATCTCTGTAAGACTCATGTTGCCTTGTTTTCTGTGGTTGTATTTGCTTTTGTGTTGTGGCTTGCACACCTGAGTGTGGCTTGCACACATGAGTTTGGTTTGCACACCTGAGTGTTCACACATGAGTTTAGATACCTGTTTGGGTTTTCTTTGATGGTCTTCTACACCAGCAGTTCTCTACCTGTGTGTGGGTCACAACCCTATTTCACGGGTCTAGCATAGCTGATATTTGCATTACAATTCATAACAGTAGTAAAATTACAGTCATGAAGCAGCAATGAAAATAATTTTATGGTTGGGGTCACCAGGAAATGAGAAACTGTATAAAGGGTTGCATTGCAGCATTAGAGATGTTAAGAACCACAGGCCTAGACATCAAGCAGATTAACTACTCTTAAGGGCTCAATCCTCAGTAGCATTCAGAGAGAGGAAAATAAACAGTTGTGCTGAAGAGAAAAATGAAAATAACAGCTTTAGTGTTGATTAAGTATAATTAAAACACTTAGGAAATGTTAGCTTAGACAGGAATAAGAACACCTAAAAGCACCTGCCTCTGACCTACAACAAGAGAGCTAATGCTGAACTGCTGACCTGTGCTTCTGTGGACCCACATGCCCTCTCACCTTCCTAAAAATGGTCACATCTGCTCTTCTCCCTAGAGAGGTGACTGCCACCCATATCCACGTGGGCAACAAGCTTTGTTTGCTGAAGATCAAACTGTCCTCATTAGAAGCCTGCACAATTCAGCTTCTGTAGAACTTGCTCATTTGTCAGAGAAATGTCCTCTTGGGAGGGAATGAAAAGATCATCCTAGGATGGTCACTGGTCTCATAGAGAGGATTATGGTAGTACCTGTCCTTCTGATGGGGGCTGGGCCTAGAGGCTTCAGCTGCACACTACTTTTTCCTTTATCTTTTAGTGCTGAAAATGTCTGATTGTGGAGGACTGAGCCCCCTTAACAGTACCAGCAACAGTGCCAAACTAAACAAGATGCACAAGACACTCAAAACAAAAGCTCCCTGACGCTTACCCATGGCCATACCATAGAAAATGGCAAGTGTAAGGTAGAGTGCCTTATGAGATTAAAATTATTTAGGATGACAGAAGAAATGGCAGGAAAGAGCAGGAGAGAAAGGGAAGGACACCAAAACAAGGAGAGGAACAGTGGAAATGAGCATTATGAAAAAGAAAGGAAGGTACAGGATAGGATGCTGGGCTCAGGGCAGGCTCTGCGGGAAAAAGTATTGGTCGGACAAGCCTGCTGACTTGAGTTCTGTCTCTGGATCCTTCAGTGCAAGGATGGATGGAGAAAGCGGACTCCTAAACCTGTTCTCTGGCTGCCACATGGACTCTGTGACATGTGCACATACCTGCGCATGCATGCACGTGTACACACACACACACACACACACACACACACACACACAGACATGCACTCGCACATGATAATAAATAATTAAACTTTTCAAAAGTACAAAGATCCAAAATGATCACAAGTGAAATTTGATAAATGCACAAAGAGAAATAAAGGATTAAAACAAAAAACTTTAAAAAACCAAGTAAATCCAAAATTACTAAAAATTATAGAAAGACTATGTAAACACAGAGAGCAATAAGAGGATGAAATGCTAGAACAGCTTCTTTCTGTGTCCTAAATGACTTGGCCATGGCGCCACTCTGTCCCCTCCTATAGTTTATGGTGGCACTGAGCATGTACTGACCATGGTTCCAGTGTCCTCAGAGCTGACTTCATTCAGCAGCTTGGCTACTTTTCACTCCTGGCGTCTCTTCTGACTACACTCAGCTTTGTAGTCTGTGGGCTGGGCAGCTTCACCCACTCTGCAAGGCCTCCCCCATTTCATGCACCCTGGTGTGGCTAATGTCCTATCTGGAGTGTGTGTGTGTCCTGTGTGAGCTGGGACTCAGGGAAGCAAACACAACAGTTTCAGTTTCATAGGGACAGCATGGACCTCTTTGTGCTTTTAATATCCTTAGGGATTAAACACCATCTGCAGGGGGCTGCAGATGTCAAGCAGTGTGCTGGCCTCAAGGTTTCTCAGTCTGCACCATAGAAAGCCTCAGGGCAGAGAGATGGCTTCAGAATCATCTACCTCCTGACCTCAGGCTTCCAGAGCTTGCAGCTGTTTTGAGGTGCTGAGGTCATCTCCTAGCCATAGGGCAAGGCCACCTCCTCCTGTTTCTTTGTCTAAAGTGAGACTTTTGATATCTAGACTTCATGACTAGCATGCATCTAGTACCCCACTCTCCTCTTCCCTGACTTTTCCAAAGCTACTTCTTCCAGTGGGACTGTGGAAGGTTGGCCTCAGCTCAGTGTTTAGCAATGATTTCTCAGTATAGTGTGGACCACAGCACCCCTGTCTAAAGAGGAATGGCAAGATGAAGTGCCCCTTCACAGCTGACCCACAGGGTCAGGTGAGGAATCTGCGTCATCTTTCCTTGCCCAGGGAGCCACAGCTTCTTTTCACCCGTGGTCAATTTCTGTTCCTAATGCATACCTCACTCTCCTCTCACTCCTTGTGGGTTCCAAAGCTCGGCCACTCTGTCTGCTGTTGGCCTGGAGCTAGTCTCTGTTACTTTGACTTCCCCACTCAGTATGACACATGCAAATAGCTTCCAATCTGCCATCTTTATAAGCAGAATTTAATTCAGACAACACACAGGCACACACTACATATATGATAGCATGCAACACAGCTGACCAATTCTCTAGAATTGTCCAATTTCAATGCAAGACAAGTCAACTCTTTAAGGGAGGTGCACACTGCGGTGAAGCTATTGGTGATAGATAAAAGAAAGCACTGTACGAACTGAGCCTAGGGGGTGAGCAAGAGAGCCTTTCCTTTGCATCCATTAAGGTTTATTATTTGAAAAGTATTGATAAGGCTGGGACAATAACCTGGTGATTTGTTTCTTTTAAGTGGGATGGAGTAACTATGTCACACAGAGCAACTCACATTGTACACCATACACAAAACTTAATTTGGGGAACAACATTTGAAAATATAAACTGTATAGTTTTTAGAAAAAAAATACATAAGAGCATTACCAACTAAGATAGGCCAGGATTACTTAGCTGAGAAAATAAAGCAAACTATGAAAATAAATATTTTATTTGGGTTTTTCTCTTCATAAAAGATAAAAGGAAAACAGTGTGAATAAAGTAACTGGTTAGAAGTTAGAGAAAATATGCTTCGAGTCTTGTGTCTGACAAGAAACTATCTAAGAAAACAATTTTAATTGTGCAGATAATAAAAATTCTGAACAATTCAGAATAAATGATGGACGTTAACCGAGAGGATTGGAATGATTCATAAGTAGGTGAATAAATAACATCCTGCTTCACTTTAATCATGAGACCGTGGGGAGAAATAAGTGGGGGAGCTGCCTCAGGGTATTCTCAAGGCAAGGGCAAACCTTTATACTGTGTAGCCTCTAACTGACAAGGATGTGGGAAAAGGCAATAGTTAAAGCTTACGGATGGAAATGCTTTAAAAATGTATAAGATGATGTCGAAGACATCTGCAATGTCTATGAACACGAACGCCGCTGAATCCTTTGACCCTGTGATAATTTCACTGAGAAAATAGGAAGTGGTTGCTGGTGGAGGGGTTCTCACAGAGGCGCATGAACGGGGAGTCTTACCCAGCATTCCTTGCTGAGGAAAAACCCAGCTCAGCCTCATGCAGAATTTGACAGATTATGTTCTGGTCTCAGAGCCACTGTAGATGTTAAAATGGATAGACTAGATCTTTATGCAGCAAACTGATTAAATCCCTTAAACATAATGTGAAAGAAGAAAGTTAATTTGTGGTTGGATAAATACAAGAAGGCACTTTTATAACTATTGAAAAGTCATGCGCACTGATAGTGCACACACTTACGAATATTTGCATACATAATAACTGAGGGAGGATACGGCTATGTCAGGCAAAGGCGGTTGGGAAGGGTAATGGATTCAGATTACATTTATAATATTTTATTTATTAAAAGTTTTAACAAGAAGCAAGCATGACCAAACAGTGACATTTGTAGATTTGAGGAGTGGCTAAGTGTTACTTGTACGTATCACTTCGTTCTTTCCTCTATCTCATAATAAAAAACGTTCGCTGCAAAATGTGCCATTATTTTCCATTTTCCTCTGGAGCATTTCAATTTAGTTTTTATCTTTTTATAACCTTGCAATTACCTTCTAGATTCCCCCTTTGTCTCCATGACTCACCCTCTCTCTGTCCTCAGCAGGATGAATGGAGTCCTTGAGGTTTCCCTGGCAGGTTAGTGAAGTTAGGGAATTAACAAGGGCTACATTGGTTCTGGAAACTTTGAGTGACACCACCTGAGCAGAGCCTCCAGCAGAGACCCATCTAGGGGCATTAACTAGGATGCAAACCCACAGGTCAAAGGGCTAACAGTACATGGGTATACACTGACATTTTACAATAGTTCAACTTTGCTGTCTGCTGTCCTCTGCCCAATACTCACTCTCTCTCTCTCTCTCTCTCTCTCTCTCTCTCTCTCTCTCTCTCTCTCTCTCTCTGTCTCACTGTCTTGCATACATGGGTGAGTGCCTGTCTGTCTGTCTGACCCTGTCTCCCTTTCTCCCTTTCCTGACATTTCTGTGGTTAAAACTTCTCTCAACCACCCTACACTGATGCAGCTGAGCCTTTGGGATGTTTGCTGGGCTCATTTCCAGTGAAATTCTGGAAGATTTGGGGCAGGCAGCACTCTACACTGCCCTTTAAGAGTGCACCAAGTCCTGTATTACACTACAATTACAATCAACAGGTATGGGAAACACTGGCATTGCCCCCACCGGATGGCTAGAAGTGGAAGGCATTCTTTTGGTGGATTCCTTTAGATTTTACTTCTACAGGGAGCTCCGGAAAGCCAGCATTCACGCAATATTGTTTTGTTGTGCTTTTTTCCTGAAATGAAAAGTAATTTCACAAAATAGTTTCATTTGCAATAGTTATGAGATGCTTGCAAGAACATAAAAGTTCTTAAAAAAAAAAAAAAACAAACAGACAACAACCACACACCTCAAGAAACTTTCCTGCTTTCTTGCCAGACATTCGGTGTTTTTTATTTAGAGTACCATAATTCACATCATTGAAAGTTGAGAAAATAGAAAATTGAAGGCAAAAATCTTCAGTAGAAAGAGGTAACTAGCTTCTGTTCAATTTTGTGCACATTTTTTGTTTTAATATATTCATATATACATTTCACATATGTATATAATTTAGGTCATATATAACAGGTTATATACATGCATAAATCTGGTAATTTGAACTTTGTATTTTCTATTTTTATTCTATACAATGTGTATGAGTGCTTTCCCTGTATGTATATCAGTGTGGCACATGTGTGCAGGGGTCAGCATAGGGGGTTGGATCTCCTGGATCTGGAGGGATAGGTGGATGTGAGCCACATGGAAGAGCAGCCAATGCTGTGGACCAATGATCCAACTCCTATCCCTGTGTCTTTTCCTTAGAAAGGTAAGGATGGGGTGCGGAGATGACTCAGTGAATAAGAACTCCTGCTGCACAAACCTGGTCAGCATCCAGTCCCTGGAACCCATGTAAGAAGCCAGATGTGGTGATGAACACCTGAAATTTTCATTCTCCTTCAGAAAGGAAGAGAGAAATACAGGAGAACTGCCTGAAAGTTCACAGGCCAGCCTAACTTAGAGCACACAGAAACAAGAAGATAGCCCCACCTCGACAAAGTGGAAGGAAGGATCAGAATCTCATAAGCTGTCCTCTGCTTCCTGTCTTCTAATATCCAATGTGGTATACATACACCGACACTGCTACAAACCACACACACACACACACACACACACACACAACTCCCCAAATAAATAAATACATTTTAATTAATCTTTTTTATTGCTTTATATTTTAGTTTCATTTGTTTATATGTATCCATACACATGTTCTATGATGTGGGTGTGTTCTATGCATATGAGCATATGTGTAGGTCAGAGGACAGCTTGTGGAAACTGGTTCTCTTTTTCTACCACTTGGAGTCTAGGATTAAACTCAGGTCACCATACTTGGTGACAGGAGCCTTTACCTGCTAAGCCATCTCACAGACCCTAAAAACGTAAGCAACTTGCCAGAATGTAAAAAGCAAAAATACCAAGCAAACAATAATGCCTACTGAGGTGGCTTGGAGGAAAATGGCCACCAAAGGAAGTGGCACTATTAGGAGGTGTGGCCTTGTTGGAGGAAGTGTGTCGCTGTGGAGGTGGGCTTTGGGTCTCTTTTGTTGAAGCTTCCTACAGTGTGACAGTCAGTTTGACTTCCTGTTCCCTGCAAGTGAAGATGTAGCCAGCATGACATCAGCCTGCATGCTGCCATTCTCCCTGCCATGATGATAATGGAATAAACCTCTGAAATCGCAAGGGAGCCACCAATTAAGTGTTTTCCCAGTAAAAGTTGCTGTGGACTCATTGCGGATCAGCCAACTTTTGGACCATGGTCAACCTCAAGCCAGATGGCATTCAGCATGGCCTGGTGGGCGAGATCATCAAGCTCTTCCAGCAGAGAGGGTTCCTCCTGGTTGCCATGGAGTTCCTTTGGGCTTCTGGGGAACACCTGAAGCAGTACTCCATTGACCTGAAAGACTGGCCTTTCTTCCCCGGCTGGTGTCGTACATGTAGTTGGGGCTTCTAGTCGCCATGGTCTGAGAGAGGTTCAATGAGGTGAAGACAGGACAGGATGATGCTGGGAGACACCAATGCTGCTCAGTCTAAGCCAGGCACCATTCGAGGTGATTTTTGCATTCAAGTTGTTCATGGCAGTGATTTAGTACAAAGTGCAGAGAAAGAGATTAGTATATCATTTAAGTCTGAAGAATACGTTGACTACATGTCTTGTGCTCATGACGGAATATGAATAGAAGGAGATAACTCTGGGTCCTTTTCAGCATTACTGATGGATCCATGGACACAGTTTTAGTTCCTTAGAATGAATGGATCATCTTTTCTAAAACAAAAAAGACTTTGGAATTGGGGGGAAAATGAGTTGCTGTGGTCATGGTGTCTCTTCACAGCAATAAAAACTCAAACTAAGGCTCCTATCAAGCAAAATAGAATTTTTGGCTTTGTGATGGATGGGAGTGTGTATGGGCATAGGCTCTTTATTACATTGCTAATCAAAATTATTTCTGTGTGTTAATAACAGGAACTATGAAGGGTCTTAGACAGAACTCACAGAATAAATGCTGCTCTGTCCTTCAGGGCCTGAGACGTGACCTTACCAGGGCCCCGAGGGAAAAAACAGAACAGATAGATACAGGCACAGAAAAGCTGCGATCCACTGGGCTGTGCTCTATGCTGGAGTAGCACAGTCTACTCCACAGACTGAAACCTAGCACTTGTCCACACTCATGTGCAGCACAGGGGGCAGAAGCAGCTGTCTCAGTGGGAGGTCTCCAGAGGGGAGCAATCTCACACTAGAAACCTCTGGGAAGAGGAAGCTGTAGTCCTTAGTGTTGACACACACTGCCTGCATGCCCACTTGAAGGAGAGGAAGGCTTTGTCAATTCGAAGTCTGACCCATATGGGGAAGGCTTTGCCATCCCCTGGATCTGAAGCTTTAGTCCCTGACATGACTGTGCCCATGTCAACAATGTTCATTCACTCAGAACCTCATCTGCTCTTTGTACTCATGGCTTCTTCCATTCTCCACAGAATGCCTTCTTCCCTCTGAAGGATTTTGATTCATTTACAATTAAAACAAACAACAACAAAAAGCCAGTGACTCCTTATTATGTAATAATACATTGTTTCTTTGATTAAATGCTTTTAATTAAAACTATTATTGCATGTATAAAAATTGTCAAAGCCCAAAGTATATTCATTGGAAACAAGGCTCTCTTGTACATGGATGTTCTTACTGTCTTTCCCCTGATAGCCTTACATGTATTATTATTACTCTTATGTAGTAATATTGTCAGTATTTTTGTTTATAAAAGTGGAGTGTTTTGTATGTGCTGTGTTATACTGTTGTGTGATTTTCCCTGGAAAGCTAGGGACAAATGGATATTCACTTCAGAGAACAACCCTGACAACAGACCAAAGAGATAATTTTCCCTGAATCTACCTTAGTTAACTAATGTGTCTTGGTGTCGTTTACAGATGCAGGGACCACACAGAAACAATTGCGTCACTGAAAACTCCTAGCTCAACCTGAAACTAGGAAGTCTCTTCTCCTTCAGAAATTATTAAGTGCTTATATAACCTTGGGGAGGGGCCTTGAGAATCTTGAGACTTCCTGAGTTTCGTGGCCTTCCTAAGTCTCTTAAGTATCCTTAGATTCCTTAAGCTTAAGGGCTTCCACTCTCCCTTGAGGAGGGAATAGTTCAGCTCAAAAGGATTGAGGTTGGAGAGATATAGCAGTACACCACTCTGCTTCTTATATTCTTTCTGCCATCTTCCCTACTCTGTGATGTCCCCTGAGCCTTGTATAGATGGATATACAAGTGATACAAATATCTGTGGGTTTTTTTTTCTTTCTTTTTAAATTCACTATTTATCCTGGCTGGATTGGAACTCACTATGTATTCCAGACTAGCCTCAAAGTCATAGATTATCTTTTTGCCTCTGGCTCCTAAGTGCTGAAGTCATGCATCCCACATCTATCCTGATTAATTTTTTTCCATTTATAATTGAACATTAGGCAACTACATCTCTCTTAGTCTCAGTAGCTTGACTGACTGACCCTCCAGTTATTGCAGCTCAGTGAAAAGCAACAATGTTTCCCTGCCTGACTGCAACAATGTTTCCCTGCCTGACTACAACAATGTTTCCCTTCCTGACTGTAACAGTGTTTCCCTGCCTGACTGAGGCTGACAACAGCAACATTCCATGAATATAAACACAATTGTTCAGAAGGTAATTAGTCAGGAATAGCACAGCTGTTTGGCAAGACATAGGGCATCACATACCCAGCCACAGGTCTTTGCTTATTACAGCACTGGACAGGAGTTACTTCCTCTGGAGCTGACGTTGCAGACCTCTTGGTTACACTCTTGGGCTCTGTCCCTATTGTACCACTAGACAGTGCCTGGCTTTTTGATAATGAATGCAGACTACCTAACTGAGCAGGACTATGGGCAATTCCCCAGCAGCGTGGATAGAATCTTTTAGCATTACAAGAGACAACCTAGAAGGAAGCCCTCAAATTCATTCCTACATTGCTTTATTAAGGTCCTGCAGCCAAAGTGTTTGATGTATTTGACATTTATGATCTTATCCCAATATGAGCTACTTTCAGGGGCTGAGTATGTTCAGTCATTTGGTGGACATCCTCACAGTTACTTGGCAGACACTTTTGTTAAGGATAAATGTCACCCCAGGTTACATAGATGAAGACAGCCATGCTGGTTAGCATTTTTCAGCTCGACTCAAGCCAAAGTGGTCTAGGAAGAGGGAAGCTCTATTGAGAAAATGCTCCCATTTCCTAGGGTCTGTAGGGAAGTCTTTAGGGGTCATTTTCTTGATTAATGGGTGTGGGGGTTTTGGTGGTGCCATCCACAGGTAGATAGTCCTGGGTGATAGACAAAAGCAGGTTGAGCAGGCCACACAGAGCAAGCCAATAAGCAGTACTCCCCCACAGTCTCTACTTCGGTTCCTGCCTCTGGGTTAAAACCAAGTTCCTCCTTCAGCATTGGCCTTGGCATTGGAGTTGCAAACTGAAATACATCCACTTCTTCCCAAGTTTGTTTTGGCCACAGTCTCATTGCTGCAACAGAATGCAAACTAGAATAGAAATTGGCCACAGAGAGTAGGCTTTTGCTGTGACAGACCTGACCATATTTTGGAGAGGATTATAGACATTTTGGAAATTTTAGACTGGAAAAAAATTTTGAAAGCTCAAAACAAAATGGGTTGAAAGCTCAAACAAAAGCTCAGAAGATAAGACTGTTGAAAGAAATGCTAACTATAGAAGCCTGGTATTGCACAAATTCTACTTGGTATTACTAGTAAAAACCCAGAACTGAATACTGTGGAAAAGCTGAAAGATCAGAGAGACAAGCCACAGCCGATTCTCACCTAGCCAACTCTTCAGGCCGAAAAGAGTAGATCCTGTCTCCAGGAATCCTCAGACTCAATCCTCTGAGTCCTCAGCAGAAAGGAAATGGAGTCTCAGGGAAAGGGCTGAACTCCTCCCTCCCCTTCTCCACTCGTCTATCTCACTTCCTGGTTCGAATTTTCTAGAACTGGGACTAAAGCTGTGTCCACCACTGCCTTGTTTGGTCTTGAATTCACAGAGATCCAGGGGATCCTCTGCCTCCCAAGTGCTGGGATTAAAGGCAGCAGGGGCCACCACTCCCTGGCCTTCATGGCTTCATTTTGTGGATGGCTCTTTCCTCGACTATTTCTATTAAATATATTGCTATAGCCCAGTTTATGAAATTTCAGAGGGAAGTAAAGACTCTGTCAGAGCCATTCATATGGTATGTTTAAATGAAACATATCATCTCATTTCTGGTCAGCTGGGACTAAAAAATCTGAGATCTGGTGCTTTCTTCTGGAGTGCAAGCATACATGCAGGCAGAACACTGTATACATGATAAATAAGTAAATCTTAAGAGAGAGTGAAAGAAAAAGAGAGAAAGCCTGATGTGCGATATCTTTCTGTATATTGTGAATATCATTCTTTAATAAAGGGACTGTTTTGGCCTATGACAGTTTTCTTAGTAATAGGCAGGGAAATCAGAGCATAGATAGGGGAAGGAGGGTGGAGCAAAAAATAAAAAATAAAAAATAAAATAAAATCACCATCCAACCATCCAAAAATCAATATATAAAATAACACAAATAAACCACAGGCCACATGACAAAACAAATTAATAAAAATAAGTTAAATTAAGATACAAAATCTAGCTAACAATATGCCTAAGCCATAAGCCATAATCAATAAAATTAATATAAGCCTTTATATGATCATTTAAGACTAGTCAGTCTGAGACTACAAGTCTGTAAGTCTAAACCACCAGCCAAACAAGTCAAAAACGTCTGACTTTTTATTTACAAAAGCCAGCTGAGCAAGCCATGGGGAGCAAGCCAGTAAGCATTGTTCTTCCATGGCCTTGTTTCATTTCCTGCCTCTAAGTTTCTACCTTGAGTTCTTGGCTGGAATTCCCTCAGTGTTAGACTATGACCTGTGATTTGTAAGTTGAAAAGAACCATTTACTTTCTGAGCTGTATTTTATTATAGCAATTGTTGGTTTGGGGCATGAGAAGAGACACACACACTACCAGGGCCACAGGAGAGTTAATTTAGTAGAGTTGCCAGGCAGGTACAGGAACAGAGAAACAGAGGAGAGGAAGAGAGACAGACTGCAACATGGCCTCTCTTTTTAAGAGAGAGGCTAGATATAGGTTCACATAGCCATGCCTAGGGGCATGCCCTCCTTACAAGGCAACATTTTGTCTTCACCATGTGACCACTACATACCAGGAATTTTTATTTCACCCAGTGCCCTGTTGGGTTCACCGTGTGGAGTGTCAGGAATCCTTACAACAATAAGAATCAAACTAGACCAATATCTGTCCTTGAATTCTCTCAAAGGATACTCCATTCTCAGAGGGTTCATCCTTGACTTCATGTCTCATCATTCATAGAAGCAAGAGTGCTTCTGCACTACAGCAAGAAGCCACATCATCCCATACCACATGAGTAAAGGCAGCAATGTACACATTGCTCTCACAGATGCTTCACTATCAGACAGATTGCGCTCAGTAGCAAATCTTATCATCCATCACAGGGGCCATCCACCCACCCCTCTCAACTGACTTTTGTTATGTTTGGCAGATATTGGAGTACCAATTGCATTCTGCCATGAACAAATGAGCATTCAATCCAGATAGGGCAGTGATGAATAAGTAAATGAATAATTCTATTCAAGTCTGATTTATGAATCTACTAAGTTTATCAGAATTACTTACAGAAACAAGAATGAATCATAGATGATGTGAGAAAGGACACATTTTTCAAAGATCTACAGCATTGTGGGTGATGACACAGGAAAACAGAATCTCTGGAGCTCCCAACCCATCTTTCAGGCAGATCCACTGAAGAATCTCCCATCTTCTAACAAGTATTTGTTGCTCATATTATCTTGGGGAGAAGAGGTCTTGTGAACCATATAACATTCTGAAATTTTTGGGTCTTTTCAGTTTCCTAGTCTTAGAGCTTCCTTTCTCCCTCCCAAATTCAGAAGAAACACCAACACAGCATATACCCCAGTGGTTTTTCTTACACATTTGAAATATAAATAAATATTTATAACATAGAATATATGATATAAATATATTAATATATCAATATTTTTCTTCATGACCCTACAGAATTGTAACATAATGGATTTAATTACATTTCTAATGAGAAATACTCAGGTATCTTTTAAATTTTTTCTTTGTGTGCAGTGGTGGTGGGAGCGGTGTGTGCAGGGTGTCACACACACAACAATAGAAATCTCACATGCCAAGAATACAGTGGAAGTCAGAAGACAATTTGCCAGTTTGTTCTATTCTTCTATTCTTCTACCATGTAAGTTCTGAGGATTAAGCCAGGTGTCTGGCTTGGCAGCAGGTAGCTTTATCCATTAATTTGTCTTACTGATCTATCTTTCATATTTTTTTCTATGATAAGCATGGTGACAGGGAACATTGTAATTATTTTTAGTGAAATTTCTGGGGAAATAAGTATAGCAACTTAGGCTGATGGGCTGTGGTCCAGCTAGTCCAACAATGACTGTCTTCTGACCAAATGTTTAAGAATTCAGTAGTTGCTCAGGCCACAAGGATGGATATCTCAGCTGGTCTTCAATATATACCAGAATCCCAAAGAAGTAGGTTATAATGCCAGCAAAGGAACAGATTTCTAGTGAGAGCAAGGGCAAGCAGACAAAGAGAGAAAAAGATTTCTTCTTCCATGTCCTTTCTGTAGCTGCCACCAGAGGTGTGGCCCAGATTAAAGGTGGGTCTTCACATTTCAAATGACTTAATTAAAAAAAAAAAAAAAAAACTCTCAGAAATGTACTCAGCCACTTGGGGGTTTTATTTAAATACAGATGTTGCTAAGTTGACAATCATTTTTAAATCATATATTCTGAAATACTGATTTCCAAACTGCTTATAATGTTCTATCCTTGTGAGAAAGTGTGTTGTTTCTTTATAGCAGTTCATGGTCTGTGAATCTGAACCCATTATACACATTCCCAACACGAGGTGCACCAGGGCTTTTTATGTTTAAAACAGAATTTTTCAAATATTTCTCTTTAGGAATGTCCTGCTGAAGAGAGGGAGGAAGAAGGATTGTGAGAGCCAGAGGGGTCAAGAACACCACAAGAAAACCCCAGAATCAACTAATCTACCTCATAGGAGCTCAGAGTGTAAACCAACTAGGAAGCCTGCAAGAGACCAGTCTAAGACAATTGTGCAGTTTGATCTATTTGGGGGACTCCTAATGGAGCAGGAGCTGTCCCTAACACTCTAACTGGCTCTTGCAAACCCATTTCTCATACTGCACCACCTTGTCCAGCCTAAACACAAGGAGAAGTGCTTAGTATTATGACAACCTGCTATGCCAAGCTTTGTTGATGCCCATGGGAGGCCTGTCCCTTTCTGAAGAGAAACAGAGAAAGAGTGGAGGGGGGGAGGGGGAGTGAACAGGAGAAGATCAGGGAGTGGAAACTGTAGGATTAAAATAAATTAAATAAATAAATAAAAAGGAATGTTCATTATATTTCCACTCTGTCCATCACTATTGTTAATTTGTTTTTATAATTGTTCTTCTGACCTCTTTCTTTCCCCCCACCCCCAACAACCTTCTGTTTTGTAGCCTACTTGGCCTGAAATTCACTATGTAGCCCAAATTGGCTTTGAATCAGCAGCAGATTTCCTGTCTCAGCCTTACATGCACTGGGATTACAGGACCATATTGCCTGGCTCATTGTTACTTAAGCATTCTTATATTTTCAGAGCTATGGAGAAGGCTAAATGGCTAAGAACACCAGCTGCCATCTCAGAGAGCTTAGTTCCCAGCACCCACACAGCAGCTCACAAGGATCTGTAGCTCTAGTTCCAGGGGATCTCATACTCTCTTCTGGCCTCTACAGGCACTACACACACATGATGCACTTACAAATGCCTAGGAAAAACACCCATACATATAGAATAAAAATAAATACATCTATTAAAAAGAATTCATTGTACTTTAGGAAGTTAAATTTTTCTTTATAACAATTTGTTGCATTTTTGAGTAATTTTGAGGCTTTGTCTATGATAATTTTATTCATAAGCATTCCTTGCTATTGATTCAAACTTAACAAAAACATTGCCATTGAACAGGCTTCACTTCATTGCATCAAGAATATTTTCCAAATGTTCTGTCTTTTTCCACTGTGCCTATAGCTTTGTGAAACCCATTTTTAGTTTTTAATACACTTGAAATTCATTTTGACAGAATGGATGAGGTGCTCGTTCATGTTTACTTTCTTGTTTCAGTATGGTTAGCATATTTTCCAACACTAGCAGAAGTTATTCATCTTTTAGCCACTGATATAAAAACAATTTCAATTGTTTTCTATCATGAGTTATCACACATTTATTAGCTGAAAGCAACACAAATTTATTTTCTGGCAGTTCCAGAGGCCTGAGTTCCCTCCAGAGCTATAGGGTAGAAGCAGTTTCTGTATATTCTCCAGCTTTAGGAGGCTGTCTACATACCTCTGCTTGCGGTGCCGCAGTCCTACTTCTTCCGTCCCCATACTTGATCTTCTGCCTTCAATGATGCTACCTTCTTCCTGCCTTTATACAGTCCTTGTAATTGGGGTAAGCCACTGGAACTGTAGAATATTCTCCCTCCCTATAGCATTAGATGTGTATGGGTGATTTGCCTATGTGTATGTCTGTGTACTACACTCATGCCTTCTACCACCAGAGGCCAGAAGGAGGTGCTGGATCCCCTGAAACCGGAGTTACAGAGGATGTGAGCTGCTGTGGGAGTGCTCTAAATTGACCCCAGTACTCTGCAAGAGCAGTCAATGTCCTTACCCCGAGTCATCTTTCTAAACCTAATGTCAAGATTCTTAATGACATCCTTTTACAAGCAATCAGTGTCCTCTTAACATGGTTATGAACACACACGTAGGAAACATACAGCATGTAACCAGGAACGTGAGTAAGGAGAAGGGCATCAGGAGGTGGTTAGTGGGATACGGTCCAAATCAGCCTCACAGGGAACTGTGAGCATGTATATACACAGAAGCAATGGTGGTGTTATGTTTATCTTTGATATATTTTATTTATCCTTAAAGAAATCTGATGTAAAATGGCAAAATGCTTATATTCTCTAATCTATGGTAGTTTCTAGCTATTCATTTCTCTGTATATGCATCTCTGTATGTGAAAGAGTTCATAACTATGTTAGGCTGAAAAATAATCAAACTAACGTGGAAGATGGGTCTTTTTTCAATTTAAATTTTGTTTCTTTTGAACAGATACAAATATAGAGTTGCTGAATTATATAATAGCTTTGCTTTTTAAAATAAAATCATTTTATTATTCTATGTACCTAAGTGTTATGCTTATGTGTATGTATGTACACCAGGATGCATGTGGTCAGGAAGTGGTGTTAGATGCCCTGGAGCTAGAGTTACAGAGACTTGTGAGCTGCCATGTGGGTGCTGGGAATTGAACCCAGGGCTTCTGGAAGAGCCACAAATGTGTTTAACCCCTGAGCCACTCCTCCAGCCCCAGTAACTTTACTTTTAACTGATGGGATATTTTGCTGTTTTCAAAAGTTGTCGCATCATTTTTATATTAACCAAAACAATACAAAAAATCAAGTTTCTCCACATATTCTCAACATTTACCATTGCTTGCTTGTAGGCAGCCATCCTAAAAGAAGTGATGTGGTATCCAATCATGAGTATGGTTTGGTGTCCTTTTTAGTTTTTTTTTTTTTTTTTTTTTTTGCCTTGTTTCCCTCAGATGCTTAATGATATTGCGCCTCTATGTATATCTGTTAGACATATAGACATACATATCTGTCTCTGTTGAAGAAAAAAGTCCTTTGCCCATTTAAAAGAATTTTAAATTATATTTTGTTTTATTTTATTGTTTAATTTTAAGAATTCTTTGTATATTTTGGAACTAACTCTAAGTCAGACATGCTCTTTATAAACAGTTCCCCACTGGTCCATTTTAATTTGCTGCTCATTCCCTCTACTGTGCAAGGCTCCCATCTAATGTAAAGTCAATGTTTGAGTTTTATTTCTGACTTTGGTGTCATATCCAGGAAATCACTGCTAAGACCAATACCAAGTTTTAGGCTTTCTTGTAAGAGTTTTAAAGTTTTGAAATTCTGTTTTAAAAAAAAAGATTAAACTATTTCTGTATGTGTGTGTCTACTTCTATATGTGTTCACATGTATGTGCAGATGTTTATGGAAACCAAAAGAGAGTGCCCGTTCCCCTGGAACTGGAGTTATAGGCAGTTGTGAGCTGTCTAGTGTAGGTGCTGGGAACCAAACCCAAGTCCTCTGCAAGAGCAGCAAGTGTTCTTAGCTGCTGAGATGTCTATCCAGCTCCTGAATTTCAGGTCTTAAGTTAAAATCTTTGTCCGTTTTAAGTTACTCTTGTTTCTAGTGGAAAAAAAGAAGGGTCACCACGTCTCCTGTTGGTGTGGGCATCCACTCTTTCAGACCCTATCATTGAGGAAACGACTTCACCAGCAGGCCTGCTTAGCACTCTTGGTGACAGGGAAAAGAAGCAAAGCAAAAAAATAATAATTTTTAAATAAATTGGTTTGCAGATGATATGGTTTTAGACATGGAAAATGCAAAGACCCTCACACAGACACACAGAAATGGGAGGTGGTGGAGCAAAAACTGTCTCAAATAATTGATGAATTTCAAAAAGTTGTAGAATACAGAATCATCATGCCCAAATTAGTTGTATTTCTCCAGGTCAATGATGAAGTAACTGCAAAGGAAATTAAGAAAACACTTATGGGAAAACTTAAGAAATGTTTTGTAAATGGTGGCTCCTAGGAACTCAGGCAATTCTGAGCCAAAGAAACAGCCAGAAACATCATCCTCCCTGACATTAACAAAACTACTGTTGCCTTTTGCAAAGTATATTTTTCCAGAAGCATGTTTTTTTGTTTTTGTTTTTGTTTTTGTTTTCTTTTGCCCCCCCTCTCTCCCCCTCTCTCCCTCCATCTCTTCCCAGTGCTGAGGGTTGGATCATAGGCCCTGAGCATGCTCAGCAGGCTCTCTATCCCTGAGCTACATCCCCAGCCCTGACCATTTCCATTTTGTTCTTATTTTCCATTTCAGTCATGTATACAATGACTGTTTTTCTGCTTCTCTACTTTTGTGGTTTAGTCTGGTTTGTTTTATTGGCGACTGGAGTTATATACTGTGGCCACAGCTTCCAGTAGATATTTCCTGTTTATTTAAAACCATTAATTTATATGTACATTTTAGCTGTATCCCTTAAGTTCAAATGCATTCAAATTTAAATATAGTCTCTAATTCAAATTGTCTTAAGACTTTTTGTCTCCTGATAGTTATATGTTTAGGGTTCTGAATATATGGAAGACTAATTTTTTTCTCTTATTTTTTATTGAACTGTAGGTTTAAACTATTTTTTGTTATGTTTTATTTTGCATAATCCCTTAAAAATATTAAATATTAGAATAAATAACTCAGAACCAGCCATAGTCTTAGTTTCTTTTTTGCTGTGTTAACAAGACATTTCATACTGAGTAAATTATAGACATGGGGGTTTCTTTACATATGACTCTAGAATTTGGGAAGTCTAACAAATATGAGTAGCATGTTGGGTGTTTCCATGCTGCATGACATTAGGGGGTTGGGTAGTGAGCACTTAAGTGATAAGAGAGGACTTGAGAGACCACATCAGTCAATGTAAGAAATGAACTCACCTCTGACTAGAAACCCACTTCAGAGAAAATGATAATAATCCATTCTTATGGGCAGAATTCTTATGACCTGATCATTTCTGTAAAGATTTATTTCCTAATATGATTAAAATGACAGCTGGAGGCTATGGAGATGGTCCTTTGCACAAAAGCAGGAGGACTTGAATTTGTGTCTTTAGCATCTACATAGAAAGCCTGGGGGGTGTGGTGCACATTTGTAACTTTAGTGTGTGTGTGGGGGGGGCTGTATATAGAGATAGACAGATCTCTGAGAATCATTAGCCTGCCAACCTAGCCATATGGGTGAGCTCCAGGTTCAGTGAGGAACCCTACCTCAAAAAAAAAAAAAAAAAAAAAAAAGTGGAAAGCAACTGAGAAAAATGCCCCATGCCAACTCAGACCCTTACAAAGTTGTGCACACATATGCATACACACCTGCACTCAGAAGTTCTCACATCTGCATATACATTCATCACATGCACACGGGCAGTTGAATTTCAGCATGAATTTTGGAGAGAACTTTCAGATTGCAGTGCCTTCATTTTTACTTCTCAAACTTCCTTCATGTATGGGGTGTGGCCATATCCTGTAGATTTGGAGTGTCTGGAAAGCATTCCTATTTTGTATTCATTTTTTAATACTTTAATGTTATTTCTGAGAAGTTAGAATTCTGGGTTGATGTTCTTTTTACCTTTTTATCTGTGAAAATCCTATGGTTATATTTGTGTTCATTCCTAGCATCAGAATACTGACTGGCTGAGCTGCCTAAACATTTTCTTTCCTGTTGGTTTTCAACATGTCCACTGCAGTGGCCTCATCTTTTCTCTTACATACTCTTCCACTGTTTCTTTGAGTGTATGTGATCATCTCCCCTCTTCCTCTTATGAGAAGGCTTTGCATATACAGAATCAAGCATACCTTCCTGGCTGGAGAAATTTTAATTCCTAAGTAAACATGCAGGAATCTAGCTCTCTCTGTGAGCCATTTTTTTAAAGAAGTGTTAGTGGGTTTACAGCGTAGGCCTTAAATTTTGTTATTTTCTCAGTACCTTTCTCTCACTGTGGCTCTTAGTCATCACCTCCTGATATTCATACCCTGGTGCAGATGTGTTGGGATAAGTTGACCCATGGAACTGGTAAATTATTGCAGAAAAGACAGAGTATACTTTCAGAGGCAAAAGATTTTGCATTCTTTTGTTCTGACATCTTTGATTACTTGTTCTGAGAGAATCCAGTGCATATGAGGAAAAACAAACAGCCCTGTGGAGAGAACTAACTGTATGGCAAGGAATTGAGTCCTTTTGCCAACCACAGCAAGAAAGCAAGATCTACTTACAGCCACATGCAGCGGCCATCAGGGAAGAGAATCCTTCATGTGACCATGGTCTGGTCTTTAATTTGGCTGTAATTTTGTATATAAGTTAAAATCACTCAGCTGAATTGTTTGGGGATTGTTTTATGATATAATAAAGTTTACTGCTTTCTCAATTTGCTGAGTAGCTGAATACTTTGACATAGACCAACAGATAACTGAGGCATATTTTCTATTGTCCTAGGAGATAAATTCTCTAGGTTAGAACACTTTACCTCCACCTTTTAGTGACCTCTGATTTTTTTACTTCAATCAAATGTAACAGTTATACTGCATAGAAGTTTTACTACACTTAGAAAGAGAGTGGTTTTTTTTTTTTTTAATCATTTACTCTTCCTTTCCTTAACTTATGGTAACATATAAGAGCTAAGAAATTCTGTCAACTCCAGGAATCCTAGTCAACGTGTTAAGCTCTGGGTCATTGTTTGCTGTGTTTTATAGTTCTGGAGGCCTCTGACATATTGCTTCTATGTGTCTGTAGAAGCTATTTTTCTACTGCTATGGTAAAACACCATGACCAAGAAAACCTATGGAAGAGTATACTTGGCTTTATACTACTTGTTCCAGACAGAGTCCAGACTGTGGACCAGAGGCAGCAGGCATCATGGATGGAAGAGCAAGCAGAGAGCTCACCTCTTGAACCGCAAGTATGAAGCAGAGAGAATGTACTAAAAATGGTGTGAGTCTTGAAACTCCAGTTACAAACTTCCTCCAGCAAGGCCACACATCTGAATCCTCCCCAAACATTGCCACCACCCGCTGAAGAGGTCTAAGGGAGCTGGTGTAGGAATGAACAGTGGTAGATTTGGGGGTTCTGGTTTTTTTTCAGGTGTGTGTATATGTTTGTCTTTCTTAAAGCGTGCTTTTAGACTACTAACAGGTTTTGAGGATGTTTCAGGTTGTATGAGGTGTGGCCTTTTCTCACAACCCATTTTTCCAGCTACATGGTGTGTGATTTATAAGTTTCTACACTGACATATTTGGTGTGTCAATGTGGCTGCACTGAGGGATGCCTGGAGAACTAGTATGTCATTATTCCTGGGTATCCCCTGAGCATGTTTCCAGGGAAGCCTTGACTTGAATGTACATCCAGTCAGTTACAGGCATAGATGGCAGAAGAGAGAAGAAGATGAATCCCTCCCCACCTCAATCATCCTGTTCCTCCATTTTAGAAAGGATATATTTCTGCCTCCCACCCCAATCATCCTCTTCCTCTGCTTTAGAAAGGATACATTTTCTGCTGCCTTCTCCCTTTAACATCAGATTCCAGGTTTTTGGAACTTTGACCTCCCAGCATGCTTCTTGGTCTGAGCTACACCACCACACTACAAACTGCCATTGTGGAACTTTTAGCCTCTGTGACTGTGTAAGCCAGTCCAATAAACCCCCAACTGGGTCTGGTTCCCCAGAGAACCTCGCCTAATAAAATCCCTGGCTTAGAAGAGTCTCAAAGGAGCAAATAGCAGAAACCCTGAGATGCGAGGCTGCATACCAATGGCCATTTGAGTTCCTGTTCATGATCTTAACCTTCAGGATTGGTCCCCAAAGAGCAATATCAGCCCAACACCTCCAGTGTGAACTTCATATGTACATGCTTCTAACCCGCCATCATCCCCGCTGACTGATGGTGTGTTCCCATGTTGTACATAACAAGGCTTGATGGTGAAAATTCACTCCTTCAAGTCATGTGGCTGGAAAGCGGTGGAACCAACACATATGCTGTGGTCTTTGGCTCCTGGAGCCCACAGACTTCCCACTATGATGTGTAAGACTGTGCTGGTTTCTGGTCTTTCATGCTGCAGATTCAAGTAGCACAGATACCTTGGCAAGGATGAAGCCAGCTTTCTCTTCCCTGGAAGGTCATTCCTTTAAATAGAAATTAAACGATCTGAAATAAAATGTAGCATTTGCCATGGAGTCTTCACAGATGACAGCCCTTCTCTGATCCATGAATCTGACCCTAGAAGCTCTCACTGCCAATCATTGAGCCAAGGCTGGGCTGAAAATGGTCTCTAGAATTTACTCACTGCCTCCAGCCCTCATTTATTTGCAGAAGGGCAGGTCCCATTCAGAATGACCTGCAGCTGTTCTGTGCACTCTGGGTGCTGAGCATCCTGCATGTGGGTGAATTAGCACAGTCACAAGCTCACTGCCAGAAGAGGCTGAGTGAGGCGTTTATACTCTTGAACTCCATGGATGCCGAGAGCTCAAAGTGGGGCTCCAGGCCCGTAGCAACATCTGGACACTTTTAAAGGAGTAGTATTCCTAGGTGTCACCCCAGAAATTTAGGGGATTGGTTTGAGAAAATCTGAATTTCAGTAAGTTTTCATGAGTCAGGCATATGCTTAAGTTGGAGAACTGCTGGCTTTGAGTATATTCACAACATCAATGGGCATTCATATGCTGCTTTATTACAGCATCAACCCTGTACACAAGTCCACATTTCCTTAGATATAATAATAATAATGATAATAATAATGTTTATTCATCCTAAGAAAAGAAACCAACCCATACTAATAGAAAGGCCTATTCAGCCCAGTACTGATTTCCTGGGAACTGAGAAGTTTTATATCAACATGACGTCATTTCTGAATGGAAAACCAGTTTTCTGTTAGTTTTGAAAATTGCTAAAAGAGGGTAGGAACTAATTATCCATTGTTTCTTGGAGCACATAGTGAGAGGTGGAGGAAGTGAGATGGAAATCCATTCTGATATGGCTTCCATCCTGTAAGAGAAGCCAGTTCAGCACCTCACCCTCTTGTCCAGATTCTCGCTTCTGCAGCCACCCTGTGGGACATCCAGGATTCCTACTTAGAGGAGACAAAAGAGCTGTCTGCCTGGGTCTTGTCAAGGGTTGAGTTGACAGCTTTATGTCCTCAGTGGAGGGAGGACCTGAAGGGAGGTGTCAGGAGACTGCATCTGGGTGGCAGGGAGGGAAGGTGGCTGTTTTTATAGAGGAAGAAAACCATCGAATAAGGGTAATTAGACGGAAAGACCATAAAGGTCTTAGGTTGGCAACATCAATTAGTAGATGTTTATGAAAGATAACCCCGAGGTCAGAGAGAATTTACTTTGATGTGGGTACCCTTGGGTTTGCAAGATGGATTAGCATCCTCTCTGTGGTGGTTAAGGGAGAAAGACCCCAGTCTCCTCCTGGAGACTCCAGCCAGCTGTGTGCCCTTGGGCATTCAACCTAAGGTTCCAGGCAGCCTATCTCCATCTGCTGCAAGAGGGGATTATGATCTCACTCAAGACCCCTTCTAGTTCTGACAGGCCAGCAAATTCTTTCTGATTCCTGCAAAGCTGGGGGGACATATCTGCATTCCCCTGACTGACTGACGACTCATGGCTGACTCCTTGGCTTTCCGCATAGTCCCAATGTCCTTTGCCTAATCTGAAGGGAGAGGTTTTCACCTCCATTCCTAGCCCATTGTAGCCACTTTGAAACCAGAGTTACTTATATTGAAATGAGAACAAACCCCAGCGTGACCTCTGGGGAGCCCCCAGCTGTCTGATGATGTTTGCTTTACTGTGAACCTTGGAACAAAACTGAGCTGTGCTGGAAGGTCCAAATGGATTTTTTGTTTATTTGCTTTAACTGTTGAGCGTGAGCTCATGGATAAAAGTATCATTGGGAACATTTTTAGGACATCAAAGGCAATGAAAATGGCTTCTGTAGAAAACAAAGAAAGCCAACTACCCATCTCATGTTCCCATCAAACAAGATAAGGTGCAGATACCACCTAATGAGGCATACTTGTCCAAGTCTTGCATGAGAGGGACTGGTTCTCCCAAAGAGGAAGGCATGTCATGTGGCTGGAGACTGGGCATTTGCCTGGAATGCATGACTTCCAGAGTTCTAACCCAAGCACAAACCCAGAATCCTGTTTTTCTACACTGAAAATCAGCACTTTCTATCAGCTGACCTTCTCTCACATACCCAGCCACTCTGCAAATTAAGGACAAAGGTAACATGCTATTTCAGTCATGCGGTCAACCTTGCAGAAGGATGGATAGTCTTGGGTATGACAATTGCTCAGCCCTACACACGTTTATGTGGAAATGCATGAGAAATGTACCTCTTAGGTTTAGCCACGTCTCAGGGTATAAATATTCCCACTGTAGTCTGTTTCAAGCTACCAGCATCACATCACCGCATGCCAGGTGGGATAAACAGTATTTGGCTACCTCTTGTGGGCAGAAGGTTGCTGGACCCATGCAAGGCACACAGTAGAGAAGTATTAGAGGCATACTTTATACTCAAGGAATCTGCCTTGTGGAACCCAGTTTTTGGATTATTTTAAAATAACCTTTTCATTTTATTTACTTATCTATTTATTTATTGTATGTGTGTGCCATCTTGTGTATATTAAGATTCTGCTCTAGTTTCTGAAGCCACGCCCTCCCCTGAGTTCTGACTTCAAGCCCCATTTAAGAAGAATTCCTACCTTCATACACACTCTAGCTCTTATTTCTGTTCTTTGGGGATCTCTCTCTCTCTCTCTCTCTCTCTCTCTCCCTCTCTCTCTCTCTCTCTGTCTTTCTCATTCTTCCTCTCTCCCTTCCTGCCCCACTCTCTGTTGTTACAACAATATCTCTCTGTTATTATAATAACAAAGTCCTACATAGAAACAGCCTTTAAGTGTGTCCTGAGCCTGCTGCTGCCTTCTGCCTCATCCCCTGCACAGGGCATAAGACTTCTCCATTCACAGACACTGCTGTCAGCTAACCGGGTGATGTGTTATCATATCATGCCAGATCCCAACAGTATGTGATTAAATATAGTTCTCCCCTATGTGGGTTCTGGGGGTTTGAACTCAGCTCAATAGATTTGGCATCAAGCTCTTTACCCACTCAGCCATGTGTCAGCCCAGAACTCTGGCTTAAACACCAGTCTGTCCCCCTAACTATGATCTCTCTTCTAACTAAGCCTATCCTCTATCAGTTTGCTCTACATAGATTTTTCAGAGTCTAGGCATGTGAAAGAAAATGTGTCTGTCTTATGACCTCTTATCTTCCGCTCCGGTCCCTATTTTAACTGATCCCCAATGTCAAATTATATGGTGCCTTCTCTCTCATGAGTCCTCTGGAGTAAAGAACCACACTGATCACCCTACAACTCTATCTGTGGCTGTGACTAAGACACACCAAAGGTAGTAAAGACTACCTTTACTCCATGTTATCAGTGGATCGACACCAACTGGTTAAAGTGCATCTGTGAGTAGGGTAGGCTGGGCTGAAGCAGCTGCTCATAACCATGCTCCCAGCCTCGGCAGGCCACTTTCTATTTTCCGCCTGGAGTCTCAATTTATGATAAACTTTTGCAATGGTGTCACTGCCATCTGCACTGCGAGACTTTCAGGAAGCATGAGGTGCCGGCTTCAATCCCACTCTGAGTCACAGCTCTGCCAGCTCAGCTCTGAAGATGAGAAGCAGCCTTCTGTCTCCATCCTCTTGGAAGGAAGAGGGATGCTGATAGCTACCCTGCTGAACTCCTGAGACATCTTGGTAGATCTGACTGACTGGCCTCGTGAAGCCAGAAGATACTACCCAACTGGAAGATGGTATCTCTCCACTGAGGAATGCTAGCTGAAGGGTGGTTTGCCAAATTCCACCCTTGAAATCCACTTCCCCCAGTGTGGGCTGAACAAGCTCCTCTTTAGGAGACCCTGCCTCTCCACAGCATGGTTTGAAGCTTGCTTTCTGGGCTAGCAGCAGCTCCTGAGAAGGTTAATGGAGCCTCCTCCCCTTACCAAATGACTCAGAATCACAATTCTTTAGAAGTGATCAAGCTATCCTTCCCAGAATGCCACAAGAACCAGTTTCTTGATTCATGCAAGACATACTATATTCCAATGTCTCAGACCATGGTTTATAATGAGGAAGCAAAAAGAAACCCATTAATGTGAACCATTAAACAAAAAACTGTAGCATGTCAATCTGGATATCATTTGTATAAAATGCAATGTTAGGTTTTTTATCTGAGGGCCATAGTTTTATAAATTTGAGAATCATTAAAGTATTGATGAGCAAACACTTGCCCCTAAATAATCCCTAAACAATTCCCTAAACAAGAAAACTGAGAGCTGATTGTGCTGCACTGAGTCTGGAATCATGGATTAATGAGCTATATCTGAGTTTCACCATGGCAGAAAGAGAACTAACTCTCTCAAGTTGCCCTTTGACCCCCACATGCATCTTACAGCACATGCCTCCCCCCATTAAATATAATAACAATAAATGTTAATAGTTGTTTTTTGGACATTTGTCCTGAGATAATTTATTTTTTACATAAATATTTTTTAATTTATGAAGCTTTTGTTAAGAAAAGAAAGATAACATTATATTTTAAAATATACTATAAGAGTTTTCACCTTATGGTTACTTATTTCGTCTTATTATTTTACTTAATTTTTATTTTATTTACGCTAAATAATTTTGAAGCAAAAAGACATTAAGTATATGTCAATGTGTGGCTCATAATAAGCCAGCCCATCTCATGCCACCGTTAGTTGGTTTTAGTTATTAACAATACATGAATGTCAGTCAACTTGCTAAAAGGTTGTGAGGGACTGTTTCAAATCTCCTACCCTGAAGAAAATTGAAACAAATCAATAAAACATAATGACATTATGTTGATCAGTCATAAATCACTCAAAAACAATAAAAGCAGCTAGAAGGGGAAAAATGTAATAAAACACAAAAGCGCATAACCCAGGGACAGAGCCAGCCTGTTCAAAATATGTGCTTAGGCCCCTTTGACAGAACTTGAAGTACTACAGACAACAATTTAACCAAATTACACACTTCCGAACACAGCGATCCAGTGAATCATTAGCCGGTATTTTCAACTGCAATCGAAATAGTTGTGGTTTATGCAAACGTTTTTGTGTTTGTTTATGTTTTTTTTAATAGGTTTTTCAAAGGTTAAAGGTAGGAGTTTGGTGGGAATGGCCAGCAGGCATTTCTCTTGCTTTAATTTAGTGGGGAAAAAATAGAAGCGTTTAATTTTTAATTTGGAGAGAATTTTCTAGAGAGCAGTTCTCAAATTTCAGCAGCGTCTGTTAAGCACAAACTGCTGGCCTCACCCAAAGTCTAGATCAGTAGGGGCCAGGAGGGGTCCAACTTCTTCAATCTGCTTCCCCATCAGAAAAACCCTATGAGAGGGACGTTTCCCCAGCCCAGGCTGAGGCTTCGGAGCAGTCCCATATTCGTTCTATTGCTTCTTCCACTAAGATGATCCTGTACGGATCAGACTTGAGCTGTTGGGTAGTAACTTACTTCTCTAGAGTCTACCGCGCATGTTTGCTAATTAGCTTCAATTGGATAGCCTGGCTGGCAACAAAGTGGGATCCAGGAGGTTCAAAGAACTCCGACGACATCCTCCTGGCCTCTCTCCTTCAACCTAGGCAAATTGAAAACGAGAGACGGAAACCAGCTCAAAGAAAACCATCAAAATTAGAGTCAGAAAATAAGCTAAACCTTGAAAATTGCTCAAATCATTTAATCTGGGTAATTAGCAAAACACCTTGAGATAATAGTATGCCTTCCACATACTTCACAGGATTCACCTCCTGGAAAGCACATTTAATCATTAAAAGCTTGCACGGTGCTCGCCACACGCCCAACACTGTTTGAAGCATGATAAAACTCAATTCATTCTCATCAGCATTCTACAAAGGATGCAACCCTCCAACAGCCCCTCCCCCCCCCCGAAACTGCTGCAGAGAGGTTAAATAAATTGCCAAGATCACACAGTCACGTAAGGGAAAGCTAGAGATTTGGCCCTAGACAGTGCAAATCCAGCTTTTGGCTCTCTATTGTCAGGTGATCACCTATTGGCTCAGGTTTAATCAGTCTTATCAGTTCATAATGAGCCCGCACTTTACATTGGTATCTGCACTTTCCATAGCCACTTGAAAGAAGACCTTTGGAGACGCCACCAGGCATTGTGTATGCTCCAAAGGGGCCCTGTAAACTGCAATGTGTGTGAGGCTGGAAAATAGTAGCTGCCAGGTCTAGTGGTATTCTAGTTTCTTTTCTGTTGCTGTGTTAAACATTCTGACCTAAATTAACTGGAGGAGGAAAGGGTTTATTCATCTTACATGCCCACATCACAGTCTATCACTGAGGGAAGCAGAGGCAGAAACTGATATAGAGCAATGGATTAACTCTTCTCACTGGCTTGCTCAGTCTGCTTTATTATACAACCCAGGACCACCTGCTCAAGGGTGACAGTGCTCACAAATGCCTCTACAGACCTGTCTACAGGCCAATCTGATGGAGGCATTTCCTCAGTTGAGATTTCCTCTTCCCAGATGACCTGGTCTCGTGTGGAGTTGACAAAAAAATCCTAACCAGTCCTGGTGGTCACAGAGACCTCTTGGTTTGCTTTCTACCACAAGCAGCTTCTACAACAGCATCAGCAGGGGCTGTACTCTATACAGGGGCGGCACTATACAGGGCTGTGCATATGACACTTTTCTAGAGAAGCTGCTAGAACATCAGAATGGAAGAGGCATCAGATGAGATGGTAGCAAAATGTGTGAGCTTGGGAGACTGTTGCTGTAAACTCTGAACGGATGCCCCATTCAGTGTTTGACACTGTGATTGTTTCAGATGGGGGGAAAAAAAACAACAATGTATCCCACACACCTTTCTTTTATTATTTTTTATATCACTTATTTTTCTGTATCTTAATTTTATTTCATTGTCACTTTCAGATTATAGCTTCTTGTCTAAACTCTGTGACCTTCTGAGCTCAGAAGAGAGAGACCAGTGTGTGGACAGCAAGTCTATAGGGAATGCTATGACATCTGATGACATGGCCAGGCAGCCTGGGAAAGATCTGAGTGGCACATTCAGAACAATTGAGACTATTAGAGGGAATGGCTGGCTTTAGGACTATACAGTTTCCCTCTTCCAAGTCACCTCCATTTCTTTGAAGAAGCCAGTGGTGCCAGATTATCATTCAAACACAAACAAGCACAAAACTTTAATATAAATTAAGTGAGATGACAAAAGAAATGATTAGTAAGAATAGAATAGGAAAATTAATGATGCTAATTCAACAGCATTGGAACAAGTGAGCTCTGAGCAATTGTTACTGGGGGAGCCAGTGACATCAGCAGCCACATGCCATCTCATGTCACCCACAGCTCTTGTAGCTCCTAGGAGTGACCACTCTCCTTGCTAACAATAGCCATAGTTTGGTTTCTATTGTCGTGGGAAAACGCCATATTAAGAATTAAATCGGAGAGGAAGTGGCTTGTTTCTTCTGACTTATAGGTCTCACTCCATCCCTGAGGGAAGTTGGGGCAGGAAACTCAAGGCAGGAACCCAAAGGCAGGAACTGAAGCAGAAGCTATGGAGGAATGCTGCTTACTGGCTTGCTTCCTAAGGCTTGTTCAGCCTGCTTTCTTTGCAACTTAGGACCACCTGTTAAGGAGTGACAGCATCCGTGTCGGGCTAGGCCCTCACATATCTGTCATCAATCAAAAAAATGTCCCATAGATATTCACACAGGCCAAATAGACAGAGGCAGTTTCCTAACTGAAGTCCCTTTCGTACAGGTAACTTTATATTGAAATGATAACACAAAAACAACAAATACAATCAACACCATGATCAAGGGGGGAAATAGGAGCTAAGGGCTTTCCAGCACATGGCATTGCTAACGATGAAGTCATCATTCCCATCTGGCTCTGACGTCAAAGCAGCGGTTCTCCACTTTCCTAATGCTGCTGCCCTAAGTACAGTTCCTCATATTGTGGTGAACCCTAACCATATAAGTATTTTGCTGCTACTTCATAATCATAGCTTTGCTACTGCTATGAATCCTAATGTAAATATCTGATTTGCAACCCCTTGAGAGCCACTGAGTTAAAGCATTTAAGGCCCAAATAAAAAATAACAATGTTGGATTTTTAGATTAAGAAGTTAGTGCTTGGAATGGAAACAGTAGGGCATAAAACAATGCCCATATTCCTTGTAATTAAGGTTCCAAGTGACTGCACAGAGGACAGATCCACAGAGCCATGGCTGCCCATAGTGTGCTGCAGAGATGCCAACATCCTCATAGAAATTAATAAGAAATGCTGTCGCAGGTTCCACCTAACACCCAGGGATCAGCTTGCTGATTGTCACAACTCATGGAAGGAAAATGCACAGAATTGAGGGCCTTCCCCTCAGAGCCACTGAGGCAGACAAATCTGTCCTCTGGATGACACAGACCTCACCTCCAACCGTCAGGTGAGGCTGGACAGGTACATACTCCTAATGGATTTTGAGCTGGGACAACCCAACTGACTGCCTTCTTTTGCTCTTGCTGAATGCTAGCATGACGCCAAGTAGACTGTGACTTCTAATTTACCAGGCAGACATAATTCTCTAGATCTTTGAAAGAAGGTACAGGAGCACCAGTCAGAGGAAATGCTGTACAGAAGTAGAGGACATAGTAAGGCAACTGTGATCCAAAGCACGAGGAGCCTCTGTGAGAGGCTGGGAGGTAGGGTGTCCCGCGCAGCCTCAGAAGGAGCACAGATCTGATGACCCATTCCAGACTGCCTGAAAGGTAAGAGAAGGAATGCTTCAAGTCACTAAATTTGTGACAACTTCTTACAGCTAAGTAAGAAATACAAGGCTTCTCCTGAAGCCACACCCAGCGTAGCAGAGACCAAGAAGAACAATTCCGACCTCGAATCCTTGGTCTAAAGAGCTCTGTAGAGGGTGGTTTTTAGAACATCGGCAGGCTTCTTGGTGTTTAATTACTAGGTATTTTTATTTGCTTTGTTTTATTTTGTTTTATTTTATAATGGTGACTTACTATGAAGCCCAGACAAGTCTGGAGAGTTTCTGGCTCCTGCTTCTGCCTGCCCAGTGCTAGGCTAACATCATAGATGTAAGTCACTAGTCCCCACGTTCACTAGCTGCTTATTACATGCTCAAAGGAGGCCATATATGTCATTTTTCCCCTTAAGATCATATTCGACAGAAAGACTTGTAACCTCACTGCTAGAGTCAGCAGTGAACAATCCTGCCATCTCTAACACCACCTCATCTGTCACTAGGTTGTATAAGATACTTCAGAAATAACAATGATGCCCACCAAGCCACCTGTACATCAAAGCCTGGGCCTCCTTCCTTCTGCCTGAACTGAAAGTTTCCCTGGCTTCACATTTAGCCTTGTCCCACAGGATCTCTTGATTTAACCCATCAGTGAATACATGGACTATAATACTACTTGTTATAGTAAGTGTTCTTGAGCTGCCTAAGGCACAGTACATCCCTGTGTTCAGACTCTGGCCTAAGGATGTATGTAGTCCATAGGAGGTAGTAATTGTTCCCTATGAATTGTAAATTGTCGGGGTACCCTCTAAACTCCAGGAACTATCCCCACACCCTATCACAGGCTGAGAGAAAGTCAATTGTGGTTCAGCCTGGACATCTGTATTTTGAGCAAAGTTCGAAGATTATAGTCAACTGCCAGCATAATGATGACACATTAAGAGATCAGCCACTGTTGTGGTTGGAATGAGAATGGTCCCCATAGGCTCAGATATTTGAATCCTTGGTCACCAGTTGGTAGAACTTTTTAGGAAGGATTAGGAGGTGTGGCCTGGTTGGAGGAGGTGTGTCATAAGGGCAAGCTTTGATGTTTCAAAAGCCTAGAGCCATCCCCAATGCTCTCTCTGCTTCCTGACTGTGGATCAGGATGTGAGGGCTCAGCTTCTGTCCTAGTACCATGCCTGCCTGTCTGCTGCCAGGCTCCCCAACATGATAGTGATAACTCCTATACCTCCGGAACTAAAAGCCCCAAATAAACTTTTCTTATCTAAGTTGCCTTGGGCATGGTCATAGCAACAGAAAAGTAACCAAGACAGTCATGAGGATAAGAAATTCCAAAGTTAAATTTAGGAGTTATCCTGAAAATGTACTTCAAACTTTCCACCCCAGACACCCATCCTGGCCTGAATATAACCATTCGGTCATGGAAGTTAGCCTCTTTGGACATTCCATGTTATCCCTATGGGGTCTCTATGCTGACACTACTATTCATTAATTAAATCATCTTATCTTGCTTGGCCTCATTTCTACATCTGCTGAGTGCATCTCTGGAAGACCAGAACTCTAGGGCCTACCACAAATACCCAGCCATCGACTTTGCCCAGCTTCTCTGTTGCCATGGTGCCTAGGGATCAAGGTTCTGTGTAGCGAAGTAGCAACCCACATCCTCAGCTCTGCTAGAGTGTCCTGTTGCCCCAGTAACAGTTATGTATCATCCTTGAGACTGATTACCTTGTGTTGATATGTAATGACGAAGTTCCTGAGCGAGACCAGCTGATTTCACCATCTCTTGTGACACATGGCACTTCAGCTTTGTGCAAGAACAGATATATTTTGCTCCAGAGCCTCCAAGAGCGCCCATCTACTCAGGCCTTTATGGAGGACAGTGCAAGATTCTCTCCTTCTACCCAGCTTTAATAATTGATGATCAGTTTACTGCATCTGGCTTGAGTTACCACTCCAGGTGCAACAAACTATATCTGGTGTGCCAGCAGGCTGTTCTAAAACAGCTGCAGAAAGATCTTGTACATGACACCTCCCTTCTGAAACACCAGACACCACTGCCTTCTTCAGTAGCCAAAACCCTTTGTCACCAGAGATCATCAAAATGGTAGAGCACAGATGAGAAATGGTCCCTTGGCTCCAAGATAAATTCTACGGATCTTGTGGAGTCTGTTTACAGACTCTGATATGCTCTAAAACAGCAGTAAGCCCTGACAACCACTTGGAAAACTTGGGATTCTGCAGAATGTAGGGTCCGAGAGGGCACTTTCTCTGAGCCTTGGAGACTGAGTTAGAACACTAACCACTTGGAAGAGCCTGAGGGGAACTCTAGATTGAAAGCAAGAAGGAGAATGCAAGAGACAGCTGGAAAGCAGAGAGGCAAACCTGGCTACAGAGGTCTACACCTCAAGTTCCAGGAGGTCTGCTATTTTTTGAGGTATCAGCCTGGGCAGGCTGGAGAGAGACCCTGAGAACTGGAGCCTGAGCCATCTGTCCTTGTAGGGGAGGGGACCTGAGACTCCAATCACTGGGGAACCAAGGAAGGAGAACTTGAGTAATCCTGGGAGTAAAAGATACATAATGGTCCTTGTGTGGGCACCTATCTCATGCCAGGATATGGCTACGCCATCACCACATAAAGTCACTGGCCACGTCAGCACAGTGCGGAAGAAGAAGTTGTGGAAACAGTTCGACCACCAATGTTGGGAAGGTGCTACAGAATCATCCGGCTTGAAGGATTTGTTGATCATTCACAGGTTTTGTTCTTTTTCTCAGGCTCTGTGTGTATGTGTGTGTGTGTGTGTTTGTAGTTCGCATATGTGCAGGTGTGTGCAGTACAAGTGATAAGGCCAACAGTGAATCTCAGTGTCTTCCCCTGTAACTCTCCCCTTAGTTTCTTAGAGCACAGTCTCTCTCTGGACTGGAGCTTGCTGTTGTAACTGGCCAAGAGTCCTCAGGATTTCAATGCAGGAGGCACAGTCATACACTACAGTAGCCATGCTCCCACACAGGTGCTGGGACCTGAACTCAGGTCCTCACACTTGCACTGTACCTTCTCTATCCACTGAGTAACCTCTACAGCCCCCTCTTGGCATTTTTTAGAAATAGATTTTGTCTTGTGCTTTGGGCTGCTGTGGATCTGAGATCCTTCCATTTTCTATGACATTTATAGTCAGGCTGAAGCATTCCTGCTTATGTGCTGAACCCAAACAATATTCCTAGGAGAGATAGCTTTACTTATTACTTAATTAAAGTTTTTAAACTGAAACATTTTACAGTTGAAGTCTGGCTGATTCTTCTCTCTTTTCCTGAGGGATTCATACAGTTTCAACAATCTAGAGCAGAGGTTCTCAACTTGTGGGTCATGACCTTTTTGGGGGTCAAATGACTCCTTTACAAGGGTCACATATCAGATATTTGCATTACAGTCCATAACAGTATTGAATCACAGTTATGAAGAAGGAGTGAAATAATTTTATGACTGCGGTCATTACAGCATGAGGAACTGTATTAGCAGGTCACAGTATTAGGAATGCTGAGAATCACTGGTTTACAGACACTCAGAGAGTGTTGCCAGAGCGATTGTGGAGTTGAGGCCCTCATGCCTCTCTTTCTGCCCCCTACCTCTATTTACCATCAAAAGCAACATCACATCCTTGCACTGGACTATTGGGCACTATGCACAAGTGTAATGATTTCGTTATGTACTTCAGGGCCCAGAGACTGCAGTGTGGTGCATTATCAGGGATTCCCAACTGGTAGGATTTTAAATTATGGAGCTTAGAGAGTTCTATAGTCTGAATTTTGTTTGGCCCATTCTCCAGTACATAGATGGAAATCCCAGTTCCCAAGGTAAGGCTATCAGGTTAGGCCTTTGGAAGGTGGCAAGGTCACACAGCTGGAGAATGCCACCATGCTCATAGAGAGCCTGAGTTTCAGCTCCCAGAAGGAAAGAGATGAATTTGTTTCTTCTAAGTGTCCATATATGCTATCGCTCCTGCAGCAGCAGCCACTTGAACTGAGGCATGGAGGAGTAACCACAGCAAAGGCCTAGTTCCTAAGAGATTACCTCAGGGCAGAGGTTCTTAAAGCAATATTTTCTTTTAAATTTTCTTTAGTCTGACTTTTCCTACCACAAACTGACACTACTTTGTGGTAGTCCTGGGTTCCTTCTTCAAATTATAGCTGTCCCTAAGACTTAGCTGTTTTGTTTCAAAATAATGCATATTAAATTAGCATTTAAATGGAAATTTTTTGTGCATGTTCCAAAAGGCTCAACTTCCTCCTACTAATGCTGCTATCAAACCATGAGAAGCAGTTTATAGATAGCTAGACAATCGCTTCCTTCTCATCAAACCAGTAATTCCCAGGTAAAGAGCTGTTGAGGAAAACAGAGGCTATGAAGTCTTCTTCACATAACCAACCACCAGAAACTTGTCTAAGTAGAGGAAAAAACACAGCCACTCTTGATATCCAGTTGGTACCAAGAAATACAAAATGCAAAGTCTCAAGCTGGGCACAATGGTGCACACTTGTGATCATAACCCTCAAGAGTCTGAAGCAGAGGGATCATACCAGTGGGGCAGCCTGGGCTCCATAGTGAGAATTGATCTCAAAGGGATGAGGGGAAAGTGGGCAAAGGTCTTCCCTGTAGTCAAGCAGTGTTTTCCTAACTGTCCTGAATAGATAGTATGTGGCCGAGGCTGACAGAAGCTGCTCCACACAGAGGAACACTGTGAGAAAGCCTTTTCCAGAATTTTCATGTCATCTCAGCTTACTTCAAAATACAGAGCCAGGCCATGAGCGGGGAGCAGAGATGTGAACAGTACTGGGCTCACACATCAAGATCAGATTCAGTGATCATAAAGCAAAGACTCAAATAAGAGGGAAATTTATCTCACAAGGAAGCATTTAAAAGATAACAGATATACTAACATGTCCTTTAAAAAGATCTTCATGTGAGGAGATGGGAAAATATCCAGGCCTGGCTGCTGCCGCTGGCACTTCTGTAGCTGCTGGAATGTGATGGAGGAACACATGAACATCAGCTTGCTGGCCTTGGGCACTTGGCTGGGTCTGTTAGTTCAAGTCACAGTGCATCTCTGAGGGCTTGTGGTATCCCTCAGTGGGGTACAGGTGAAAAAGCTTCAGCCACAAAACAGCTCAATCACAGGGTTCTTCCTGTCTGCTCCAGGAGCCCAGACCACTTCTTCCCCTCAGACATTTCTTCACCCTTGGACATTTGGAGCCTTGGATTTTTGCTTTTGTACCCTTTGGCCCTTTTTAAAAATTGTTCATTATGATTCCCATACTTTAGATGTTCCCAAAGCTTCATGTCAAGTTCTTAAAATATTATTTCCATTAACTTATTTATTTGGGTTGGGGGCATGTGTGCGGTAGAGTGTGTGTGGAGGTCAGAGGACAATATGAATGAGTTTTCTCCTGCCATGAGAGACCAAGCAATCAAGGCCTTTTATTCACAGCACCATCATGCCAGGCCCCAGGGTCTCCGTCTTTCCCTCACCTTTGTACAGATTTCTCTTGAGAGATTTTCCCTGAGCACTTGACGATCCCCTTCATTCTCTTGGCTTCAAAGCGCTTGTCTCATGGCATTTTTCTAATCCAGGTATCTTTAAGAGGGATCTGTTTGGATATGGTCAGAATGATTAGAATATTGCACTAACAAGAACTTGGAAATTAGATCTCTCTCAATTAGTATTTGTTGTGAAATTTATATACAATGGATATAGTCACGGAGAGTTTAGGAAGAAACAGAATGGCTTCGGGCATTGTACTAGGACCTGTTTGTCCAAAGGAAAGTGTGCCACTCTCCAAGAGATGTGCGGGGGTTCCTCCATAAAGAATAAGGCCTTGGGCACAGGTTAGGAGGGAGAGGCCTAAAAGGAGAGGGAAGGAGGGAATGAGGGAGTAGGGGGAGACAAACACTGGGTGGTTGGATGACCTCCATCCCATACCCACTGGAACTCATCTATGGAAGATGCATCTGCCCTGGGCCCCCTTGGCTCCCTCATTAAAGAGTCACTTGGGCTGCTTCTCCTTTTGATTTCATTCCCAAGATTTGTGATTAGGAGTTGGCTCCCTACATGCCTTTGCCTATAAGGAAGGAATGTGCTGGTCATGCTGAGAGGCATATTTCAGGCAGGTGACAGCTTTTATTACAGGTGATGGAATGAGAACTCCGGCTTTATAACTCAGCCTTTTGGATTTGGCTTACGTGCTTCTCCCTGTCCCAGTAGGCTGAAAGCACAGCTCCAGACTGGCAAGGCTAGGAACCAAACCATCACCTGAAAAGGCCACTGACATTCTGCACACCACAGATAATGCTCTGACCCCAACAGATCTCTTCTCCCAATGTCTACAGATGTCTGTGTTTGCTGGTGTCACATGTCTTTTGTTAAAGAAATACTTAGTGAATGTGCATAGTCTTGACTCCACCTGTCAGCAGTAGAAGATTCGACCTCTAATTTTCCCTGTTTCTGTAAGAGTATCAGGGTGGATTCTCAGAATTGGCTGAGCTTAGGTCCCAGCAGTGTTCATCTCAACCTCAGTGTCATGTTTAATCAGAAAATCTGTTCTGCTGATTGTTTTTAACCCCTCAACCACCTCATCGTTTTCTACAACCATGTAGCTAATTTTATCATAATCACTCATGCTGGAATCCATACAGGGACCTCTTCACCATCACTCTGGTCTCGGATGTCATTTTAAACTCCACTGTTAATTGCATTTGTAATTAGTACTGCCCAGTGAATCCCATCTACTACATAATAATGATCCACAATTTGACTCAACCCCACTCAGGTGTCTTATTTATAGTGCTCAAATACACACACACACACACACACACACACACACACACACACATACTTGTTGCTGGACAGCAAACCTTGCCCATTCCTCATGCTTACAAAACTAGACAGCGTTTTCCTGCTCATAGATTGCAGCTGGGAAGGGCTGTAATGAGACAGCAGTTCTGGACCTCATGCATTGTCAATTGAACAGCTTGACAGGGGCCTGTCCAATTCCTGTGGAGGTGAAATGCTTGCAAAAGTAGCAACTTGCTGCTCAGGCAGTGTATTAGGATAGTGCCCCTTTACAGTCTCAAATGATGAGACCCCTCACAGCATGGCAGTGCCGTTCCAAGTGTCAGCATCCCAGGAGAAACAGAAATATGCCCTTTATATTTTACTCCTCAGCCTCAGAAGTTGAATAGTGTTATCTGTACTAAGATGACAATTTTATAGGAACAAAGGGAGTGGAGCATGAGCACCATTCAGCAGAAGGGGTACCAAGGGCGTGATTGAAAGATGGAAGGAAAGAGGATAGGAAGTGAGGGAGGATGGAGAGGTAGGAAAGAAACCTTTAGAATGGGAAAGACTTTGGGGAAAGTCGTATTTTGGAAAAATGTGGGCTATCGCAGCAACCTATAAATGAGCAGATTGGATGAGATCACCCAGTGACTGATTGAGACCCAAGTGACATGTCTTCTCTAGTGCAACAAATGTGCTCTGACTATATTGGAAAATCTTAGAGTTTCCTGTATCACGTTACAACTGAGGCTTACACCCCCCAAAATAGGACTTTCATGGTTCATAATTAGTGGCGGTGCTGAGTACAGGGCCTAAGTCTATTGAACTACCCTAACAGCAGCATGGTTAGGTCCAGTAGGTCCAAAACAGACTGGGCAAAGTCATTTTTAGCAAATGCACAAAACCTTTCTTGTTAGCAGGTAGATTTGGGAACATTGTGCATGCTGGATTTCACTGTTCACTGGAGCTTCGATTACAGAGCAGCATACAGGTGGCTTGTAACAGAAACAGCAGGGTGTGGCTGCATAGCCTAAATATTTGTACACACACGCCCCCATGGAAGACATTATTACTAGTCCATAGTCCTTGTGCATGAATTAATCTCTCTGGGTAATTAGAAGGATGACTACTCCAGCTACCCTGTCCTGCCCTGGAGAAACAGCAGTCAGGCACTGACTTGCTGGGGATCATTTAATCCATGCTGGTGTGCTGGCAGCTTGCCGTTTCCCCTCAGATGCTTCAAGAACAAAGTAACCTGTTGCCACAAGCCGAAGTCATTCGGGTACCAGCTGCAGCTGTGAACTGGCAGAGGCAAGTGTGCCCTTCATTATGCAATTATCCATAATTAGGTGCTCATTACTACTTTATCATCAGGGAGTCAGCACCCACCTGTGCGAGGCTGTCGTGAGGCCTGGCAAGCCAGTAGAACAGAGTCTCACTTGTTCTCCGGGACTGTGACATCCCAAGTCAGCAGTTCTAGCCTGTGCCTGTAGAGAGGCCATCCAAAGCAACACACAGACAGATGCAGGCCGTGGAGCCAAGTGTTTGACTAGGCAGATGGCATAAATGCTGTGTTCACTTCAGGGCTTGCTCGCAGCAGCAGGACAGTAGGGAAGGGGAGGGGCGCCAGCTACTTCCTCCTCAGTGTCTGAAGATGCTGCAGTCAGAACGAAGCTTCCTTACACTGAAGCTGAGGGATGGAGCTGATCAGAAATCCGACCCTCAGACCACACCTTAATTTTTCTTTACAGAAAAGACCCCCTACTCCATTTTTGTAAAGTGCCTTCTGGAGTCCAATAGCTGCAAGACCTCTTTCTTGTCTTTGTACCTCCTGCTACACAGTGCTTAGGGACATCAGTTTATCAGCACAAGTGGGGCTATCTGGATAGATAAAGTGTTAATAATCAAATAGGAAGTATAAAGAAGCTGAGAACTGGGGAGCTGGGAGGTTATAAACCCATTGATTTATCTGTTAAATGCATGAAAAAAGCTCCAGATCTCAGGGCTGGGCAGCAATGGGCAAAGGTGCATTTAATTCACTATGGACTTAGAAATAGCTTCACTGTGTGTGGGGTTTGGGGAATGAAATGGTGATAGCAGCCATTCAGCTCTATGATGACAGAAAAGTATATGTAACTGTGGATTCAAAAGACTAATAATATTAGCTTGACCAGATTGATACTGAAAAAAATCACTAGCATTTATTATACCAAAACGTTTAATGAACCATATTACAAATGTTCTAGATAACAACTTGGGCAAACTTATTTTTATTGCTGAGCTGTGGAGTAGCTATTCTGGCATTATAAAAGGCTTCCAAACCACATAATTTAAAAATTATTGAGTAATATGGAAAAAACCTTAAAGATATTATGTACAGAATCAGGACAATGTAAAGCAAGGCAAACTTGCAGTATGTGACCCACAACTAATTTTTGTGGCATTTACAATTTATACAAGCCGGGCTCCGTGTCAGTAGTAGAGCATTTGCCTAGCATACACAAGGCTCTTTCTATCCCCAGAACAGAAAATAATAAATGTAGATCTTTTAAAAAATAACACCAGAAAACAAAGCATACAAATGGTTAGTTATGGATATCTACTCCTATTTGACACACACGCATGAATGTACATGCACACCCGAAAAGACTTGGTGATTCATGGACAACTTCATGAAATGGGAAGGTCACTTCAGCATGGTTAGAAATGTGTCACCAAGTGGAAAACAACCCTACTGTCAATAGAGACTTGGTTATCAGCATGAAGCAGCCTTGAGAAGAATAAGACTGTTAGAAAAATCTCACAAGTACTTGAGTGAAAGTAAGCAAAATTAAAGATTTCTATATGGAGTGAGAGGGAGGATTAGCATCTCAACACACACACACATACCCCACACACATATTGTAGGAAGTATTAGGCACAAAGAACTAAATACCATGAATTTCCTTTGCTGTGGGAACAGAGGAAGCCCTGAGTAAATGCATAAGGAGAGGATACAGTCCAGAGTGAATGTGTGTTGCTGACATGAGCATGGCCATGTCAAGGAACCAAATGCCTTGAGACTCATGGGAATTCCAAAGCCTGATCCTTATGCAGATTTTGATAGGGTGTATAGAAAATTTCAACTGCAGCTTCCTCCTTGGGATGCTCACAGCCTGAGGTTGCTCCTCAACAGAGACCCCTTTTATTGAGGTTAGCTAGACCTGTCTTCTGTCTAGCTGCAAATAACATCCCCACCTCCTTGATTCAGACGCATAAAAGCACTGAATTTTGGGGTGGTCTGCTGGTGACTGCTGGTGCATCTCTATAAGAGCAAGTGGCACATCCAACCTCAGCTTCTGTGTCCCTGTATCTGTCCTTCCTTCCTTCACTCATTGCCCCAAGTAGATCAAGCTCTAAGCCCTGCAGGTAATAGAAATTTTCCTTTCTCATGTATAGAATTTGGACTCACCTGCAAAGAATTTAAATGGTTTCTTTAAAAGACATCTCTTTCTTAAGACACTAAAATGCCATTGAGTGTCAAATTCCAGAAGTAGTCCAAGGCAGATGCTCTGGAGACTAGAATTTTGTCTAGTGAGCTACCATTTGACAGCCTGTCTGAAAACCCCAACAACAAACAAACAAAACAGAGAAAAGCCTGACGTGCTATGAAATAACCTAAGCTACACAAAGACCTCACATCCCGTGTCATAGAATCTCAGAGATCAAAGACTTTTTCACAGTCATGCATATGTCTCAAAAAATAATAAGGCAAATATTCTGTATCATTTACACAAATAGGGCACGTACTATACACTAGGGCATGTAGGTACAAATAAAAATCCTCACCCCTTGACAAAGACATGCAATGTCCCTATTTTTTGCTGCTATAACAAAATAACAAAAGGTATTTTATGTATGAACTGTGTTTTTCAGATTATGATACCGGTGCCTGAAGGTTCCTGATAGTATAGTACTGGCATTCTGATAGGGCCCTTGACTGTGTCAAAATATAGCAGGGAAGTAGAAAGGGATCTTGTCATGCACAGCAAGGGGCAAGGCATGGGTAGTCTCACTTTATAATAACCTGCTCCCAGCCTGAGATATTGCTTAGTATAGAGTACTCGTGTAGAATGTTCTAGGCCCTGCATTTATTTCCTGGAACTTTAAAAAGAAAGAAATAGAACTACAAAATGAGCCAGTCACAAAAGACTTGACTACTCGCACAAGACAGCATTAAGGAGGTCATGAGGGTACAGTCCTGTATTATTGTGTTTTCTCCAAATGAACAGGACCAACATAAATTAAAGAGAAAGCGAATGTATCAGCTTACATGACAAGGTCTGGATATGGTCCAGGTTGTCTCACAATGGCTATCTCGCACAGGCAAGGTTGAGCATCAACAGTTATTCAGTCTAGGAAGCTGGATGTCTCAGCAGACCCATTGTGACACTGAAGAACTGGAATATTCTTAGAGAACTACATGTTTCCAGTCCATGTTAGGAACCTATAAAAGCTGATTCTAATGCCAAAGAAATAATCATTATCAGCAGCAATGGAATAGGTGAACTGGCCAGCGAGAGTGGTGGTCTGGGAAGCCAAAAAACAGCACAGAGCTTGTCTTCTTTCAAGTCATTTCCACCATCAAAGGGTACCACTCACACTTGGGGTGGGTCTTCCTACACTAATTAAGGCAATCAAGACATCTCTAGAACACCTATTTATTCTGTCCGTTTCCATTCCACTAGAGAACACTGGCTATCAGAGATTGTGGCACCAGACCTTGTTCTGTAGAAACACTTGTAGAGATGAATTTCTCTAGTCAGCATGGTGGTATCTGGAGCTGCTTATGCAACTCAGCAAATATGCATTTACTAAAGACATTTCTGGTGACAAAGAGCTCTGCTGGTCCATCTTGTGAACTATTTGAAGAACTATGGAAGGCAAACGGTTACGATGATCCTGACTGCCCTTTTGTAAGAAGCAATGCATTTGAGAGTCCTTCAATACAGAAAACTTCTGAACATTTGTGGAAAAACAAAGTACAATGATGCTGGTTAGTTGCTTCCAGAATCCCTGGATGAAATGATAAAGAAAATGAATAAGCTCAATAATAAAAATGCAGCCAGTTTTGGCTGGAGAGATGGTTCAGTAGTGAGGAGCACGGGTTGGTTTTCTTGAGGACCCAGGTTTGATTCTCAGCACTCACATGGGGGCTAACACCTGTAACTCCAATCCCAGGAAATCCCACCCTCTCTACTGGCCTGTGGAGGTACAGCACATGGTGCACAGATAAGCATGTAGATGAAACACCATACACATAAATTTTAAATTATATCCAGCTCCAGATGCAAATAAACACTCTTAAGGTTTCTATGTGTGGGCTGAAAGAGAATCTTCTCTCCAACAGTCAAAGAGTCCAGGTTGCTGAGAACAAAAACCAATCCCTACCATGTGATTGGCTGACTTACACCATCAAGCTTGGATGTATTTTGAGGAGACTTATTATGAAGTGAACATATGGCCTGGGTATTTCTTCTCATTGGAAAGCTTGCCCAGGCAACTCTGTTGTCTCAAGTATTAGGCAAACTGTCCCTCCAGGCCACTCTTCCCACCTCAATTAACACTCCACTGCCCACGGATTTCCCTTTCAGCCTGAATCTAATTTCCAGCCACCCCCATAGGTTTACCGTCTTCCAACAAGCAATTAAGTTGCATGTTTTGTTTATGCTCATTGACAATTTCCCCTCTATGTACAAGTTCACATGTAACATAAAAATACCCCAGTGGTCTGTAAGCTACATGAAGGAAGGAATTTTGTTTAATGATTTTGATCTTGATGTTGGCAAGAGTCACAGCCAACAGAAGGAATGGTCATAGATGAGGCTCCCCTCATCCGTGAGTGTCTTTGCAGCCTTGAATGTTACATTAATATGAAGGCATAAGGCTTTGGACTGCTAAGTTAAATATTCCACTTTCATAGAAATGCAAATGTCCAATATCAGCCATTTCCTCTATGTGTTATTCTTATCAAGTGATATTAATTGGGAAGAATCGGCAGCAATCTTGCTCCCTTGGTTAAAGCAGAGACTGAACATAGAAGGACCTGAGCAGAAGCAGCGAAGCCTTTGCCAGGGATGACAACATGAACAAAGGCTGTGAAAGTAGCAATGAGCAAAAGTCACTGAAGCCACGGGGCTGTAAGCTCCAGGATGCGCCATCTTGCCTTTTGCCATGAAAACAGCAGAGTTAAACTGAGGATTGTGCATCCATTGCCATCCATAAGCATTAGCAACAAAGGAAAAAGAGGTCAGAGGCAGTCTTGGTCACTGAGATTTAAAATGATTCTCCCAGATAGAACCTTAAGTTAGTTATCCGCTGATGGCGAGGCCAGGCTAAGGGGGTTACATTCAGCCAGTGTTTCCAAAGGCCATTAGATATCAACATGAATATGAAGCATGGACTCTGACATGACTTGGGGTACAAGAGAACTCACAGGACCTTAAGTTTATCCTGGTGATGTAGGCACCACTGAGCTCTCACTTTTACCCACAAGGTACAGCATAAGAGGAGATGAAGTATGAAACCTGAGGTGAAGCAAATTCTTCATTTTTGTTCTTTTTCTTTTACAGAATTCTGGCAGTTGCTAGGAACCATTGTATGCCTACCCTGGATTAAGTGTCACATAGATGTCCCAGGTCATTCTCAAGCTGAGCTCCAGTTGAAAAACAAGAACTAAGAAATGTTGTAGAAAGTTTCCCGGGCCCGTTTGGGAGTGGAGGTTTGGAACCTGGTCTGTGGTGGCTTTTGTCCCCCAAAGAAATGAATCAGACACTCACATTAACTTTATATTGTTTGGCCTATGTCTCATACACATTATAAGCTAGCTTTTTCATCTTTTATCAATTCATTTTTATTAATCTGTCTGTCACATGGCCCAGCCCATGGCTCACTTGTATCTCTTATATGATTTTTTTTGGGGGGGAGACAGATGGAGACTGACTAACTTTATCTTTTTTTTTAATCTGTCTGTCTTTTAATTCTCCCACCTGCTTCTGAGTCTCTCTATAGATGCTGGTTTCCCAGACAGGCTTTTTATTATGCTGCCTTTTTAATAGCATAGGACTAGTTGCTTGGGAGCAGTGGATTCTGAGGAAGTGGTACTGACATATATGGAGTGCCAGCTGTTTACAGAACAGCAGAACTTCTCATCAACTGCCTTAATTCCACCACTAGCCACCTCTGGCAGAAAGTATTCCTGTCTTGTTGATAATGCTCTTGACTAGAGACACTGCAATCAGGAGTATAGTTGGTCTGTGTTCCTCAACTTGAGGACTGTGGGTTTAGACCTTGCTCAGATATTCAATAACTGATACCACTGATCAATTCATTCATTCATTCATTCATTTAGCAAAGAGTTACTGAGTTTCTGGCACATACAAAATACCATGTAATGTTAAAGATGAAGTTACTTTATTCATAAGATGTAGACCTCACTCTTACATGGAATTTTAATCTATGGGGAAGGACAATGTTTAATATAAATTAGGGAGTAAATGTACAAATTCAGAACTACGATAAATGCTATAAGTGAAAAGTTAAAGGTGTAATGAGATGGATGTTTAATTCAGTACCAACATTAGGAAGAGGACTGTGAAGCAAGGTGACAAGAAAATAAACCAAATATAAAAAATTTCTACAGGAAACCTTAAAGTACAAAATGTACATGGCTGAAACCATTGCTGATCACTTGGGAAGAGGAACCTAGAGAAGTGGGGAACAGATTATGGGAGCAGAATTGGCCATGATACCATTTTGGATGCCATCATGGAACTACTAAAGACATGTATATGAAGGTAAAATTTGAACTCGACTGGGAAGTTGGATGGAAAGCTCACCTCTGTGTGAGTGGATGTATGGACATGCACAGGTGCCCATGTGTGCACCTATGAGTATTCTCAGACTTTGTTAGCTTATTAAGTGATGGCAGAAGGCATGATCAAGGAATCAGGCTTGAGTCCATGGAAGATACAATGTTGTCTTCTAAGGTAGGGAAGTTCAAAGCAAACTTGAAAGAAATTTGGTTAAGAGGAAGTTAGAGTTCAGAGGGAGAGTATATATGGAAATGATTCAGCCAGGAGGACAGCATCTTAGCACCCTGTATGAGCCTGATGTTCAGAAAACTGGTCCGTTTTGGAGATATAAATTTGGAATTCCTAAGAGTATAGTGTGGTGATTAAAAATGTGATTTGGGAGCTAGAGGGTAGCTCAGTGGTGGAGTACTTGCTGCTCATGGACAAATTGCTGGGTTCCAGCCCCAGTATCATGAATGCACACATGCATTTAAAGACCAACACCACTGCCCCCAGCTTTTGTCACACGGATTCTAGGGACTGAGCTCAGATTCTCATGCTTGGGAAGTAAGTACTTTATCAACTAAACTATCCCCTCCTGCTCTGTGCTAAGCGCTGAAGCTAGGGTCCTACACACACTGGACACATACATGCTCCACCAAAGAACTATGTCCCCATCCCAGGTTTCAGTTCCTAAAAATAGAAAGAATGTTAAAGATTACTCTAAGTAAGCAAACTATGCTAAGAATTTGACAGATCATAGCGGTAAAGTGATTTTTACACAGATGTTTAACCACAAAGAATGATAAACTTTCTAAGGAAAGGATAAAGCCAGAAGGAGACATGGGCCCTGGTTTCTAAAACTAAATAGAAGACCTTGAACCAAAAAAGTTCGTCTGGAAGTAGATACTGGAGAAACAGAGATTTCAGACAGTGTCACATCATATGGACCAAAAGAAGAAAATGTTTAAGAAGATAAAGTCCTAGAAGAATGCAAGAGTCCACTAGAAGACATGTAAAGACTAGAAAGCATCTCTGGCCCAACCACATAGAACACACTGCCTACTTTATCCACAGAAGACTCATAGAAGTGAGGGAGGAGTACAGGGCTAATTGGAGGGGGAAGTAGAAATGGAGTGCTTCTACAACTCTTTACGAATGTGGGATGAAGGGTGTGATAAGGGTTCATCAACTTGGGATCACCTGGAGAACTTCTGATGGTGAGTATATAGAGACAACAAAGAAGACTGAGCATGTGTAAGAGGATAACATAGCCATTGAGCAGACACAGTGAATGGAAGGGGTCTCAGACTTGAAGTGAGGAAAATATCCCCACTCTAATTGACAGAGAAGAAAGACAGATCCAAGAGGGTTTTAAATCTCAAGTAATAGAAAACTCAGAGTACTGTGTGATAGTCTTTCTGTACGCTGTGAACATGTGTTGCTACCATTGCTTAATAAAGAAGCTGTTTTGGCCTATGGTAGACAGCTTACAGCCAGGAGGGAAACCCAAGCAGAGAGACAGGAGAAGAAGGGCAGAGGCTGGGAGAGTCAATCCAGCCACCCAAGAAGCAAGATGTGACTTTACCAGTAAACTATCAACCATGTGGCAATACAAAGATTAACAGAAATGGGTTAATTGAACATGCAAGAGCTAGCTAGTAATAGTCTGAGCCACAGACCAAATGATTTGTAATTAGTAGAAGCCTCTGCATGTTTATTTGGGACTGAATGGCTGTGGGACAGAAAAACTTTCAGCAACATCAGAAGTATGGGGCAGTAGCAGCTGATCATCTTTTCCTTTGAACAGCGGAACACTCCAGGAAACACTTTTGTGACATAGGTCAGGCTTATTTTTGGTCCTCATGCATCCATTTGCTCTGTGAGTCTCCCTACTCATCAGTATTCAGCAATTCAAGCTAAGGAAGGAAAGAGGCACCCGGACATGTGTGCCAAGTCCAAAGAAACAAGGCTGGGTAGTCTTGAGCTGTGGGCCAAGCAAGCAGGTCACAGAGATGCTCTATGAAAGAATAAAGGACAGATGAGCACTTACTTAGTGTGGGGCACAGTTACGGAGGACACAGAGGCAATATTCAGGAAGAAATGGAGCTGTAGGAGTTTAAGACAGAAGGAACAGCCATACAAGCTGTCATATGTAAGCTTACATACCCATGTAAGAACACAGGGATGACACAAGTATGTTAGGTTAATGTCCTACAGAGTTCTACATGGCTCTAACTGTGTGTTCATTCACAGATAGATGCAGAAAAGTTCACTGGGTGACATGAGCTCACATGCCTAGACACAAATGTTTAATAGGTGCGTCCTGGTTCCTTGGGCATCTGTTCTTGGCATATGCTAGTTGATAAGCATCAGCAAGTACTCAGTAAGTTCCTGTGAATAGATGAAATAGAGCATGTGCCATCACCACAATCCTCCTCTATCCTCAGATTGCTGGCCAGGGTACTAGATGAGGATGAATCCATGAAAACTATTGGGTGGTGCTGTTTTACATAGCTACAATATGATACTTGAAGGGCACAAGCTACTTTTCTGAGATGAATTATTCTCTTTAGGGTAGTTTGAACTCCACTGACTCTGAAACAGAAGAGCTGGGTGTTAAAAAGCCATGCACACTACATTGTTAAGAGTCTTAGGCAGCTGGCTTCCCAGGATTCCAGAATAAAGCATCCTCTTTCCCAGCTATGCTTTTCAGATGCTGCCCCTTTCTTGGATGCCCTTCCCCATCTAGTGGGCCAAATCCAAGGAGGCAGTTGAATCTGATCCTAGTCCCAGTCCCACAATGACAGTTTTTCTGCATCATTCTCTATTCATCCTCATGTTTCATATGATCGACTGGAACTTTAAGACCAATCAGATGTTCCTTTGAAACATGGGAAGACTGTCTCACAGTAAATGATTTTTCAGGTGCAGAGCTCCCTGTTAGCAGCTACAGCTTTTCCTAAGTGGAACATTTGGTGTAGTAACTATTTACATTGAATGGATGGATACTGTATGGGAGGGTATTATGTTTATCTCTATATGTTGTGATTTACTTAATATCCATAACTATCTAAGGGTGCTGTTGTTGTTATTATTATTATGTGACTTTTGTTTTTTCTGTATATATATGTTCATGTATGTGTGTGCATGTGTGTGTAGGTGTATACATGTGTGTGGAGGCCAGAGATTAATATCCAGTGTCTTCCTGAGGAATTTTTCACCTTAGATGGTTTTTTTTATGCACATGTGTGTCTTGCTATCATAGATGTCTGTGTACCCAACATGTATGTGCACTGCCCTCAGAGGTTAGAAGGAGGTTGTGATTTTCTGGAAATGGGGCTATATATGCTTGTGCTGGGAGTGGTGGAAACAGAACCAGGCCCTCTGTAAGAGCAGCACAATTGAGCCATCTCTCCATCTCCTATCTTATTTTTTATGACAGGGTCTCTCACTGAACCTGGAGCCCGCTGATTTGGCGAGACTGGATGCCTGACAAATCTAGTATCCTCCTGCCTCTGCCTCACCGGAGCTAGGATTCCATGTGTGCCTGCCTTGAAGAGGGTGCTAGGAATCAAACTCAAATTCTAGTGTTTCAATAGCCAGTACTTTATCAATTTGATGCTTTTTTCCTATAGACTAGATATATTGAGGGATTGCCCAAATTCACACAGAGTGGAGGTGGTAGAGCTGAGACCCAGAAGCCTACCTGCGGACTCAGTTCTCCCTGGTGACAGTCTTCACGATCAATCACCATTTGTATCTGACACAAAGGAGTCGCTAGTAATTTTAACATTACTTTCTAGACAGCTGTACAAATTGTCCCAAGATGGGCTTCATTTTGTCTCATAGAAATTCTAAATTTTATTTAAATATCTATTACTTTTAAGCCATGTATGTCTTCCCTTCCCCCTTCCCCTGGAATTATGGTTTGCAGTAACTATTATAGTGCATGCATTTGTGGATCTATATGAAGTTCTATCAACAGGGTAATTACAACAGGGTAGTGGCTGAGTTATGTATTTTCATTCACTATATAGCCACACCTCAGTCAGAAACTTTTATTTCAGCTTTGATGATAAGAATGTTTCTCCACCTTTGTAAGACTGGGTGTTACCAAGTTCCTGATAGGAGGATCACAATGCCTCAATGAATTATGTTACTTTCATTCAACTGAGTTTTGCAACAGAGGTGGACCTTGGTGTGTATCTGCCACTTCCTTGTCTTTCTTCCTGTTGTTTCAAACCCCAAAGTTGTTCCCTGAGAAGTCTTCTGAGGAGGGAGAACCACCATAACATTCTTCTGTGGGCTATGCTAGCCCTAACAGGCAACGTTTGGAGCAAAGGTCTCTTGGGTTTCCACATCTGCAGCTTTGTTCAGACCTCACCTCTGAAGAGCCTCAAAGTGTGAAGCCAGGCTTGTCCTAATGGGAATTAGCAAGACAAAGGACGGGCGAGGGGCGGAGCTGTGATGAGCTTTAATGTACTGAAGATTTATGAGCCCTCGTGGATCTGCCCCCAACCACCCATTTTCTCTCCCCTCTGCCCACATCCAAAACGGCTGGCTTTGTTCGGATGTGATGGTCATTTAGAATTATCCAGCAACAAATCTCACCACTTAAAAAGACATACCGATGCGCGAGCGATGGGAGCAGAGCACTGACTGGAGAGAGTTCACGCTCTGACCACAGAACCCCAGAGCTGGAAAGACCGGAATGTGCAAACGTTTCAGTGGCCCTCTGGGCCTCCCCCTTGACTTTTGTTTGTGTTCTCAGCCCTTTAACTCTGTTTGTTTATTTGAGCAAGTGAATAAAGTCTTCCAGAAGCCTGAATTTTGCTGGGGTGAATCTCAGAGAATCAATACTCAAACTTTCAGACTCGATGGAGAAAATCCAACACTACTCCAAAGCTCAGCTTGGAAGTGCAAGATCTCTCTGTAATAATACAGAAGTCAAGACAGCTTCCCCTTAATTCCAACAAAAGGTAAAAGCAACTGGGGCCCCATTTTCCATCTAGCCTTAGGCTTCAGCTCATTACCAGGGTGCTTGAGAATCCTCCTGAGTTTCATCACCAGAAATTTGCAGGTCTCAACAAGTTTCTATGTGCCCATCTAGGCAATGGGTAGATGTTGCAAGCTTCATAATGGGAAGGCTCACTGATTACCCCTAACCTCCCTCTGCTTACTTCAGTGTTCATACAAGTTACAGAAAATAAAATGAAGGGCTTATCATCTGAATCAGTTGGAAATGGCAACATGATTCATGCCAAAATCTGAAGGAGTCTTCCTGCAAAGGCCACTGGACACAGACCTGTGTGATGGTGTACCCCTCACAGAGTTAAACTAATATCAAGAAAATAAATAAAAGTAGATTTGTGCTCTATTTAAAATGCACAACACAGAGAGAGAGAGAGAGAGAGAGAGAGAGAGAGAGAGAGAGAGAGAGAGAGAGAGAATAGAAAGAGAGAGAGGGAGGGAGGGAGGGAGGGAGGGAGAGAGAGAGAGAGAGAGAGAGAGAGAGAGAGAGAGAGAGAGGAGTTATTCTTTCAAAATTGAGAATTATCCCTGAAAGTGGTCAGTTGAACTAACTGAATAGTCACACAGAGACAGATGGTGAGAACACCCCAGAGCCCAGCTCTGCCTTACACCAGGGCAGTGGTGGAGTTGGCATCTCAGCATCCCACACTCTGCCCTTTCATAAGTAATCTAGACAGAGCAAGATGTGCAGGGACTGTGCATCAGGCCTGCTTAAAAATTCTAGTCAACTTCTAGGACCCAAAGCAAATAGCTTTAAAACAACATTCAAGCTGTTTGTTTTCCTGTCAGCATAAAATTATATATGTTGGGCTGTGGGCTGTCATACGTCATTCTTAATCTGTCACTGCTGAAATCAGTGCGACAGTCGCTGGTCCTCAATTAATGCAAATTAGACCAGTTGTCTTGTCTATAGTTGTCTGAACTAGCAAAGCGCCTTTCCTTGGCGACAGAGCATCCTAGACTCCTTCCTCTGTTACCCCCAAGGGCCCACCACTTGTTTCATGCTTTATCTCTTTCTTGTGGCTTTTATCCACACAACATTAAAGAGACTCTCTTCCCTTTATGCAGGCAAATAAAAAGTAGATTTAGAGAACAAAGATGAAAAGAGACATTCCACTGATGAAGTTCTTCAGAATCCAGCGGCCTCATGTTCAGACGCTGGCCAAGTTAAAAGTTGCACTGGGTTCTTTGACATCAGAAACTCATACCCCCTCCCACCCCCAAAAGAAAGAAAGAAAAAGAAAGAAAGAAAGCACATTCCTGCAATGGCTTGATGTACATTAAAATGAAGCCCTGCCTTTGCCTGATCTTGTAAAGAAATTTCCAGACCTTGGCTGATAGGCAAGAGCTCATGACCAGCAGACTGCCACTCACCCTCGCAATCTGGTTCCTGTTAAAGGACAGTGTCCCTAAGTGCAGAACAGGTAGCAAAGTAGGAACTGAGCCACTACCTCTAAGACATCCACATCCCCACCAGAGAAGTAGGCTGTGTCCATCTGTGGTGAACTGCAAAGGCTAGTATGAGCTTTCTTAGGCAGATACACTCAAACAGTGGGAATTCACTTAGTTCCCTAAATTCAGACCCCCAGGAGAAAAAAGTTGAGGTCTTTCCAGAATCTTCTAAGGTCCTGAGAGCATTGACCAGAAAGAGCTTATGAGTCCAGCTTTGGTCCAAAGGCACAGATGTTGTGACACTCACTGGATCCTCATTGTCCTGCAGATGAGGTCACATGGTTGCAATATAGACACCCTCTCTCCCGCCACTCTTGAATCACATGTGGGATCTGATTGAAGCTTTCTCATTGCTACCACACATCTTCCCTCATAGATCAAACATCTCTCACCTGAATGTTTAAATTCCGAAAAGCTCCAAAACCTGATGCTCACTGAGTGTTGAAATGACACAGGTGACTAGTTCTAAGACCAGCTTCATGTTGATGGGTCTCAGTGAAATCATGGGCATTCTAACACTGTATAACATTATCTTCAGGCTGTGCAGAAGGTGCTTATGACACATCAATGAATGTCATGCTTAGACTCAAACTCTGTCCCTATAATATCTCGTTATGTACATGCAAAAATTCCAAAATGAAAGACAAAATAAAATCCCAAATTTGCAATACTTTTGTTTGCAAGCATTTCTGATAAAGGGTACTAAATATATACTTCTTTGTGACAAGCCCAACATACCCTTAACACAGCCACTGGCCAAAGTGGACAACTAGAGCTTTTATTTAAACATAACTCTGCTCTTCTATGGCAGCTTTACGACCTAAAGCTACCAGCTGATAGATGGGGTCCATGCCCTTTTTGTGGGCTTAACTTGTAGGCTGAGGACAACTCTGGTTAGCCAAGCTTGCCTGTAAGCTTCTACACAGATGCTTACCAACCCTACAAAGCCAAGTTAGGATTCTTCACCTGACAAGTCAGAATTGATGAAAACAAGCCAACTGCCCTGAAGCACACTGTATGGGGGGCATAGGTTGGTGCTCAGCATCCTGAGTGTAAATCACAGAAACAGTTACCAGGTTGGTTTTTGTTTTTACTTTTACTTTTCTTTCCTTCTCCATAAAGTACTTAGAAATAAGGGATAAGAGAAGCAGTACTGAGGACATAAGCATGTGGGTTACTTTTCTATTGCCATGATAAAACACTGACCAAGGCACTTAGAGAAGAATTTATTTGGGTACATGGGTCCAGAAGACTAGAGTCCATGATGGTGAAGCAAAGGCAGCAGGAAGCAGGCATGGCAACTGAAGGAGCTGGGAGCTTGCACCTTAAACCACAAGCAGAACAAACTAGAAAAAATTTTAATGATGGTCTTTAAACTTTCAAACTGTTTCAATGACACACTTCCTCCACAAGGCCACACCTCCTAAGCCTTTCCAAACAGTGTCTCTAACTGGGGACCAAGCACTCAACTTCCCTAGCTTGTGGAGGACATCTATCATTCAAACCAACACAGTAATGCCAGATGACCTTACCACCTCACAATTTTATTGTTTATAATCTTTCCTTATATACCATCAGAGAAACTCTGGTGTGGCCAGGAAAGCATACAAGAGGTGATAAGATCAGACACTAAAGCACATTCCTGTTTATCTTTGTTCTCTTGGGTCAAAGATCCATGGAAAAATCCACATGCAGTGAAGTTTGGAGCTTCCCAGCTAGAGCCCTTGTCACTTCTTTGAGTTATGTGAGTGAGCTGTCTCAGAAAATGATTCCCAGTTCCAGGAAAACCTTTAGATAGCAATGGCTTAGAATCTGAAGCATCCGAAGCTTAGGGTTCAATTAAGCTCCCTCATTTGTGATTCCCAGACATTGTGTAAATACATACGTATTATTGTTATCAATCACAAGTTTTGGGTTCATTTTTATTTGCAACAAGAAATAAATATACAGCAAGTTGGGTGTTAGCTGTTTGGTCCATTCTCTTTATTCAGGAATTTAAACCTTCCTTTTACTTCCTCAAATACATTATACTTAGAAGGAATCACTCCGTAGCATTAACAAAATTATTCTTGGCTATATTTCCCCTGATTTCTCTTGCATATAGACCCTTCTGAAGGCATGGCACACACATACTTTCCTCTGACTTACCTTCTATGATGGTTTGAATAGGTATGATCCTCATAGACTCATGTGTTTGAATGCATGATCTATAAGGAGTGGCACAGTTAGGGGTGTGGCCTTGTTGGAGAAAGTGTGTCACTGTGGGGGTGGGCTCTGAGGTCTCATATGTTCAAGCAATGCCCAGTGTGTCACACAGATTCTCCCTGTGGATCAGGATATAGAAATCTCATCAACTTTTCCAGCACCATGTCTGCCTACAGGCTGGCATGTTTCCTGCCATGATGATAATGGACTAACCTCTGAATTGTAAGCAAGTCCCAATTAAATGTTTCCCTTTATAAGAGTTGCCATGGTCATGGTGTCTCTTCACAGTAATAAAACCCTAACTAAGACACTTGTCCTCTATGAGCCATCCCCCCCAAGGACATACTGCAATATCTGTTTTGGACAAGGTGAAGGTTTGAGTGAGAATGTCCCCACAGCCTCATACATTTGAATACTTGGTCTCTATTTGGTGGAACTATTTGGGAAGAATTAGGAGGTGTGCCCTCATTGGAAAAGGTATGTCACTGAGGGTGTTTTTTGAGGTTTCAAAAGATATCATTTTCAGTTAGATCTCTCCCTTGTGCATACAGGTCAAGGTGGGGGTCCTCAGTTATTCCTGCTACTATGCCTTTGTTCTACCATCAAGAACTCACTCTCTGAAATGATAAGCCCAATTAAATGTTAGCTTTTATAAGTTGGATTGGTCATGGTGTTGTTTTTTTGGTGTTGAGTTTTTTGATTTATTTATTAAATAAATTATCTTTTTATTTTAGTGCCTGCATATCAGAAGAAAGTACCATATCTCATTATAAATGGCTGTGAGCCACCATGTGGTTGCTGGGAGTTGAACACATGACCTCTGGAAAACAGCCAGTGCTCTTAACCTCTGAGCCATCTCTCCAGCCCTGGTCTTGGTGTTTTATCACAGCAATAGAAACGTAATTAAGACACACAATGAAGATCTATAGAAGAAACTCTTCATACAAGGGGTAGGAGACAGAGAGGGGAAACAGCAAAGCTCTTCTAAATTTCTTATCAGCAGTTGTAACATTTCAGCTAGTTTATTCTTTTTCTTCCTAAAAAAAAGTCCTCAGAGAAGCATTTTTCACAGGATCTGCCTGGCACTGTCAAGAACCACTGATAATTAGGACATAGTTTTGTGAAGAAATGTGGGTGTTCCAAATCAAGAAGCCAGGACTTCCCCGAACCAAGAGTTGAGAGCCAGGAGAGATGCTTCAGTAATTGGTGGTTTTCAATTCATACTCACCAATTTAAAGCACACCTCTGAATGAGGAAGCACGGTTTAGTCAGCAGCGACACAGAAGTTATCATCTGACACCATTTAAGAGTTATATTTTGAAATTTTTTCCTAGCTCATTCTGTCTTCCAGACATGCTCAGAAACATACATTTGAAAAATCCTACCCAATTTTTGGCATTAAGTAAGTGACTCAAATGTACTCTACCTGAAAGAATAAGGCATCAGCCAGGAGCGTCAGTAGGCACTACCCATTGTCCCACCCAGCCAAGGGGACTTACTTAAGTCCTCTCTGCTTACATCTCTCAAGTACCTTCCTCTGACACTCTGTCTTCTCCAGACAGCTCCTTCCCACTGCAATGTGTGGGCTCAAAGAGACAAGAAGAGCACTTCCTATAGGACTGAGGAGACTTTGTTCTAGCTCTGAGATACCCTATCTGACCTTGAAGAGCATCAGTTGCTACATCTAAAGAATAAGAAAAGTAATTCTATTTCAAGTATCACAAGGTAGCATTTCATGCTATAAATGAATTAGTGTTACAGAATTCCTTCTGTCTGGTTGGATCTATAATCATCTATGTTGATTTGATCTTTGTCATATTGACACAAGCTAGTGTCACCTGAGGAGAGGGAACCTAGGGTTAGAAATTGCTTCCATCAAATTAGCCTGTGGGCAAGTCTGTGGGGGCATTTTCTTGACTGCAGGTTGATGTGGGAGGTCCCAGCTCACTGTGGGTGGGTGATGCCACCTCTACTCTGGGTAGGTAGGTGATTCTGGGTTGTATAAAAAAGCCAGTGAGTGGGCTACGGTGATATCACCACTCCTCCATACCATCTGCTTTGGTTTCTCCTCCAGGTTTCTGCCTTTAGTGGGATGAGTCTGGAATCAACTAAACTCTAGCTGCTGGGGGCTCCTCTGAGAGACTTTCTTGCTCAGAACATTTGAAGCAGGAAGACTCACTCTATGCAGTGAGCACCTTCTAGTACCGTTGCCAGACATGGGAGGAGAAGCTGATAATTGCCTGCTTGCTCTCACTCTAGCTTACATGTTCATCCATCCTGTGGCTGCAGCATCCCTTTGCTGATATTAGAACCAGATTCTTCAGAATTCCAACACAAACTAATGAGAATTGGCTCTCAAGGAATCTTCCAGACCAATATACTTAGCTTCCCTTGTCGATGGGCTATAAGCTGTAAGATGAAGTAAACTTCTTCCCAAATTGCTTTTTGGTCATGGTGTTTATCACAACAAGGGAAAGCAAACTAAGACAGTGGCCCTGTTGGGGCCTCCATCTGTGTAGTTTCTGTAATTCTGCCATACACACACACACACACAAAAGATTCCTCAGGCCAATGCTCAGATTTTCAGGACTCTATACAGTTGACCTCTGTAACTATGGGCACTGTATCAGGGACTTCAACCAAGTAGGAGTTTAAAATATTTAGGAGTCAGGCATGGGGAGGAGATTGCATGTACAGGGACCATGTTCCCTCGCCATTCCTTACACTAGACTAGTAACTGCTGCACAGCACCTGCACTGCACTGGGTGCTATAAGTACTCTGGAGATAAGGACTGGGGAAGAGCACCCTGACTATGTGCAAATACTAACCCATCCTATAGAAGGCACTAAGCACTTTTAGAGTTTGATACTCACGGAAAGACTCAAAGTCAATCCCTATGGATGGCGAGAGATGAATATACTCACATGATAGCCCAGGCTTCCCACTCAAGAATCCCTAAATTTCCCCCATTTCCAGGCCCTCCTGTCCAGTACAGACAGTATACAAAGCCCACCCTTCCAGAAGCCTCCCCTCGTTCAGAGCTGCCACCCGACTCTTCTTTGATTTGATGCATCCTACGGGGTGGTTTTGTTCACAGTTGTTAACAGGCAGCAGAGATCTGAGCCAAAGGCAGAAGGTTTAGGTCGGTGGGAGTTTGAACAAGGAGGGTGTTAGTAGTCTGTAAGTAGGTGTTAGTAGGCTGCCTTCCATGCTCCGGTGTGGAGCCTGAAGGGCCACTCAAAGAAGGCAGTCTTCCCAACAGTGCAGGAAATCCAAACCAGACAAATCAGTCAATTTGCATGGTCTCACTGACACGACAGACCATAAGGAAATAGATGTTTTCCTTCCCCAGGACTTAGGTTTCCCTAATTTCACTGGGAGTGGTCAAACTTTTGGGGGAGAAGGTGGGGAAAACCAAAACAGAATAAATAAATAATAAAAATATGCCATCAAAAGGGAAAGTGCTTGCTTTCTTGTCTGTGGACATACACAGGGAAGGAAGCAATGTTCACAGACAGAGCCAAAACTCAGCATGGAGTCCTTTGAACATCAATGCTCATCTGCTGTGTTTTCACAGCTCCTGGTGGTTCTTTGGGAGCTCTGTAACCTTTTAAAGAAAGATTCTTTGTCAGGAATGTGAGCAGTTTCCAGTTTTTCACTGTGCAAACCACATTACAGTATACCAAACATTCCTTCCTCTAGATCCACGGTTATGTTCCACCAGTAAAATTTCCTGCAGTGGAACTGCTGTGTCTGGGGAAGGACATGCGAAAGGCTTTTGGAATATTTGTCCAACTACTCTCCAGATAAACTGTCTTAAGTCTAGTCCTCTCAGAACCTCCTTGTTTCCCATATCACTGGACTATCAAAGCTGACACAGTCCCCAGTGTTTATATTTAAATACCGTAATTACCTGGGATGTGATGTGCTTTTTCACACCCTGATCCTTCTGGGTATGGTGAGTGGGTGCTCATTGCTTGTTTATTCTGATCTTTCTGCTAGGTAACACTTAATTCATTTGCTACATATCAGTAACGCTAGCTTCCCATTTAACTGGGTTGAAAATATATGTAAAATTGATATTTTTGAATTGTTAAGATGGTTGTCTCTGGTTTGATGTTACCAAAACAAATATTCTTTTTCTTATGAGTTTGTCTGTTCAGCATCAAAGCCCTGGTATGGAAGAAATTGCCAAGCATATAAGTGTAGAGAGCTGTGTTGTACCGCGCCCTAAAGGTGGCACTGGTTTTCGCCTTCCACCTTTCTGACGGTGAGTGCTCTCGGGAGTAAACAACTCCTTATTGGCTGTAGGCGAGGATGGTGGCTTGCTTCCACATCCTAGGACCTATGGGCAATGTCCAGTGGTTTACCAGGATTGGAGGCCCAGAGGGTATTTAGCCACGAGCAGACTTCCCCCCTGGGTCATTTGTGAGAGAGTGGTCATTCTTCGTTTGTCATTCGTCTACGTGTGAGTGAGTGGGTCATTCATCATTTGTCTGAGAGTGTGAGTGAGTGAGAGAATGAGTGAGTGAAAGATAAGAAGATAATAAAAGACCCGAATAAACTGCAGAGGGAAGGATCTGGTGTTGCATCTTCCTTGCTGGCGGGGTTGCGCGCGACAAGTGGTGCTGAAATCCAGGAAATAAGAACAAAACTCGCACCAGCGAATGACAGGATTCAGAACTCTCTGCAGTCAGGGGGTGCACCAGTAAGTCCCAGGTAAATTGGGATCCGCAGTTAGAGCGGGGTAGCTCCAGCCTATAGATAAGGCAGAGAAGAGGGAGCTCACTGACAAGTGGGTGTAACCTCTTGTAGCTGTGGACGCACGGCAACCTTCAGCTCAAAGTGAAAGTAACAGCAGTTGCAAACTTGACCTCAAAAGTGAAAGTAAAAGCATTAGCAAAGCTGGGGCTGTTTGGTAAAGGCTCCAAGAAACCTTTAAAGTTACAAAGGAAGGGTAAGAAAGCCCTTTAAGAAAGGGAAATAGGAAATAAAGGATAAAAGCCACGTAAAGATGGCAGATAAACAAAAAGTCTGGATAAGGGTTATTGCATTTACTTTCAATTTCTTGACTTTTGCTGAGCTAATTGCAGAGAGACAATTGATTGCTAAGGCTGCTAAGTTAAACAAATGCAAGTACTTTGAAGATGTCTTGACTTTGAAATCGGTTTATAAGAATATGTTACTTGGGAAAGGAGTTTCTGGTTTTGTCTCCACGGAGGATCAAGGCCTGTGGATTAGTTCTAGGCAGGTGTGGTTCCATTTGCCGAGGCCACCTGAAGCTGATAGGAGGCAATCTTGAAGACCAGTGTTATGGTGAGGCAGTGGAAAGTGGCCAGGCTGCCTTAGAAATGTTATAGGAGGAGAGATAAGAGGCAGGCAGTAAAGGACTGAGTAAAAGGGGAGAGTTGTACCCCAACCTTGCTGATATAGAAATTCCTGAGTCTACAGACTCGGAGGAAGAGCTGCTGTCACTCATAGAACAAATAAAAAGAACAAAAATAAGGAAAAAAAAAGGAAGGAAAAGGGAGATCCAGATGGAGAAGAATGCTGCAGATTCCCAGCATGTCAAACCGAGCCTTCAGCTCCCCCTCCCTATGCAGAAGGTGGGAATGGTGGTTTAGGGCGAGCTTTCAGCCCCGGGGCATGAAAGGCAGTCAGAACAGAGTTACGCTTAGCTTACCCAGTGTTTCAAGATCCACAAGGAAATCGATACAAGGAGCCCTTAGATTTCAAGATGATAAAATCTTTGGCTGAGTCAGTACGGACTTACGGGATCACGACCTAATTCACTGTAGCCCAGGTGGAGGCTCTGAACAGGCACTGCATGATACCCAGTGATTGACAGCCATCCTAAGTGAGAGCAGGTGAGCTTAAGTTGTTTACATTCCAGCCACCTGGAATTTCCACCTGTGTGCTATATGTTTGAGCCTAAGGCACTCAGTAATCGGCATTCGGCATTCTCCCTACATGAATGACCCAGCAGTCTTGTAGGTCTAGTCAGTGTGTCTTTAAATGTCCAGGCCTGGGAGGCCAGTGTACTACTGAGGCTGTTGCCACGAGTCATACTGTGCATACTGCTCAGACTTTGAATAATCTTTCTGCCAGTGTGGCACAAGCCCTGAATGTACAAAAGGGTGATAATATTCATTTGAAAGGGGGCTTGATGGTTATTAATCAAAGGATCGATGTGATCCAAGAGTAGATTGATACTCTTTGGCAGCTGGCCTAGCTTGGCTGTGAATGGAAGTTTCCAGAATTATGTGGGACTAGTGTATAATATCAGAACTTTATTCATGCTGCAAATCTGTCTAAACAGTTTTCAAGTTATCTTTTAGGAAATTGGACTGGTGAATTCGAAAACTTGATGGCCCAGCTGAGAGTGACCATGGTGATCGTGAATTCTACCAGAATGGATGCCGGACCTGCCAGAAGGATTGGCGTCCTGGTTCTCTGCCACTGTGGATCACCAGAAAGAGTGGGCGGGAATGGGAGCTCTGGCGAGCCTGATGGTGCTGATATTCCTAGGTTGCCTGTGGTGCATTTGCCATGTTAGGTTCCTTCAGTGTCACAATGCAGCCACGGTTGTCCAAGCATTTTCAGCCATTGGAGTCGGTCAGTCCCCCTAAGCTTGCTTGGACTCCCTAAAGGAGAAGCCTTAAGAATGTTTTGCAGGATGTGAGGCTTAGCACTGCACATGAGTACTCTGACTTATGGGAACTCATGAGGAGTATGTCTGGTTGCATGCAGGTTGACACCCAACTGCCTGCCTCTGTGAAAAGGGTATTGAATGGGTCAGGGATTGTCTGGGTGGATGATACCTGGAGCAATACCTGTACATGTTCCTTTTGCACTTCAGAGGCTAGACCTCTGCTTCTGCCTGCTTTTTTTTTTTCTTAATAAAGAAGGGGGATCTGTAGAGAGCTGCGTAGTGCCACGCCCTAAAGGTGGCACTGGTTTCCGCCTTCCACCTTTCTGACAGTGAGTGCTCTTGGGAGTACTTATTGGCTGTAGGCGAGGATGGTGGCTTGCTTCCGCATCCTAGGACCTATGAGCGATGTCCATGTGGCTTACTGGGATTGGAGGCCCAGAGGGTATTTAGCCATGAGCAGACTTCCCCCCGGGGTCGGTCATCATTCGTCGTCTGAGAGTGAGAGTGAGTGAGTGAAAGACAAGAAGATATCTGAAAGGCCCAAATAAACTGCAGAGAGAAGGATCTGGTGTTGCGTCTTCCTTGCTGGCGAGGTTGCGCGCAGCATATAAGGAAGTAGCTGGACACTTGGAGTGTATTCCACAGTTGACATGGCAAACGTAGGGCCTTAGGTTCTCAGCTCTGTGACACCTCTGGTTCTGGATGAACTGATCTGACCAGCAACAGTGGTGCGGTGGGGCGGCTCTCTTTGTACACTTCAGTGGCTGCCAGGAAGAGCATCTCCAAGTTAGGTGCTGTGGGTGGCATTCAGCCAGGGTTTCTTGTTTGTCTTCCTTAGGTACTGCCAATATTCTTTTTTTTTTTTTTTTTTTTTTACTTTATTTATTTATTTGTCTCGGTGTTTGCCTAGAACTGGAACTACAGACAGTTGTTAGCTGCCATGTGGGTGCTGGGAATCGAACCCGGGTCCTCTGGAAGAGCAGAGGGTGCTCTTAACCGCTGAGCCATCTCTCCAGACCCACTGCCAATATTCTTAAGGAAGAATCTCACACATTTCTTAGGAATTCATTGTATCTGATCTTGTCTGCTCCCAGCTTTCTGGAAAATCCTTCAAAGTTTAAGATGTACCCCTGTGTTATCCTTTGTAAATGCATTTCCCACTGGTTTCTCAAGTCACATGTTGCTGTTGTACTAAAAAAAAAGAAAGAAAAAACTGACATTATGGGTTTTTAAACCAGGAAATCTTTCTGAAATTTTGTTACAGCATTTTCCCAATTTTGTTTTATTCCCTAGATAATCTAGTAAAACATCTGAAAACAATATTTTGTCTCCTTTTCCATATTTACAAGTATCTGTTTACATGTGTATTTACATTTGCTCAGATTTTCACAATACTGAATAATAACTGTAACAGTGAAAATAATATGTACTGAAATTCTTACAAGAATGTCTCTCCTGCAAAGGCAAATGTTTGTTTCACACATTCAGCCAGCCCTGGGGGTGTGACTGACATTTATGGGTAGGGGCCAGGCAGGAATGTTATATACAATAATGTGTCAAATTGCATTAAAGAAAACTTTAAACAATTTTTTTTTTTGCTCATCAAAATTTCTGCTCTGATTTATAACTGTTAAAGAAGATCCCATTAATCTGTTTTTGCACTATTTCCCAGCATTTCTGGCTAAAATATCCTTTTAAAAAAACTCTACTGTATCTCTTTCCTGGTTATTTTGTAAATATGTTTCACACTATGCCTTATGCCTCATGAAAGTTCAGTTCAGTTGTATTTTGTTAATATACTCTCAAAAGTTCACCCCACTGGTTGTAGGGAAAATAGTCTATTCAAAGAAATCCACCCTGGCCCTGAAGTCAGAGTCAGTGAAAGAAACACTCTCTGAATCTGAAACATGAACCAGTGTAATAAAACACTTTATCCCTTAACCTAGAACCAAAGAAACATGCACTGATTCTGAATCTAGTACCAAAGGAACATACTTGTCACGAGAATCAGAGTTAGTGAAAAAAATATGCCCTGACATTAGCTTTTAAAAAGCTAAAAAGGGCCCGTGAAAGAAACACAGGCTGGATCTGAGAACTGAGCCACTTTATTGCTTTATCCAGAAACAAAGAAACATGTCCTGACTCTAAAACCAATACCAAAGGGAACATACTTGGTCTGTAGAATCAGAGCCCATGAAAGAAATATGCCTTGGCTTTAGAATTAAAATCTAAAAGTTAAAAAAGGGCAGTGAAAGAAACACAGTTTGGCCCTGAACAATGAAACTAACCAATCCCTGAGCAAAAAAAACTAACCAATCCTTGAGTATCACTGGAGAAACTCGGGCCCTAAGAAGACCTTACATAAACCCCTCTACATGTTCAGTTGCTGGCTGTTCTTTCACACCCTAGTAAAGGCAGCCACTCTCCAGAACTCCTCCTTTCCAAATAAATCTCTTTCTCAAAAGAGTTTTGAGTGAAGATCTTCATTCTCTGGTATAGAAGAGAACTTCTGAGATGTCCCTTAGGGGACTGAGCAGAAAGACCTAGCAGAGATGCCTTCTTAGGAGGAATGAGAAATACATAGTAGAACAGAAGAACCTTTCTGAAATGTCTTTTAAAGGAACAGAGTCAAAGACAGCTTCTCAATAGCAGCACTTTCTGGGAGGGCTCTGGCAGCAAGCAGATGTATGGCTCCTTTAAGAGAAGTATCTTGACTCAGCTTTAGTGGCAAAAACTGTGTGGCTCTTTTGGGAAGCCCTGCTGCCAAATACTCAAATGGAGCTCATGAGCAGTGGGCATTGGTGCTCTACTTGGTGGCAGGGTAGAATCTAAAATTCCCCAGAGTTTGGATGGTGAACATGGTTCCTACTAGTAACCCCACAATGTTGAAAAGCCAAGCAGGGCAGAAACAGCAGCCAAAGCAGTTTAAAAACTCTCTTGGTTACAAAATAATTAAAAATGTGCAATAAAACAGATTGAGATGGAGAAAACCTCTAAATGGGTTACAATGTGTATGAAAAAGAATATGTAGGTTGGGAGAGAAAAGAAAAAGTATAGAGAAAATCCTTAAAAAAGACAAGTAGAGTAATAAAAATATAATAAGCCACATAAAGATGAAAAATAAACATGGAATCTGGATTATGGTTTTATTGTGTTTTCTTTTAATTTTTTAACTGTTAATGAGTTAAATGCACATAGACATTTAATTATAAAGGTTGCTAAGCTAAATGAACATATGTATTTTAAAGGTATCTTGACTTTGAAATTTAGGTCTAAAGATACGTTGTTTTAGAAAAGAGGTTATGCTTTTGCTTCCACAGAAGATGAGATTCTGTAGATTGATTCCAGGCTAATATGGTTTGGTCAAAAAAGATTCCTTGAAAAAATTCTCTAATGAGAAGAAATGGCCACATCAGTTCTAAGGCTGCTGTCTAAGATAATCCAACCTCTGGACTCCTGTAAGATTGCTAGCATCCCCAATCAGCCAGAATTAGTAATGGAAAGCTATATAAAAACAACCAAAATATTGTTTATAAATGTTTGTCTTCATTATAAATGGTTAATAGTCATAGTCAATCTCTTTCTAGGGAAAAAAGGGGGTATGATATAGAAATTATTTTAAAAGTTTGATTACTGAATCTACTTTAATCCAAAAAACAATTGGTTAATGTAAAAATATTTTACATTGATATGGATTTTGGTTTATTGATACAAATTTAAGGTTAATTTTTTAACACTACATGTATATTTCTACTCTTGTTCAAGGTATTATGCTTATGTAATTTATTTAAAATTGTAAAGTATAATTAAGAAATACAGATTAATAGTCATCTATGATAACCAAACTTATAGTCATCTTAGTTAGATTTTTTTGTGTGTGTGTATACAAAGATATATTTCAATTAGATAAGTAATCTTCAAACACTTCAAAGGTGAGTAAACTATGCCAGAATGGGCAGAGCAGTCCTTTAAATTTCCTGCTTCAAAAAAAAAAATCTGTCAGAGACTCTAGGCTAAAGACAGATGCCCCAAATTTACAAAGAAACTTTGGGTGACTGTCCAGGCAGCCAGATGTCATCTCTGTCATGTCTAGATTTTGAAAGTTGCTTGCACTTCCTGTTTACTCGGCTAATAGTATGTCCTTCTGTGGTCTTTGATGTAGTTAAAGATCAGATAGTTATAATTACAGTTTTGCTTAATTATAATAAAAGTTAAATTAGATGTGAAACTTTGAACTCACAAGGATAAGGTAGATGATAGAATATTTTCTTTAATTTTGCTAAATACAAATAGACTAGAAATTGCAGCTGTAATTTTTGCTTGACAGCTGTTTTGTTATATGTAATTTTGCTATGTTAAAATTCCTTTTTGATTAGGCAGAAAGGGGAAGTGATGTGGGATGTCTTTGGATATGCTGTGAATATTATTGGATAATAATGGAATTTTTTTTTTTGGCCTATGGCAGAGGAGCTTAGAAGCAGGCAGGAAATTCAAGCATAGATACAGATAGGGAAGGAAGGCAGAGTCAAAGAGATGCAATCCAGCTACCCAGTAAATAAGATGTAAAAGACTTCAAGTAAGCCATGAACCACGTGGCAAGACATAGATTAATAGAAATGGGTTAAGATAATTCTCAGTTAGTAATAAGCCTGAGCCATAGGTCAAACAGTTTGTAATTAATATAAGCCTCTGTATGCTTCTGTGAGACAGTGAGCCTGGTCCATAGGCCAGACAGGTCAGAAATTTCATACTACAAAGCAGAGCTCTGTGGGCAAGCTCCTGCTAAGGGAGTCGGAGCAAAGCTCATCTATAGAGGCTCTCCAGGAAAGAAGAAGCATTGATGTAATCTGAAAGGAGACCATACTCCACCTCATCCCAGCTCCAGGTATAGCCTAACTTCCTGAACAGTCAGGATACCTTTCCCACCAGAGCTGAGCTGTCCCATTGCAGCCCAGCCATCAGAGCCATCCTATCAGCTCCAGGTATAGCTTGACTTCCGGAACAGTCAAGATATCTCTCACCCCTCCCCTGAGTTGTAATACTCTGTTACACTGGCAACACACAAAATTTGAAGTTGAAATCAACTTGCCATTGAAATCTTAGTGTCATCTAAACAAGTCTCTCAAAAGAGGTTTAAAAGAAAAAGAAAATAAAATTCCCGTGAAAACTTCCCATTTCCATAGACACAGTGAAATGTTGGGAGCTGTTGGGAGCTGCGCTTGCCGCACCCTAAGATGGAGACGATTTCCGCCTTCACGCCCCCCCCTCCCCATTAGGGAGCCCTCCTTTTGGTAAACAACTCCATATTTGGTTTGTGCTGAGCTACCTGGTCTGCTTCCATGTGCGTGGCCCTATGGTAATAGCCCACGTGGCAATGGCTGAGTGGAGGACCCAGAGCTTAAAGTCGGCTGCACGGGTTGGGGAAGGGAAGTCGCTGCAGGAAGATGGTGTATCAATAAAGGACCTGGTCAATTACCACAGAAGAATCCTGGTGTCGTGTCTTTTCCTGCTGGTCGGGGGTCGGCGAGGCACAGCGAAAGTGTTTGGCACAGTTTTCCTTACTGGAAAAAAAAAGATCTCAGCAAACTAGGGCCAAGGGGAAACATCTTCAATCTGACAGATTTTTCTATAAATATTCTACAGAGACTCTCACAATTAGTGTAAACAATAAAATGCTTTCCCCTAGAATCACAGACAGCTGAGAATAGAGAATCTCACTACCTCTACTGGACAGTCTTAGAGATGTTAGCCAGAGCAATAAAAAAAGAAAAGTTTATAAGTAGAATTCAAACTGCAGGAAAAAAAGGGGGGACATAGAAATATGATATCATAAAGAAATAAGCAATAAAAAAGTTACTGTAACTAATAAATGAGTTCAGCAACATGGTAGGAAATTTTCAATGCACAGATAGAGCCATCTTGCTATCCCATTGAAATGAATAAACTAAAATGAAATTACTAAAGTAATTTGATTCTACAATTAAAATCTTAGGAGTGAATAAAATAAGTGCAAACAGGAGTTTAAGTTTATCACTGCTGTTAACAACACTGGGGAGCTGTGCTTAAAAAAAAAAAAAAAGTGTGCTCACAGGGCTGTTGCAAATGGCTCTGCCCCTGACTTTCCAGGCTTGAATCAGAAGTTTGGTCCCACTCTCAGCCCCATTTAGCCTCAAATAATCACATACAGGCTTATATTATTTTTATGATGATTGACGGACTTAGGGCCCAGGCATACAGCTTGCTAGCTCATTCATCTGAACTCAACCCATCTTGTTCAGCAGCATGGCTCGGTACCTTTTCTCACAGCAGCATATCAGCTTCTCTCCATGCGGCGAGCCGCCTCTGTCCTGCAGATCGACGAGCCACCACAACGCACGATTCTTCTCGGATCACACTTTATTGGAGTACAGCTCAGTTGTGAAATGGTGGAAAGAAGACGCCGAGCCTGAAATTCAGCCTGCTTATATAGGGGAGCCTGGCGCGTGATTGGTGCACAACACAATGCCTCATTAACATATAGCTAGTGATTGGTTCAAAGTAGCCTCATTAGCATATGGCTGGTGATTGGCCCAAAATAACATATTTGAGGACCGCATCGGATAGGTCCTTTCTCAATGCTATAGGCACATCGGATTGGTCACTACTCGATGCCTAATTAGCATAAGCGGCGATAGAATGTTCCGGCAAGCTGTGCAAAGGCAAACCGCGCCCTACATCTCCACTGTCTGCTGTCCTTCCCTTATCATGTCTGTGGCTGTTCTCTGTGGCATCTGTGTCTGTCTCTGCTCTGAGATGTTCCCGAGTTTTCTTAGCCTGGCAGCCCCGCCCACACTTCCTTTTTGCCTTTGGCCAATCAGCTTTTATTGAACCTATAGGCGGGACAAATATTTACATTACCAGCATAGTTCCACTACACAGGAGGGATGGTGCCAAGTCAGTAGCTATCTCCAGACTGGTCTGAGGATCCAACATCATTTCTATCACAATTAGCTTCTTTTCAGAAATGGGTAAGAAGGCTCTAAAAATTACTAAAAAAATCAAAATGTCCAGAATAACTGAGCCAACTTTACAAAAAGGAAATGGTCAGGGACTGGTGTGGGATGAATGCCTTAAAATCCCAGCACAGAGAGAAAGAGCTGCTCTAGAAACCAATCCACATTTATTGCTGTGCAGGCAATGATGGCAGGATAACTTTCCAGTGAAAGAAGAATCCACAGCTGGTGTTCCTGGATGATAGGGTTCCCACACACAGAAATATCAGATCGAACCATTTCTCCACATGATTCAAGTGTAACTCCCCAAGTTATAAGATTTTTTGTGTTAGGCATTGCAACTAAAAAACACACATAGAAGATGGGTGTCCATTTTCATATCCTTAGGTCAAGGAATGATTTTAGACAGAAAGCAAGAGCATAAAGAAAAACAGACTAGACATATTTGATGTTAAAGAATTTCATGTTTCAAAGACCTCCAAAAGAAGCTACAATGTTAGCTCCCACAGTGAGATGTGTGTAACTCATATCTATGATGAATGACCCATGTGTACAATATATAAATAATCCCTAAAGCTCAGCAACAAAAGGACACTCCAACTAAAATATAAGGATCTGAGTAGATGTTTCTCCCAGTCATGTGATCATTAAGCACATGAGAAGTGCTCAACACAATCACCAGGAAACACAAATCCAAACTACACTGTCATATTTACAGGTGTGACCATGTAGTCAGTATGAAGTATGTTAAATAGAGTTACACGGTACCAGAGAATGCTGGCTTAGTAGGTGCTCGCCCAAGTCACCACAGGCTTGAAAGCTTACATCAGCTCCTGACTGAACCCATATATATGGGCAGGGAGAAAGCTGAAGCCTCAGGTGGGTGGGGAATTTGTGTGGTGGCTCTACCAGATACTGGGAAAATTATACCCACCTGAAGTACCCAGTCAGTGGGGAACAGAAGGAGCAGGAAATTGCCAGCAGGACTGTAACAACCATTATTTTCTGACAAATGAGTGTGTTGGACATTTTTGCCTTTGTCTGAGTGAGCATCTGATTCAGCAGAAATGAAAATAAAGCTGCTTCAGTACGTGAGGTCTGCTGGATTTTGTTATTGTGGGATGTCTTCTTTCTCATAATGCCTATGTCTAAAAGATGTAATGTTGGGAAGGTGGTGGGAAAGAAAACCCTTACACGTTCACATAATATATATCCTATTGTATATATTATGTGAATTAAGATTGTGTGTGAGAGAGAATTCTACTCAGCTCTAATGAAAAGTGAATTTTAAAAGTTTCAGAAAAATAATGGGCTTAGGATGTGTAATATGAAGTGAGGTCACATGACCCATGACCCGAGAAAGAATAAACCTCCTGTTCCACATCATATGCAGAATCTATCCAATGCTATAGATAGATAGATAGATAGATAGATAGATAGATAGATAGATAGATAGATAGATACATATATATGTACATATGTATGTACGTAGAAGTACATGTGCATACAGTATAACAAAAAGAGAAGAAAGGCAGATATAAGGAGATGAGGAAGCTGGTAACGATACAAGTTATGAAAGAGGATATATAGCTAATTGTTTTCTAGTTTTAATTCTGTCTTGAATTTTTTTTTCTGGTGGATTAGTGTATAAAATATGCTCAATCTCAAAGTGCAAAACATAAATTATAGTCCCACAGCTTCATTTTTGGATCCCAGTTCTAACTGTATATGTAAGATCATTAGCTTGAATAGACTTTGGATTTGGTTAACTTTTGATAAGTGATATCTTTACTTAGTTGTAATTTTCTTGGAACCAAATTTATAAAAATTTAAATAAAGGGTTTTAATATGATCCAACATTCTTACCTATAACTATATACCCAAGAGAACTCAAACAATTACTGCTTTATTTTATTAGCTAAAAAATACATGAATTCAGCTGTGAGGGGGCAGAGAAGAACATACCATCTTTACGGAGTGGGCCTCAGGAATAACTCAGACATTCTCTTCTTTGTCAAACCAAACACTCTCTCTTAAGGTACTTTGTTCTAAGAGAAAACTAAGTCCATCATGTCCAGCTTGTGCCTGCAGGCTCCAAATGATCCCCCTCTGTGACTCATTAGCCTGGAGAGATGGCTAAAGAGGTTAAGAGCACTGGCTGTTGGAATTCAATTCTCAACAACCACATGGTGGCTCACAACCATTGATAATGAGATCTGGTGCCCTCTTCTGGCATGCAGGCAGAACACTATATACATGATAAATAAATGAATAAATCTTTAAAAAAGAAACAAAGAAAGAAAAGATAAAGAAAAAAGAAAAGAAGAAAGGAATAAAGAAGAAAAAATAAAGGAAGGAAGGAAGAAATGGAGCGATTCATCTCAGTAAACACAGGTTGCCTGTCTCTATACACACTGAGTACAAAACAGTGTATCAGGGAGGATGCGTGAGGAGGACCAATTTCTGTCTGTGACAAGTCTGGGTCCTGCTGGGTGGTCACTGAGACATCCCAGCAGCCATAGGGCTGTCTGAATCTGGTCCTAGGCTATCCACTGGTTTTAAACTATTGGGACCTTAGCAAGCTCTCTCTTCTTGGATGGTCATTCTTTTCCTTGTCCCACTGTGGCTACTTCTCAGCAGAGTGTTTGAATACAAACACATGTATCTGCCAGAACCATTTACTGAGCACAGGTGACACAATTGGTTGGAACTAATTGGATAAAACTCTTTTAAAACATAGTCAGCACACCTTCTACTTTATTCTAGTCAGCATCCATTTCAAGTGCCTCTCTATACAACTTCACATTTGCTACGCTTTCTTTTACTGCTTTTTGCTCATATCTATTTCATTTTTTATATTATTGCCCTCTCTCTCTCTCTCTCTCTCTCTCTCTCTCTCTCTCTCTCTCTCTCTCTCTCTCTCTCCTATTTTCTGCAATAAGAGCAGATTTTAGTTCAGTGTTTAATAATTAGACCTCAGGCTTAATTTTTTTCTCCCTCCAAACTTAGAAAACTCATGTGAATTTGTCAAAGATTCTTGACATTCAAGATTAAATATGGTTTTTAGAAAAGTTGGGATCTTTCCAAATAAGAAATGGAGGAAATTGAACTTGTAATGTTTTAATGATTCATCCATTTGGGGACAGAATGACTTAAAGCTAACTATGCTTTAAAATAATTTTCCCTTTGCTGTCTTATGGATTAGAATTCATTAAACATGAAGGAATTTAGTGAAAAGTCATATTGTTTCAAGTCTGGAACACTCTTAACTTTGCAGCTGGAATTATTTTTTCCCATGAAACTTTCTTAAACAAAGTGTCTTCTAGACTTTGAAGACAAAAAACCATCTCACCATGGCTCACAAATCCTTGCCCAACTGAACTCGCCGTTCTACCATATTAGATCATGGCTTTATTACTCCTGGTCCTGGCGATTTTGATACATTGTCTTCCACTGCTGCAAATATGGAGTGTTCCATTTGAACTCAGAATGTGTACCAGCCTGGGATTCCCCACTCAGCCCTGGGCCTTTTCTCCATCTAATGCCCACCTCCTCTTCCTTGAGATATCTCTGTGACCTTTGTCATGCCGCTTTCCCCCTGGCTCTGCTCTTCTCCCCGCCTCCTTTCCTTCAAAACCCTTTGTGCTGTCTTTACAGGCTTGTAAGTTCTGCTTTATCTGAGTGACGACATGATCAGCTCTGCCCTTACAGAGTGCAAGCTTCATTAGACAAAAAGCATCCACCTTCTCTCTCCCCAAGGGTGAAAACTTCTTTACACTATCTCCGTAGGCACACAAATAGTTTTGAAGAAGAATAAAAATAGTTCATGTGTCAGCATAAGAAATAAGTTAGTCTTAGCATTTAAGAATATTTAGATGGCTATAATGTGGATATGAAAAACTTTTGATAAGTTTTAATTTATTTATCACTTAGTGTTTCATTTTCTTCTTGTTGTTATAGCCTATAAAAGTAAGTACAGGATATATGGACAATTTCCTTCCTATTTTGCCCATGAATTTTCTTTTATCCTTCCTTCCTTCCTTCCTTCCTTCCTTCCTACCCCTTTTTCTTCTTCCTCCACATTTCCCTCCTCCTGATCCTCCCCCACTCCTGAAATGCAGGGATCCAGTTTCATAACATTAGACAAGTGATCTCCAGGTCAACAACCTCTTACACATTAATCAGACACTGTGATCATTTGTAGGCTCAAATTATTCTTCAAAAACTCATATTTTGAAACTTGACTATCAGGATAGTCATTTTCACTGGGATGTTTTTCAGAACTCTCTACCTTCAAGATTTGCTTCTTCACAAATGTACTAGAAAAGACACATTGCTGTCTTTCACCTCTAACTACCCAGTGGTGGGACCCCAGCAAACCCTAATGAAAGGAATAAGAAGAGAAGAGACTTAAAAGAAAATCTGGCTGTAACTGTAGTTATAAACAATGTGGTTGACAGCTCAGTATCTAAGAACATGTTCTGCTTTTGCAAAGGACTCAAACTCAGTTTCAAGGACCCACATACAGTAACTCCCAGCTCCTGGACCTGCAGATCCAAGAGATCCAATGCCCTCTTTTGCTTTCTTAGACTCCTGCACTCATGTGCACATATGTTCACAGATGCACACATACAAACATGCAAACTGCGACTCATAGCCTTGGGTTCACAGGCTGTAAATGGGAACACTATTTGGCTGAATGTTACTGTGGCTAGCACACAATTGGCATTCTGTTTTGTTCTTTTATATCTCTACTTGGTTGAGAATGGGAACAACTTCTCCTCCCATGGAGGATTTCCTCATAGCATCATACCTGTGCCCTGCCCCCACCCCACTATATCCAGACTCTCTGTGTACTCCATCAAGTCATAACTCGTCCTTCTCACAGCCAATCATGCATCTCCATCAGCACCCCAAACTAAATATAATTATCCCTCAGGGTTTTTTTTTATAGTTTTGTTATCAATCTGCTTTTGAGATTTAAGACAGGGGTTCACTGAAGAGGGACTAGCCTTGGTTTAATAAAATGCTGATTGGTCAATAGGTAGTCAGAAAGTATAGAAGGAGTGACCAGAATAGAATTCCAGGAAGAGAAAGGGTGGGATTAGGAGATAAGACAACTTTCAAGCAAGCAGAATGTGTAAAACTGAGGTAACAAGCCATGAGTTATATGGCAAAGCATAAATAGAAATATGGCTAAATTGGGGTGTAAGAGTTAGCTAGTAACAAGCCTGAGATAATGGCTGAGCATTTATAATTTATGCAAACTTCTGTTGTGGGACTGGGAAGGACAGAGAAATTCCCATTTACAATCACATCATTCCCCCATTACCCCTTTCTCTTTATCCCTCCAAACACGTCCATATATTTTGCCTTGATCTCTTTCAAGTCTTGGCCTCTTATCTATTTATCTACCTAACTATCATCTGTCTATCTATCTGTCAATCTATAGATTATATATAGAATTTATAGAGAGATAGATGGTAGGTAGGTAGAGATATGGGGGCTGACAGTAGATAGATAGATAGATAGATAGATAGATAGATAGATAGATAGATGGATGCTGACTATTTGGTAGAGAATAAGCAGTTGGTGTGCTCTTCCCTGGGGAAGACTATTTCTCCTGCTCTCAGCATGCCTTAGTTGCCTTAGTTCCTTATCTGTATTGGGGCCTTGTGTGCTCTCCCCTTACCCACATTATCATGTCTATTGGTTTTCTCCTTGTTCAGATCTTCTTTAGACAATCATGTTGGTGAGATTTCATGGGTATAGTGTCTTATACTTCTAGGAAACAGTCTCACAGCAAACTGCCTGTTCCTCTGACTCTCAAAATCTCCCTCCTGTCTTCTGTAGTGATCCCTGAGCCTTAGGTGACAGAGCTGTATTGCAGAAGTAACTAGTGTAACTGGAATCCACAACTCAGCCTTTTGGTTGGTTGTGGCTTTCTGTAATCGTCTCTGCTGCAAAGTGATGTTTCCTTCTTGAGGGGCGAGAACTACATTTGTCTGTGGATAGAAGAACAAATGTCTAGTATTAGTTAGTGATTGTGTTGATTTAGTAAAGTGATGGTTGTAGGTTCTCCTCCAAGACCCCTGACATCATTAGCCCTAGATAGATGTGGAGGTTTCCAGTACCAGTCATGACTTCCCCCCTACTGAGGTGTCTTAAGTCTAAGCAGAGAGCTGTTGATTGCCATGGAAGTATCGGCGTCACTACTACACCCTTAGCATCAGTAGTTGTGGTTTGTAGAGGTCATAGCTAGGCTGGTCATTTCCCTTCTTTGGAGGTTTGCCTGATGCTTTCTTATACTATGAAAGATAGTCTTCAGGGAGAAGGCTCAGTCCCAGCTCAGAGGCCTCTAGGCCATGTCTGAAGTGCATGGTGTCCGCAGCACCTTCCACCTCTGAGGAGCAACCAAGGAAAATCACAATAGTGTTGGAAGTCTCTTGAACAACCCCAACCTGCAACTCAAAAAAGGAGTGGTCTCATGCCTGGCCTACACATTAAATTTTAAAAGACATGTCTCTCTGAGGTAAACTTTGAAAAGGTCCTATTTAAGAAACCAGTTGTCAGCGTAAACCTTGACCCAGTCTGCAGCTGTTGGGACAAAACAGCAGGGAGGACCTAAGATCTGGCTATTTTGGACCTCCAATAAAAAGGATAATAAAGTGAATGTTTGGTGAGAAAAATGCTTTTGTGGAAACTTGTGTAATCCAAATGTTTTGGTGGTGGTTTTAACATCAGCTTTTACAGCAGTCTAGTTAAACGGTTGGCTGAATCTTTTAAAGGTTGGGGAATTTAATGGAAGAAAATATATCCTTTGTAGTTTTGTCAGTTCAGAGGGCTAGGAAGGCAGATCGGATACTTTGGGGTCAAGTTGTCCAGCTGTAGCACCTAGAGAGTTCTTTCTTTAATAACTCTTCATGGTGAAGTTCACTGTGTCTAAAACAAAGAACAGGGCAGGTAGCACACTGTTAGAAGGGGCTGGTGCTCCCCCAAGGGAGGAGTAAGTTATTCCAGAGTCTTCATTTCCTGGTTGGGTCATTTGCAGCAATTAGTGGAACACAGGATTGAGCCATTATCTGCCAACAGAAGTGCATGAGACAGCCCAAACCCACATTCCCATTGTTTAAAGACAACCCCTGAACTTCTTGCCCACATGGGTCCCTTTGAGTGGACAGCTTCATGGATCATTTTCCTGCCATTATCAAGGCCTTCTGGAGAGTGAAAAGGAAAGGTGGGCAGATATCTCACTAAACTCCTCTCAGGACAGGACAGGAAGTAAAGAAATCTAGTTTAAAAGACCCGTGTAATAAAGCCATTGTATGGTCATATGAATCATTACTACCACATGCTTTCTAGATAGTAATGAAAAGAGAAGCAGAATGATGGTCAAAACAAAACAAAACAACCCACAGATTAACATTCTACAGAGAACGTTTTTTATTGTTCAGTTATCTGGTCTTCTCATCTCCGCTTAGACTGCCAAACCATGTTGATGTGGTCTGCACAGTGTCTCTAATTTTGTAACACTTGCATAACCTATCTATGACCTCCTACATCTTTAAACCTTCTCATGATTGTGAATAACAACAAATATGGTGTGAATGTCATGTAAGACATTATGCTGTGCTATTGTGGGAAGAAAGACAAACATTTGTCCATGTGCACGATAGGCACAATTTTTCCCCCAAACATTTTCCACCAGGGTTAGTTGGACCCACAAGCTGCAGCTATGGAGGGTCTGAGCATGTTCTGTTGCTGCAGTAAACTGTTGAGACCCTAAGATCATTGTCTAGAGAAATTTCTAGAAACCGTCTTGTTCACTTTCCCCAGAGTTTGATGTTGTTCCCTGTTTGTTTAGTACCCATTTGGACCTAACCTGTTAATCTATGTTTGCTGTGTGTGGTCATTTAAATCTATGTTTTATCTTAATAGCCAAAAAATAGCTGAACTGATGCCCTCACAAAAGCCTAGAGCTTGTGTGTCTCCCAGACATTGCTGAGAGATTCTACCTGTACTGGGGCACATGTTCAACCCTCTCTATCAGTCTTTGTAAGTTCTTTTCATTTTCTACTCTGTTAGTGCAGAACCTCCAGGTCCATGGATGGAGGCGGTGAGACACGGGGGTCTTTTCAGGTCTTTCCTATGTATGTGGACAGCTCAGGGTCATGCCCTATGCTGCATGGGCATCAGATCATCTGGATTCCCAAGAACATGTTGCTTTTCAAAGCTTCTGTGGATGTCTCACTCATCAGCTTTCCTATCTCAAGCTTCCCTGGATGATGTATTGTTTCCTCCCAAATGTTATCGGTTCAGGTAGCTAAGATGTTAATTGATTAGCTTCGAATGACTTTGACAAACGTTCCATGGAAAGTCTGTTCACATGAGGTAACCCAGAGGTTAGGGAAAAACAGGTAAAGCTTGTGACTCCAGTGTTCCTGGGAAGCATCAGACATTTGAAATAATGACAAGTCCTAAGCCTTGGGACTTCAAAGGACTCAGTGCCACATTTTATTCCCTCCTGTGCCTGTGATCTGAGTATATTGATTATGACTTATATGGACCTAATATGAGTCTGGAATGGACAGAATGTGACTCACAAAAGTTTAAAATAACAGAGTGTGTGAATTTCAATAGAACCAGGTGCTTTGCTTTTCTGAATTCCCACCCACCTTTGGCTAATTTACAGAATGGTAAAGATTTGATTTGCCCCCAATTTTGCTAGTTTCCTCATTGCTCTTGTGAATGAGACAGTTTTCAGACATCCTGGCTCCTCTGCTCCCACTGACCTAACCTATTTTGATCATTTTTTAGCTTTCTCCCCTTTTTATTATTGAGTTATACAAATTCCCCATAAATTCCAGACCAAAGTCCCTTGTAGATATGTGAATGGTGAATTTTCACTCTGAGAATCTGGCTTGACTTTTTATTCTACTGAGTGATACTCAAGGGACAGAAGCTTTCCTTTCTTGTGCTCATTTCTTCTGTGTTTTAAGAGATTTTCTTCCAAGTGTGCACTGCTTAGAAATTTTACAGTATTGCCTTTTCTGTTATGTCTGTATTTCATGTCAAGAAATTTTTATTTGTTTATTTATTTATTTACTGATACTGGTTAATAAAACCAGAGCTGTGTATATGCTAATCAACAAAATGGAATACTTATACTCCTTAACATCGAAGCTTACTTGAAAACTAACTGGGCCAAAATAATATAACTGGCTTTTAAGGACAGGCACAGAGACAAAGGAATAAAATTGAGGGTCCAAGATTAAGTTCACACATCAACAGCTAATGGATTTTTGATGAGGCTACAAAGACCAGCCAGTGATGTAAGATAGCATCTTCAACAGATACCGCTGAACAACTGAAATGCTATGTGTAGAATAATGAATGTGAGCATCTACTTTATACTACATCCAAAAGTTAACTCAAAATGGGTCAATGCTAAAGCTTCATATTTTTTGAAGAAATATTAAGAGTAAATCTGAATTATTCTCCTCCTCCTCCTTTTCCTTCTCTTCCTCTTCCTCCTCTTCCTTCTGCTCCTCCTCCTCCTGCTCCTTCTTCTTCTTTAACATGTCCTGCTTGCTAGGTGGCTGGTTGGCATCTTTTCAACTCTGTCCTTCATCTTCCCAGAATTCTCCTAGTCTGGTTGCCCTGCTTACACTTTCTGCCTGGCTACTGACCAAACATTGACTTACTAATCCAGTTTGAGTGAGAGATCTTTACAGTGTACAAGAGCATTATCCTACAGCATTTCCCCATTTTTTGTCTAATTAAAATGGAAGGTATTAACTTTAACATAGTAAAATTACATACAACAAAAACAGTTATTAAGAATTATAGTAACAATATCCACTCCACTTGCATTTGATAAAATTAAATAAAATGTTCCATCATCTATCCTATCCTTGTGAGTCTACAGTTTCATTTCTAATTTTTTTCTTTTTAGTTTTTTATTATAATTTTTTATTTAAAAGATTTTTAAATTTTACATACTAATCACAGTTTCCATATCTTCCTCCTGGTCAATTTCAGCTTCCTCCCACCCTACTCCTCACTCACTCTTCAGAGAGAGTAAGGCTTCAAATGTGGTATCAACAAAGTCTACAAATCAAGATCAAGCTTCTCCCCCCCCCCATATCAAGGCTGAGCAAGGTATCCCCCTATAGAGAATGGGTTCCAAAAAGCCAGTTCATGCACTAGGAAAAAGTCCTGATCCCATTCCCAGAGGTCCCACAAACTGCCCAAGCCACACAATTGGCATCCACATTTAGAGAGCAAAGTTCATTTTCTTGGAGGTTCCCAGCTGTTAGACCAGTCAGTGAGTTTCCAGTAGCTTGGGTCAGGTGTCTCTGTGGGTTTCTCCATCATTTTTGACCCCTGTACTTATATAACCCTTCCTCCCTCTCTTTGACTAGACTGGGAGCTCTGCACAGTGCTTAGCTGTGGTTCTCTGCATCTGTTTCCATCACTTGCTGGATGATGACAATTAGGGTAGTCATCAATTTGATTACAGGAGAAAGTCAGTTCAGACACTGTAGTGGGATTATGTTGTTGCATTATAAATAATTGCACCACCTAATGGTTCAATAAAAATGTTGATTGGCTGAAGGCAGACAGGAAGTGTGAGTGGGGCTACCAGACTAAGAAAACTTTGGGAACAGGAAGAACAGAGCAGAGATGCCATAGAGAAGTAAGAGAGACACCATGAACACATCATAATGAGTTATCAGGACACGCAGAGGAAAGAACTTGAAATGCTGCTGAGAAAAGGTACCAAGCCACATGGCTAACCAAGGTAAGAGTCATGGATTAGTTTAACATGAAAGAGCTAGCAAACTACCAAGCCTGAGCCCCAAGTCAATCAACAAGCAGAGTGTAACTAATATAAACATCTGTGTGATTCTGTAGGACTGTGGTTCCAGGCCACAGGCCAGGCCAGAAAGTCCAGGCCAGAAACCTCTTACAACAAGGTACCCCTTCCACTATTGCTTGGAGTCTTAGCTAGTATTATCCTTGTGGATTATGGGTCTCTCTCTAACCCCACAATGACTTCCTCTGTCCAAATATCTTTCTTTGCTCTCCCTCTCTATCCCTCTCCCAACTCCACCACCCTTTCCCTCCTGTTCTCTTCTTATCTACCCTTACTCTCTTACCCTCATTCTCCCAATTTACATAAAAGGCATTATGCTTCTTTTTAATCACTCTAGGAAAGGGTTTTTTGGTTTTTTTTGAAACAACAGGAAAAGCTTGCATTTCTTTTTATGGTTTTCTTTTTTTTTTTTTTAATTCCTGCCTTTGAATTCTCTAATTTTAAATTTACTGAGGTATTATTTTTCTTTACTTCCTTGAAAGTACTTCTCTTAATTTTGCTGGACCTAGTTTCCCAGGCTTGTTATAGTAGGAATCTTGATCACTTAATGAAGTGACTGACATTATCTAATGGTGGCTGTAGGCTTCTTAAGTGACCCGTGGAGAACATTTGCTTTTGTCCTGTAAGGACACAACCCTTGACAAGACCTGTTATGTTTTATAGATGTCCACAGGACTTCTGACTAGCTGGAAAAAGGTATCAGACTCCACTTTCAAGGCTTTCTGGGGACTTCCTTGAACAGACTCTAGACTGCTTTTCATTCTCAAATGTTTCTTTTGCTCTAGAGATGGTCTTGCCAGTGTTCCTACGGGATGCCAAGATGTTAATACTCTTTCCATAGATGTTGCTGCTGCTGCTTTCCATAGATGGCCACTGCTGTCTCAGACCTTGATACAGCTCTTCAGCATCACTTCTTCCTGCTAGCCCTTTGTCTCAGCCTCATATCAACTTTTTCTTTTAGTATAAAACATGTACTCACCTTCTGACAAGCAGCATATAGGTGTGTGCGTTCCACACACCACCAAATGCGTCCCCAGGCATGGCCATCCAGCATGACCAAGCCCCCGCCTCCAGAGCACGCTTCTAGGCACACCCCTAGGCATAGCTGTATGCCCACTTCCTTAAAAAAAATAACACGTGGCAGTGGGTCCTTTTTTCTGCTTTCTCTTCCCTTCTTTCTTTCTTTCCTTTTTTCTCCCCCCTCCCTCACTTCTTCAGATATCTGAACCTCCTGAATAAACTCTGTGTGTCACCTGGCAGCGTATGTTTCGTGTCTTTCCCGCGTACAAAATACTAACACAGCATATGCCCCCCGCAAAAGACTACACACATACAACTCTTCTATACAGACTTCCAGGACCCCTTCTGTGTAGAGTCCTTTCCTCTTCCTCTGCTGTGAGATGAGGATCCCAGATACTTCAGCTACTCCATCCATTTTCTCTCGCCCCTCATCTCAGCAAAACCACCAGGTTAGGCTCAGGATCCATCGCTCTGGCTTTAGGCTGTAACCTCTCCCAAGGACAAAAGCTAGGCAGTAACAGGATTTCTCCAAGGCTCTCGGGCAGCAAGCACAGCCTCTACCCTGAATGACAACAGTTGCCTGGGATATTTTGTAGCAAGTTTATAGCTATGTAATGGTAGGAGGCCTAGTCTAGCATTAGGGAATAAATCATGTCTGGGAGCAGAAATCTTCTCGTAAAAATTTATTATAAGATGGAAGATAATGAGGAGCTGAGTAATATTCCTCCCAGACAAAGCATACATAGCAAAAGACAAGGCTTAGAACATAACAAACCCTAAGATCTCAAGATTAAAAACATTAAAAGATTAAAAGACATTAGGTATATTATACAATAACACAGAAGAACAACGTAAATAAACAAAATTAAAACTATTCAGAAATGAAATGACAAAATTTGGGACAGATTGATAAATTAAAAAAAAAATACTGAAAAAAAACCCCTGAAAAACTAAGAACATGCAGAGAACAGCAAAATGAATGGCGCCTTAAGATGAACAGAAGGTAGGTAAAGAAGCAGAAGTTTCTACAGACAAAAGCAATAAAGCAGCATCAGCATCACTAATAAAAATGTCAGCAAATAACCTTCAAAGTTCTTTAAATTGTGTTTGACAGTTAATAACAAAGTTATAACATTGTTAGAAAAAGTTATCAGTGAACAATACAGGAAAACTACTTGCATAAACTCGGGAGAGTACAGGGGCCAGTGTGATAGTCTAATATCCATATTTCATTCCAAGTAGCAAATATTCCTCTTAAATATTTTTGAAAACTTTATCATGTACATCTTAATGTCCAATGTAACCAGTTAAATGGATAGGTAGATATTTTAAAATGCATAATAGATAAATTGTGTGCATTCCAATGCACAAAATAAGAAATGCAATAATTAGTAGTCCTGGCATAGACATGTAATCCTAAAACTAAGGATGGGGAAGGAAAATTGGGAGTTTATGTCCAGATTTGATTATGTAGCAAACTCAAGGCCAGATTGGTTTGTATGAGAACCTGTCTCAAAAATAAAAAAAAAAAAAAGAACCTCAAACTCTGCAGCCTGCTGCCAATAGATCAATGGATCCCTCCACAACTTGACGGTAAGACCACAGTGCTAGAGACACCACATATTGATGCTGTAGAACATTAAGAAACCTAGCTAGTGCTCTACAGGAATCTTTATCCCTACTTGCTAATGTCGATAGTTCTGGAAGGTACTATATACACTACTGAAGGAGAAAAGCAATCATCAATCTCATCTAGTCACAAACACTATGACTTATAATAATCACTTGCCTGTAAGATATGTCCAAATGTCAATAGTGGCATGATGGTTATGGGAGTAACTAACTTCTTTTTTATTAAATTTAAGGTCCACTCCATAAGATGGAACCTGATATTGTTAATAAGTCTAAGAATCTGGGTCTAGACAGTTAATGGATCTGAGGGAGAAACCTCTTACTATTGTTTTGCTAAATGACCCATAATTTAAAAAAAAAAGAGTTGATAAGAAGAAAATAATAAACAAGTATATGTCATATAAAAATATCAATAATTGCATTAAATGCTCTAATCATCTCACTTCAAGACTGAGATTGCTAGAATGAATTAAAAATGACATGGCTTTTTACAAGAAATTCTCTTTAACATATGAGAGATACATTACAAACTAGAGAATTAAAAGCATAGATACACATACACCATATATAAACACAAATCAAAAGAAGCTTGAAATACTATGTATTATAATATTAGAATAATATAATATTATATTAGATAAAGCCTACACATGTTCATATAAAGAATCAATTCTCAAAAAAAAAACTCCACAAATTTAAATGTATATGCCTATAGCAATAGATCTTGAAAATCCATAACACAAAAATGTAAGTAACTAAAAGGAGGGAGAAAAATTAATTAATTTAACATTTCAACATTCTTTTGCCACCAGTATAAAGAACCAGTATAGAGAAATCAGTAAGATATTGGAGAACCAAGTCAGACTGCTATAAAATAAAGTCTAACTGATGTTGGTAAGACTTTCTAATCAAAACTTCAGAAAGTGTATTTTTATCAGCATAAAGAAATATTCTCAGGGAGAGCCCCAGCAAAAGGGAACCTTCATCCAGCAACTGATGGAGGTAGAAGCAGAGATCCATAGCTATAAGCACCTTATCTAGCTCCCAGTCCAACTGAAGAGAGGAAGAAGAGATTATATGAACAAAGAGAGCAGGATCATGAAGAAGAAATCCTGGTTTAATAAAAAGAGCAAAGCAATCCTGGGTCACCCTTGAAAAGACAGGAGAAGAGTCATAAGGCAAATATGGATACCAGGTCTTATATAAACTGTAGGCATGGTCTTGAGCAACCACAGGGAAGGCTTTTGGCAGGTTTTTCAGGGGCAGGGTGGAGAAAGAGAAGAGGAGAGGAAGGGGAGAGAAAGAGAGATGGGGGAGGGGAGGGGAAGAGGGAGAGGTGGGGCTTCCACCTAACCATCTTAGACTCTTTGGGGAGATGATATGGATGGCAGGGGGTGAAATGGAGCTTCCACCAGACTCAAGGGCATGTCTGTGTCTGGCTCATTCACTCTTGACTCTTCTGTACAACCAGGCACATCTCCATTTCATTCTTTTCCCCACAGCTAGCCCCGTCCATGGGGTAAGTGTTAATAGTCTGGGTTTTTCTTTCCCCACCTTGGCAACCCGCCTTCTCTGCTTCCTCAATGAACAGGTTCCTGGAGTCTCCAGGATGGCAGCTAGCAGGATGCTTCTTCACTTACACCTCCCAGCAGGGGGTCTGACCCATCAACTCCTGCCTTCCCCTTCCCACCTCTTCCCCATGCTCACAGGACGTAGTCACACTTGAACTGGTGCCCCTATACTCCTATTCTATACTTGGTTTCATTGTCTTATTACATCAGTGGTAGCAGCAGACACCCAGCAACCAGAGGTTCAGAACTTATCAGGTAGCTTTACATCTGTGATAAGAAATGTGTGAGATATCCATAAAAGAACCTTATTGCTAAGTAATCTGGAAGTATTGAAAGCTACTAGGCTCATAGTGAAGAACCCAAGGCCAAACTGAAGACATCAAACAGGCCAAAAGTGGTACAATTTCAGATAATTATGTTGCATTGCAATGGATTCAAACAATGAAACCTTAAGTTGCTGAATCATGGTAACATTTAATAAACCTAGTAAGTCACTCATGACAGGTGTGAGGAGGTAGTTAACTATTTTCAAAAGTGGAAAAATAAACAGTCTAGTCTTTACCTTTTCAAGATGTTCAAATAATGGATAAGGGATAGTGCCTGTGCATAAACATTCCACAGATAATACGCAAAAAAAAATGCTAGAATTAGAAAACCACTATTTTATATCATGGCTAAATCAAATGTTCCAACCCAGAGATGTTAGTGTCTTACAGGAGAGACAGAACCCAATGCCACCTACAAGTTTAGGGAGTCAAGGAAGTCCTGAGTGAGTGAAGTTCTGAGAAAGCATGTGCTGTCAATATAGGTATAGTGTGTGTGTGTGTGTGTGTGTGTGTGTGTGTGTGTGTGTGTGTGTGCGCGCGCACGCGCGCGCGCGCGCGCGCGCGCATACCATCAGAGGACAACTTGCTGGTGTTATTTCTATTCTTGTACCATATCTGTTCTGAATTCAGTCACCAGGCTTACACAGCAAGGATCTGAGGAGCCATCCAGCTAGCCCCAAACTACTTTTCAGTTTTCAGTGACATCGTCTTCCTCATCTTTTTATTACCAGAAGCTATCAATCATCTTGACAGTTTTCAAGATATTGAGCCATCTTTGAATTTTATCTTGGACAGCATGTGATATGCTTTAGAAATGCCAGGAGACATTATTTGGCTGTAGCTTTCAAAGAATTACACTATTACTTTAGCAAGCATGTAGATTTTGTTGCATGGCTCAGGTTTCTAGAATCTTCATGTCTTTCCATTGACAACAAATAAACAAATGCATTGTGGACCTTATTTGATGTAAAGGTCTACTAATAAATTATGTTAAATCCATACTCAAATTTGAAAGTAATTATTTAGAAGAAATTGAATAATCTGTCATAGCTATTAATCTACTATGTTTTACCTCCATTTTTAAAGGTGGTTTAAATAATTTGTATATAAAATACCCATTTCAAACAAAAAATTTTCTTAAAAAGTAATGTGTGTTTCTCAAAATTTGATCCTGTGTATCTATTTTCTTAATATGTATGTATATATTCACAAATATATTTGCATTTTAATGATTATTTCATTTTGTCTCTAGTTAGGCCTAAGAAATATTTATTTTTACATTTTTTCAAGAGTAAAACATTGGCTTTTTTATTTTTATTATTCAGTATTTTAATTTATTACTTTCTACTTTGCTTCTCATTTTTCTTCTAAAAATCATTGAACTAGTTGTGATAGTGAGTATATTTATTATTTTTCTATTTTAATAAAATTACAAATAATTAAGTCTTCCTATAACTAAAATCTCTAGTTGCATTCCTTGGTAGTTGTACATGTTGCTTTGGTTATTATTTCCTAAGCAGCTTATTATTTCTTATTTGACTTCTTATCTAGAATTAATTTGAGACACAGCTGTGTCTTTTTCTAAGTTTCTTGAAGGTAAAAGTCAAACTTACATACACTTAAAAGTGACATAAGTTGCTTTTTTTTCCAAGACAGGGTTTCTTTGTGTAGCCTTGACTGTCCTGGAACTCATTCTGTAGATTCAGGCTGGCCTCAAACTCACAGAGATCTACCTGCCTCTGTCTCCCGAATGCTGGGATTAAAGGCATACATCACCACCACCTAGCAAATTGATTTTTAAAATAAGGTTTTAATTATTATTTTAAGCATGTGTGCACATGTACATGCCAAGTCCCTGTTTTCTTTTCAAATTATTTTAGACTCTACCAAATTTTACTATGTAAAGATGAATAGATCAATAGTAGTCAATTTTGAAAATGATTAAACTGAACAAGAATGGAGTGATATGGTGTATCATCTACTCAACAGGGTGAGAATGAAGGATACTTGTTACTTGTATATTTGACAAGAATTTGCCATGACACCCAGCAGCATTCTGATACACACAGTTCCCTTTACTAGCCTTTCTTCAGGCCAGGATGGTACACACCTACCAAGGGTCAGAATTTGCCAATACCAAGAAAAGCACCACCCCATTCCCATGAGCTTGCCAGGGAGGTGGCATCTGAGCTAAAACTAGTAACTGTTCTGTAATTGAATTTGGAGTCCCCATCTGAGGGACAGTGAGATAAGAGGCGAAGGGGCAGAACCGACAGTCAACAAAAGCCAATGACATTCTGGCCACCATTGCCTGGAACTAAAAGCATCTAAGTATTTGTCTTTTACCAAAAAATTTCATTTGCTTACACAAGCTTGATCCAGATTTTCTCTTTTTATTTCCTCCCATCTTGACTAATTCAGAATTTAACAAAAATGTATAGTGACCTAGCATACTCTCCGCTCTGAAGCTTTGTGCTTGGATTTGCATACCCAGGACACAGGTGGGATCTACAAAGGCATGAAGTCAACCGCTGACACTTGCTTTGTTGGCTAATTAAGCTTTTGTCGTCCACAGGGAGAAAAATCTGCCTGAGTTTTCTGAAAAAGCAGAGGGTATTGTCAGAATACACATCTCTGACGCGGCACATATTGCAACATGAACCCAATTCACAACAGAGTCTGTGGTACCCGGGTTATCATTGTACCCTTATCACTGGACCTCAGCAATTTCACAGGGGCCCTGGAGCTTTCAAGAGTGAATCATCAATCATCCATGCAGTAATGCAGGATTAATGGACATGTTCAAAAGCATCTGGGACTGACAGAGTCCTGCCTTCTGAGGATGCCTCGCTGTTTGAAGCCCATCCTCCAGCAAGGCTTATTGAGATCAATAAGCATCCTGGAGAACAGAGGACACACTAGTCTCTTTCATGTTTTCCTTCACATAACGACAAAAACAAATCTAGGGGCATTTGGAGCACTTGTCTCACTGTCAAAACAGCCTCTGGGGGCCCAGGGGTAAATCTGTTAAATAGGTAAACTTCAAATCCACAGACCTTTCCTGTTCAGAAGAAGAACTCATGTATATTTTAAAGATCAGATACAAAAAAAGCAGGAACTGGAGGGAACCATCAGCTTAACCTTTAAAACAATGTAGAGAGAAAAATGCATTCATCTATAGAAGCATGGGAATGTCTTTTTAAAAATTATGCATGTAAGAATGTTCATTAGCAAATCAAAATACAAAAGCAGAGCTTACTATTACTAAAGAGTTGTCATTTAACCAAAGAGATCACTTTGTTCCCCAAGGCACAGACTCTCTGTGCCCACCAGCCTGCGTATATTTATTGACTGACAGTATGGAGATAATTTAGAAAGTGTTGAAAAGTTTCCAAGACCCTCTGAAATATGCAGTAAGTCTTAAGTTTGAAGTGGTTTAGGAACATGCTTTACTTTATTCACAAAGGATTACTTTGTCTTAATAAAAATACAAACGGTTTTCTACTAAAATAAACTTTAAAAAAAAAAAAAACTGGTATTGTCTTTGCTCATGAGAAGTCAGTAGGGCCAGGAGTAGGTATGTAGATAGGTGAATTGTTGGAAGTTGGTTTATTTGCAGGTGTTAGAGACCTATTTCTTCTAAACCCTCACTCGTACTCTATAAATTTAACTTTTTATAATGAAGTTAAAAAGATAACATTTTATTGGAAATCACAAAATAACCTCCAGCCTCAGCTGGGTAGCAGTGGTACACACCTTTAATTTCAGTACATTGAGGCAGAAGCCGACTAATCTCTGAGTTTAAAACCAGCCTGTTCTACAGAGTGAGTCCCAGGACAGCCAGGGCTACAGAGATCTTGTCTCAAAAACAAAACAAAACAAACAAACAAACAAAAAAAGTAACAAAACCCTCTAGCCTCAGGAAAGATAGTGTGTTTGCAAAGTGCCAACTGAGCCAAACTTGGAATAGGTGGGAACACTCAAAAGCCTCAGCCTTCAGTTCAGTTCTGCTGGTTTTCCCAGAACATAGGCTCCCGCCCATGCTGAGGGAAATGCTGACTCAGCCACACTGTTTACATCACACTTGTTTGTGTTGGGAAGCCTGTTAGACTCTGAGTTTCATATTCTAAACCCTTCAAAATCCTGTGTCTCAGAACGCTGCCATCCCACCCCCTTTCATTATGTAAAAGAAGCATTGAAATTTTACATGAAGTAGAGCCCTAACTTTATGTAAGGAATATAAAATCATGGGCTCAACTTCCCCTAGATTTAGATAAAAACAGGAATTAAGGAGGATGCTTGGCTTAGGGTTGCAGGTATTCCTGGAAAGGTGTGGTTTAGGTTTCTGAAATGTTGCAAATCTTACCAACTGTAAAACCTCATAGATTGGGATGATGGGTAACTGGAATGGTCTGGGGAAGAAACCATGACTTCTGTATCCCAGATCCTTTCTCCTTAAAACAAACAAATAAACAAAAAAAAATGCAAACAAACAAATAAAAAAATACCTTGTTTTAATGTGATGCCTGTAACATATTACTATTATTTTGGGTTTTGTTCCTTTGGAGACAGTCTCATTGCAGGAATGAAGAAGAGGGGCTGGCCAGCTCCCAAAAGAAGCATAGTTCTAAAAGGCAGAAAGGGAAAAAAAAAAAAAAAAAGGAAACAAAGAAAATCTTTTTATTTTCTTTCTTCATTTTCTTAATTAGATAGCTAACCTTTGGTTTGGGGCAGGGATAGGGCTGGATAAAGACTCCATGAGACAACATAGTCCCGAGTTTTAAGGAGGAATGTTCTGCTATTGCAGATCTAGAAATTAAACTGACATTTTAAATCTTATGTGTAATAACTTCTGATTACTGTGAGAAACAGCCTGTGAAGCCAGTCACTTGTGAAGGGAAGTTAGCGGACTGACAGTACCGCGGCAGACAATATCATAGAGTTTTTAATTTTAAACAATGTGAGGAATAGACTATTTTCATTTTCCAAACCATCTTGATTCACAGATTCATTGGTTGTTTAACTTGAGCACACGGTCTCTTTCCTCCTGCCTTCACTTTCTTCTCAGCTCCCCCGACACACCCCTTCATTTTCTTCAACATTACTGTCTCCTGTGTACATGCATGCTCACATGTACATACAACCTATTGAACCCATTTAGTTCTGTTCACATGTGCTCTGTAGTCACAGTTTTGAACTATGGAACTCTGTAATAGTCCCTATTTGGTGCCAAAAGGAGCCCTATAATGAAGAGGTGAGAGTAAGCATTTAGAACAGATAGAAATCACATTGGTTTAGCAAATGGCAATACATGGTTCTCCTCTAGGGGAGATGACCTCTCTAGCCATGGATAGATGGGGAATTTTATAGTACCAGCCATGAACCTTCTGGTTGAGCCGTTTTTAACTCAGCTAAACCCCAAGCCTTGTCACTATTCCATTACTGCAGTCCTGCCGTCCATTATTGTGGTTCATAGGCTTTACCGTGATAAAGAACTCCTAGGGGCATATCTCCCTCAGTAGTTTGCACAGCACCTTTTAATACTGTGAGAGCTAATCCTCAGTAGGAAAGATTCTAGACCAGTTTCAGCTTGATTCCTAGAAGTTCTGTATCCTAAGTGTGTGTGAGTCTTCACCACCAAGCTCTTACCCTCAACTTCTGAAAGGCAACCAAGGGCAAAGACAATGACCTCTATTGTTTGGGGAGTCTTTAGATGTCCCAGCAACAACTTCGATGAAGATTTTCCATGCCTTGTGCTTGAGTTTTTGTAGCCTATGGCTCTTGTGAAAAGTGTTATCACTGTAAGTGGCATAATTTCAATTACGTTATTTACATATATATACACATGCACACACATACACACACATATACATACTTACATGTATATATATATAATTATAAAGAGAATGTCTCCCTGTGGCCTTTCCAGTCATCCTTGGTTTTGTTTCCCCTTCTCCCCTCATCTCTCTAATTGTCTTCCTCCCCACCGCAGATAAAGTTCCTACTCCTATTTTTTATTTATTCATTCATAGTTCCCATGCCTCACCCCACTCCAACCTCCTTCCCTTCCGTATGGTCCAGTTTACTTTCCTAGTTTCTGTGGTTCGTTAAGATTTACAGATAAGATCTGCAAGTAAGACAGAAAATGCAGCTTTTGTCTTTCTGGGTCTGGGTCATCATATTCAAATCTGCATTTTTTTTTTCTTTCATGAGAAAAAGTTCATAGCCTAAAATCTGGCTGTATTTCTGGCTCAGGGTCATCTCTGCATGTTCCCCTAGAATCTGGGTGTCACCACACAGTTTAGATGAGCATGTCAAGTACAAGTCATTTTAATTACCCTGGATTCTCAATGCGACCTCCAGAATTTCCTTCTCTCTCTGATCGGCCTATCACCCCCACCCTTCCTTTGGGACCTTTCTCTCTCCCACTTCTCAGTGGAAGCCAGGAGGATGCTCTCTGCTTCCCCAGCCTTCAGCCTCCAGCATCTTTCAAGCATGCTGGGAACAGCTGGGGGTTGTAAGGCCTTTCTCCCTGAGCCTCGTGCTGCACACTCATCACTTCTCAGCATCCTCTCCGGTTCACAAAGTAGGCTAAATTTGAAAATCTTGCCAGCTTGCCTTTTGACTGCCATGCACTTCACTATCAGCCTCCTAGATTTTCCCCAAATTCTGTTGTAGGGCAGTTACTTCTAATTAATCTTCCATCCATTCCACCCATCCAATCTGGTCTGGATTGGTGAAACCTGAGATTTTACTAGGTAAAATATAGGTGTGTTGTCTCTCCAGAAATACATCTTATCTATCACCAGGCTTTCTAAGACTTCCCAGGATACAATGTTTTCACATCTTCTTACATCATGGTCTAGTTAATAGCAGTCTAAGATTTGCTAATGCTCAACATTTCATAATTGAACAACCTCATTTTGATTCCTTGCTAATGCTATGATCTTATCCATCCCAGATTACCCACAGTTTGAACTGTTTCAAGTCTAGATAGGAGAGAGCCTCACCACATCTACCCACTTCTTAGCCACCAGAGAGAAAACAGATATTTCAGAACTATGGAACTAGTCAGTGCCAGACGTTTTTGGCGATTGAGGATTTGTATGCACGTTTGACTCAATGCCTGGATTCTGACCCTGGCTGGGTTCTTAGGGTCATGGCCTTTCTACACTGACTCTTTATCAGTGAGAATCCAGTTCGCTGTCTAGGGGTTTTTTTTTGTTGTTGTTGTTGTAGGGTTTTTTTTTTTTTGTTGTTGTTGTTGTTGTTGTTGTTATATTTGTTGTTGAGCCTCTCCCATGATTTAAGAAAATATATTTTCCATTTTTAGTCCTATATAATCTAGATTTTAGAGAATTATAGTCATGGGATTAAATACCTACATATTTTTCACAAATAGCTCTTCAGTTAAAAATGCATAAATCATGAAAGAAAGCAACAGACCCTCCCCAGCTCTTCCAGGGTGCTGAGAACATTGCTTTAACACAGCAGGCAGAGAACCCCTGACTGACTTGAAATAGAAAGAACTGTTTTTTTCTCTATTACTAGCTTCTTCTAGCACAGCCTGAAACCCAGCAGTTTATCTCATCAGAGCAGATGCAGCCGATGTCATTTACTGAATACTGAGTCTCAATTTGTCTGTATGTCCAGGTCCCATTTACAGAAGACAATAAAGGGTTTGAAGTTATTCTCCGTTGTTTCTATTATGCTTCCATGGCGTGGCTTCTCCTATGATCTAAATTCATGAAGCCCTTCCTTGGAGGTGTGTGCAAACCTAGGGAGAGACAGGAAATCTTCCTGCCTGTCTTCTGCCACTACATGTAACTCTCACCCAGAGCTACATGATTTACAGCCTATTGTGAGTAATGGAGACACACTTGGTGCAAAGGTAAATGTACACGGCATCATCCTGTGCATGGCCAAGTAGGATGCTGAACAAGCACACACACTCTGGATTGGATCTAGAACAAGTGGATGAAGGGATGCCTGAGGGGGAGGGAAGGCATAGTGAGAGAATCCAGATGAGAGCAACAGAGATTCCTGTGTTCAAAGGTCCAGCCAGAGTTTGGAGGATGTCAAGAAACCCTGGGAGAAGGAAATTGTTTTGAGATAAACCTATTCTGATGGACCACATCAAGTTATTTTTTATGCTTGCCACTCAGAGACCAGAAGCTGACAGAAAAGGACTAGATTATTCAAAGTTGAAGGATGACTTAAGTTCTGAACTGACAAGAAATCTTCAAACAGTGCAAGACCCATTGCCAAGTAAGTTATAAATTTTTTTTCTGGATGTGACTTTACCATCTGAGAGGAGGAAGCAAAATAGCCTGTGCAATCTAAATAATGAGGAAAGGGTGAAATTGATAGATAAAGGGTTTTCCAGGAAAATAAATGATTCCAGGTCCTAATTTCAAGGTCTGAAATTTTCTTCTTATGTGTTAGGTTTCGAAACAAAAGCTATGGGAATCCTGCTAGTCATTAGATGCTCAGATTAGTCATTTTCACCTGAAGAAAAAAAAAAACCAGTGACCAATCACATGCTGCTTGGGTACTGAAGATAAGAATGAAAACATTAGAAACATAAATAACCTGAGAAGAGAAGGCCCAGGGGGTCTCCATGGGGCAGCAGGCTGAGTGCAAGAGGTAATGAGAGACATCATGTTCAGGGAAGGGTGGTGGCCCGTGGGAAATCCCCCCCAGGCACTGTCCTAACAATAAAGTTGCATTATGATTACATTTGCCCTGTCACTGACTTTGTTTTGTGAAAACAAATGCTTTTTATCTGTGGCAGATTTTTTGAGAAGACAAACTCCAACTGCCGTCAAACCAGAGCCAAGAGGAAATAAAAGATTTGCCAAAAATATTTCATCAGCAAACAGCCCATCCATTATACGTGGGCTCTTTAACTGGCTGTGAACTGAGTTTCACCTTTGGCATTGAATACATTTTTAATTTTCCCTGTTTCACTATTTACTCACATTGTAAATACTGTAGTGACCTTGTTATGAAACCAGCCAAGTGGTCACAGAAGAAGATGATCCCAGCAGACTGTGGTAGGCATTGGAGAAGCTCACTAGTTCTTGAAATATGTAGATGTAGGGAAGGGTGGATTAGGATGTGTAGGCTACCACTTTCCAGGAGGTTGGCCTAAGCCTACTGTCTCAATGCCTTTAGTTTTACCAGATTCCTCAGGACTGCTTCTGGAGGCTTCAGGGTTGTGGTTTCTTAAATTCTGTGGCTCAAGCCCAGAGAAAGCTATATTTACATGCACCACACCCACCCAGAATTTTCTGTGGTATGGATCTATAAGGAACACTATTTTAGAAGACATTCAGATGAATGACTGAATGATTAAATAACCCTGCGGGGGGGGGGAGGGGCTGTTTATTTTGAATCAAAGACAGGGCAAGGTTTTCAAAAGGATTGTAAATGAATGTATGTTTTCAATTCCTTCTCAAGACCATTGGAGAAAAACTAAAAGGGTACTGTATGCTGCCATGAGAAAATATTGAGGTTTATCTGTAGTGCTGTTCAGAAACATATAAGATAAATTAAATGCAGAAATTTAATTATTATAAAAATGACATGGGTAATGGTGGTAAACATAACCTAATAAATATGCATGTGTTATATATTATATATAACTATATATAACATACATATATTAGGTATATATTACATTATATACATGGGTTTATATATATAAAACACAGATTGAATATCTCTTACATAAAATGCATTCAATTAAATTTCAACTATTTTTAGATTGGGGACCATTTTACAGAAGTTCCAATTAAGAACTACAAATTTATATATATATATATATATTTATGTGTGTGTACGATGAATGTATGTATGTATGTATGTATGTATGTGTATGCACCTTGCATGCACAGCAGGGAGTTTTGTACATCATTGGTTTTGGTTTGTACATGGATCCATCATGTGAAGTTGTTGTAGAATATTATCTTAAGGTGTGTTACTTTTGTTTATGCTGTGTAACATTTGTCTAATGAGGTAAAGATGTGCTGTTTCTGTTTAACTTATGCTGCATTTGTTTAACTCGGCAAAGCTGTGTTACTTGCCTGTCTAAAACACCTGATGGGCTAATAAAGAACTGAAGAGCCAATAGAGAGGCAGGAGAAAAGATGGGCAGGGCTGGCAGGCAGGGAGTGTAAACAGAAGGAGAAAACAGAAGAGGAAGCAGAAGTAGGCAGAGAACAAGGAGAGGAGAATGCCAGGAACCGGCCACCCTGATACACAGCCAGCCACAAACAAAAGTGAAAGAGAGATTTACAGAAGTAAGAAAAGGTAAAAATCCCAGAGGCAAAAGACAGATGGGACAATTTAAGATAAGAAAAACTGGCAGGAAACAAGCCAAGTTAAGGCTGGGCTTTCATAAGAATAAGTCTCCATGTATGAGTTTGAGAGCTCCACAAAAGAAAAAAAAATAATAATAACATAGACTTTTCCATTTTTTGAGTCCTATACCATGGGACTCAAAAATTTTAAATTCTAAGGCCCTTCCAGTTTGAGGTTTAGCCTTAGTGCTAATTCAGCCTGAATACGTGTAAGTGCGCATCACAGTAACTTCAATGGGATTTGAGATTTGGGTTATTTTTTTCTTCTATATTTTATTTCTTTCAAGATTTCAAGTAAATATGAATTTTAAAAATAAATTTAATAATAGAAGATAATAAAAACATGTGTCTTTCTTTGCATTACCCATTCTGGAGATACACTGATTGTTTCCAATGGCCACCTTACTCTTTATTCTCATTTTTCTAAACAAAAATTTTAAATAGCTAAGAGATATAGTCATCAGAAAATAACTTTTATGGGAATTAGAAACTATGGAAGAGTCAGTTCATGTGGTAAAATTCAAGGAAAATGCTGCTTTGGTGCCAAGGAAGCCAACACAAAGAGACTGGAACAGCTAGCAGCTAGGTGCAATGGAAACACTCAGAGCCAAGAGGAGAGAAAGCAAAGAAGACATCTTTGGTATCCCCTAAGATGCAACTGGGGCTCTGAGTCATTTAAAAGGAAATGAAAACCCTAAACACTTGACTTTTTCTTTGTCCAGACATAAAGAACTCAAAGGAAGTCCAACTGGTCCATTGCAAAAGTCATCCCAACTTCCAAGAAGGGCAAAAGAGAACTTCCTTTTCCACCATTTCTACAGCCGAGGGGATGGGGAAGAATCACTAGATGTGCGCAGCACCAAGGCTGGGAGAGAACCCAGGACTTTGAAGCCAATTCCCTTTGAGAAGAATCTTCAGTTTGTCAAAAGGGTATTCTGTCTTCAGCATCAAGCCACATGTTTATTTCATAACAGCTTTGTGAGCTGCTCTTCAGGCACCGTATGCCTCTGGTTTGTGGCTCAGAGCTGCGCATGGGCAGTGAGCAGAAATGATAACAGTCCTATGGGCCAGAGAAAGATCTTGGAATCCTTACCTCACTCCAGTGGCCACCTTGGAAGTCACATGTTGCCATGGCAAAGCCACAAAATTGAAACAATCTGGGAATTCTGAATCATCCCTGAGCACATCAGACATTGCTTGAGCAAGATGTCAAAATTCAAGCCACTGAAAAATTGGAAGTTTGTGTAACTGCAGCATAGTTTAGCTATGACATAAAGCTAATCCAACATATTATTTGTATATTTTATAATACACATAATTACCAAACAGAAACTGTAACAGAAGGAGTAACCAGAGAAAGAAGTAAACAAATTTACTTAAAGGCAAATGGCTCTCTTGTTCCTAGGTAGAAGTTAGTCACACTTCCATGCAGTATTTTCCTAATTTCAAAGATAAAACAGATGGGAGGAAAGAAAGAGCAACAGTAAAAGCCAAACAAAAACAGGCTGCCTTAAAAAAAAAAAAAAGAAAGAAAGAAAAGTAGGTTGGCGTGAAATGTCTCTTCTGCAGTGCTAAGTAGGAGAATGTCCTGAGCTTTTAGGCTGGAGCATCATTTCATAAACATTCTAACTGGAGCTTGCATGTGCATCACAGAATCTGGGATGCATGACACTTGGTAAAGCAAAAACCTGGGGCAAAACACATTGAAAAGCTTTTACTTGAGCGGAGAGCAACGCTTGAACCAGGAAGCACCAAGGCCAGAAGGAGCAGGACACCAACCCTGGGAATGCAGGTTTGTGTATCCTGTACAGTCACCTGGGATACAGGACATGCCACTGAGATTCCCTGGTAGATTAAAAAAAAAAGTACATTTATTTGACTGGTTCCAAGAATAAGTCCCTAATTAGAGTTCACTGGCAGTTTCTGACTGATGAAGACTCTAATTCATTTTGCTGTTCATGTTGGGATTCAGTTTGCATAAAAAAAAAAAAAAAAAAAAAACCCTCAAGACAATGGGTTTTCCCCAGTATAATGCCTTTCAATCGTAAAAATATTTTCAAATACACAGAACATAAAGCACACAGATTTTTCTTTCCTGAAACTTTCACCAGACACATGGGAATATGGTACCCATTCATCCAGAATATAGTAATTGTGGTGGTATGAATAGAAATGGCCCCCACGGACTCAAGTGTTTAAATGCTTGACCTATAACGAGCAGTACTATTAGGAAGTGTGATGTTGTTGGACTAGATGTGGCCTTGTTGGAAGAAGTGTGTCACCATGGGGGCAGGCTTTAAGGTCTCATATGTTTAAACTACACCCATTGCAGCACACAGTCTCTCCCTGTTACCTGTGGATCAAGATGTAGAACTCTTGGCTCCTTCTCCACTACCATGTCTGACTGTGTACCACCTTGTCCCACCCTGATAATAATGGACTGAACTTCTGGAACTGTAAGCCAGTCCCAAGTAAATGCTTTTCTTTATAAGAGTTGCCATGGTTATGGTGCCTCTTCACAGCAATAGAAACCCTAAGACAGTCATTATTTATGTGGAGTTGGATTTGTGCCATTAACTACATTTCCTCTGCCTACTGCAACATTGGCTCAAGAAGTATTTGTTCAATTATATTTTAGGGTGATTAAAATTGTAATAAAGATATCAACAGATAACACACAATACAAAATGACTATCAAACCATACAAGAGTCAGAGTTATGTGATAATTTTCATTATTTAAAGCACATTCTTGATCTAAAAACTTTAGAACTGTTCTTTCAAATGGGGAAGTGATGGAGATAAAGGATACTGGGTTCTCAAAGAGCCATCTTTTACAATATGGGATGAATAGATCTCTACCCTTACGTTAGCATGTTAAAAAAGATAGGCATTGATTGTTACCAATGCCAATAAAATAGAACCATGACAAGCTTTTCAGTTTGCCAATTAAAAGAGAAGTGAACACAACCAATCTGTCAGAGAGGGTTATGATTTAAAGAACCAAGATACATAACTATCTAAAGAAAGATTTTGTAACAGTTCAAAATCTGTTACAAGCAACAAATTAAATACACATTGAAAGAGCTTAACATATAATTTATTTAATGTAAAATATTCAATTCAAAATGTTTGAGGTTTACACCTCCCAGACAAAACCTTCAAACTCATTGTGGGACACAGCTTGATTCCATCCTGGCCTTGGGCAGCCACGAGTCTACTTTCTCTTGATACATAGGCAACTTTTTTGAGGTCAGTTAAACTCTTAGAAAACAGTCTTATCTTGGTTTATAAGATTTCATCTTGTTTTCAGTTTTTATTTAAATACATATATCCATGGGAATGTAGTGAGTACAGTTGCCTTTGGAGGCCAGGAGACAGCAATAGATCCCAGAGCTTCGGTTATAGAAGCTTGTGGGCTGGTCAACTTGGATGTTGGGAACCAAACACAGATCCTGTATAAGAACAGCCGATGCTCTTAACCACTAAGACACTTCTCTAGGCCCACATAATGGTTTTTAAACAAACATCCTGTTTTGTTTTGTTTTTTTTTTTTTAAAAAAAAAAACACACACACACACACACACATAAAACAATGATTGAGGTTAAAAATAAAGATAGCATGATGCCAAGAAAATGCAAAATGAAGGAAACTTCAGTTAAAAATTCTAATACCCTATAAAATAGAAATCAAGGACACTGAACAATTTAGGAGGGAAATACACTACAGCTTGGCAGTTTCAATTTAAAAATAGAATTGCCATAAAACGCAAACTTATTACTCGTTGCACATGGAGCAAATAGAACTGGAAATGAACAGTAAAGTAAATGCTTAGACGAGAATGTGCATAAGATCACTCACTACTAACAATGGAGAAAACCAACGGGCCCAAAGGTGGAAAACAGACTATGATTTGTCCATTCTTGGTGTCCATGGGGAATCCTTCCAGGACAGGTGTAAATAATTTATAGTGTATAACACAATGATGTAAACGCCATGAAATTGTTATAACACATTGTTTAGACAGTAAAGACAATAAGAGAAGATCTGTATGTGGTCAACGCTGGTGTATTTTTTGTATATTTTCTCTCTTTGGTTGATTGAAGCTACAACTACAGTCATAGAGGGCTGAATGCACTATTACTTAATGATACTTATTAGTAAAATGTGGTATACTGTGACAAATTATGCACCATACAGAGAGGGAGGAAGGACTTATTGTGCTCACCATTTCCAAGGTTTTGCTCTAGTCCTTGGGTTAGGCAGAGCATCATGGTAGCAGAAACGCATTGGCAGGGCTACTCACAACCCAGTAGACAGGAGGCAACCATAGCAGCTGTAACCTTCAAAATGATGCCTCAGCTAGCCCCACCTCCTGAAATAAAGCTGTACCAGGTAGAGATCAAAGCACTGAACAATGAGCCCACCATATAGGGCACATCTCATATCCAAACCATCGCGCCATAAAACAACAAAATACTGATACATAAGGACCTCAAAAACATGTGCTGTGTGAATGAATTCAGAAAGAAAAAAGGCCCAGATTCCACTCTTATGAAATTCCTAGCACTGGTAAAGTCGTAGACATGTAAGTCAGATTGGTACAAGGAGCAGTGTGTATATGTGTGTGTGTGTGTGTGTGTAGTGTCAACTCTCTGGGGGCTACATAATTTTATTTGGGGGCAATGAAAATATTTTTAAGCAGAGTAAAGCAGGCTGTAGGACAATGTTGTGATTGTGCTAATTTCCGTCACTTGTTTTCTCTAAAACAGTTAAATCCATGCAAGTCAGGATGTCTTCAATTCATGGTACATGTTCCTATGAATTCTCCAAATATCACAAGGTTTCTCATCATCACTGTGTCTTCAGAGGTGATTCCTGGGGGTCGAAGGCCTTGCAGGAGCTAATGAATGATGGAGGTAAAAATAAATTCACTACTGCTGAAGAGATAAAGAGTGAGTCCAACTTTATGCGACTCCTTGAGACTCCAGGAAAAACTTAACTGTACTCTTAACTTTCTAAGGATCTGTTTTTCTCCAACTAGGGGGGAGAATGCTTTTCACTACTTGCACTGGGCTTGAAGAATAAAACAGAAAGCAAGGAATGGGCCAAAGAGTATCCAAAGAGTCCTTTATGAAGTTAAGTGGCTCTACCTCAGCATTGCTGGCAGTTTCCATGCCTGGTGGGTGCGTGGCAGAGAGGAACTAGATAATTAAAAGATGCGGAAAAGCACGAAAAACAATATATTTTTTTCATAGCCGGTGATGCCCTTCTTCCTTGAAATGCTGCCTCTGAAGATCAAAGGTAAACAAACAAGCGGGGACGGGGCGGGAAGCGACTCCCGAGCCCCAAGTATCCCTTTTTCTTTTCTGAAAGGCGGAGAGCCTTCCTTTCGGAATGTAAATGTTTTCCTCGAAACTCGCAATAATTATGGATGTAAAGGAGAAGCTTTTGTCGCAGTGGGGTCTCTTATCTGCGCTGACCTGTGGCTCCTTCAGATGGGGATGTGGGCCCCAATTCTCAGGATTTTCGAAAAGAATGCGCTCAAGTGGGGATGGGGGTGGATGAGGAAGCTGAGCTGTGCAGACGGTTTAACATGCAAATGTCTTCAGTTTCTTTTAGGTGGAGGATCAAGGTTTGGCTATTTTCAACTTCTCCTCCACACCCCCTCTCTTCCCATCCCAGTTTAGTTTCAGAGGACTATAGATGTGACAAGAGCTTTGTGTAGGGAATTCAGGGGAATGAAAGGGCCAAGCAGACCCAGTTGAAGGAACAAACTTTTGGAGGTCAGGGAGGTCAGTTTGGAATAAAAGTGTGGCATTGTTGGTATTAAGGACATGCTCTCAGCAGGGTGTCCTGAGCTGGGCACACAACTCCGGGCCTGTTTATTCAACACTGAAATACCTAAGGATGGGCCTTGGGGAGAGAAGGGAACCAACGCCAGGGGCCTGCACCTTCCAGTTTCGGGGAGCTCCCGGGACACACACAAAGACCTGCTTTTTCCACGTTGCAGAGAAGAAAGTGCCTGTGCATAACCCAAAATTAATTGATTAATTAACCAATGCACTAAACGGAGAGCTTCCCGTGGCATTTTTTTCTCTCTCTCTCCCTTCCCCCCGCCCTTCCCCACCCTCCACACACATAGACAATCCGGGTCATTGAAAACCCAAGATAGAAACAGTTTCTTAACAGTGTTTGAAAACAGCCTTTGTTTCCATGGAAGTAGCCAGGCTCTCTGGGGTTTCCTCCTAAAAAACGTTTACCCACCTCAGACCTAAGACCTAGAAAGAGGGAAAAGCGTTTTTGTTTGTTTGTTTTTCTTTTTTCCCCTCCTTCCTATCTTTTTCTTTTCTTTTTGTGGCGATTAAATAATAGTCCACACACTCTGTTAACCTAAATAAATATTAGTAGTCATTAGTGTGTATTGCTCTTCTGAGGCCCAGTCATGGTGAGGTCAGGAAGAAAGATAGAGGGCTGAGGAAGAGGCTGCCCCAGAGAAGCTGGAAATAGGAACAGAGTAGAGGGAAAGGTCCTAGGCAAGGATGTCATCCTCCAGGCCCTGGAAAGGGAGACATTTACCAGAATCTGAAGTAAAAAGGTCGGCAAAGGAATGAAAATGAGGAAGTTCACTGGAAGACTCTTGCTTCCTGGTTTTTCACGGGCCACCTGAGCTTCCTTCACTCACTTGAGACAACAAGACCAGGACGCACAACCACTGAAGAAGGCAAGCACTGGCTTCCGTTTTCTAGGTTGCCAAAATTTTGAATTCCAGAGGAGAAGACAGACAAGGTTAAAACTTGCAAACCACTTTGAAACAATGAAGAATGACATAAAGCCATAACGCAGGCACATTGGCAGGGGCTGGCAAGCCCCGGAAGTGTGACTGAGCAAAACAGTGCATGATGGAGGTGATCCAAGGAGCATCTGGACCAGGCTGAAGCCCTCAGGGATTTTAGTGTTGACTCTGAGATTGAGAAAGCAAGGTTTCAGGAAGTTGAACTAAGGCATACAGTACTGAATGGTTTGTCACAGCAACTGTGCCAGCAGGGACATCAACTAAAGCTCTATGGCTGTGATCCACTTACAAGGTGGTGGTGATGCAGCGCGTGAGTTTGTGCAGTCAGGAAATTGCATGAGTGGCGTTGAAATGGGATAAAGTGTCCATCATTCAAGAGGATGTCACAGAAGTGATTAATTAGAAATGGAGTGGGAAGGGAAAAGGGAACACACACACAAATCTCTATGACTATGAAAAAATGTAGTAAGTGTAACTGTGTTTTTGACTCAACTCTTATGGAATTAGAAGGATAAACATTGGGTCAGTGATACAATGTAGACCAGAAACCTGTTATATTGAAGGATGGAAAATCTCAAGACATAGGCTGAAAGAATAAAGGGGTAATTTAGGGCAAGGTGAAAAAGAAAACAGGATATTGATAAGACCTCTTGGGAAAAACAAAACAAGTCGCTTCTAGTCTCGTGGCCATGGAAGTGAGAGCGCCCAGTACCGGAGCTGGAACAGAAACCCAGCACTGAGTTCTCTCCTCCACTTCACCACCCTACATCTTCCGGGACCCCTCATCACAGGGGTCACTATAAGGATGGGAGGAGCCACATGGAAATCAAAATGGAAAGCCCTGAAATCAAAGGAGACCCAGCCTGTTCTACTTGGCCGCCACATCCTAAAGACAACACCAGAAGAAGGTGAATTTGAGTTTGGTGTAGAAAGAAATGAACAGGTGCTTCTGCTTCAGATACATAGTGGGATTTACTGACCTTTTCCTGCTGAGTTTAGTTGTAATCGTTCTATATAATAAGTGCATGCACCTCATCCAGTCCTCATTGCTTTATCCAATGTCATCATAACAGCGAAGACCCAGAAAGGAAGCCAAACAAATCCTATAGGTTTTGAGCCTCCTGGGGAAAGAAGCTGAGCCAGAGAAATCATTACCTCAGCAAAGTGCATGCATACACATGAGAGATACCCAAGAAATGAATGAGTTAGTTTAAAATTTGAACATTGGCTGCCAGGGAGGTATAGGAAGAGAAACATGCTATCAGGCCATCACTTCAGAGACAACTGATTTGGCTATATCAGGTGATAGTTTTAAAGGGTGGGTCCCTGTGACTTGAAAGAGACTCTAAATAAAACAAAAATTGTTCTCAGTTCATAGGAAGATGGTAAAATGACCACATTTCTTCTCTCATTTAATAGAATTGAGGTATGGCTGGGTAGTACCAAGGTTAGGTATGAAGAGAAGATTCCCTGGGACTCTATATAAGCAGGTATGGTACTCATTTCTATCCCATGTACATGACTGATATAAATTGTACATCACTTCTGGTGACCTTGAACTCTGACCCTGCACTTCCCCTTACTGGGCATCAATTAGTTCCTCTATTTAGCAAGTAGAAACTGTACTCCTGTGTGCCAGGAATGTGGTGTTACTGGTGGCAGACTCTAGGGAGCAAATGACCATGTAGAGCGAGGCAGGGACACGGCAAGCAATGTGGCAAGTACTCTATTCTAAAGAATCACAGATGTTGATGGCATCTGGGGAATGACACCACAGGGTGACCTCTAATCTCTGCAAACATGTACATATACACACACCACACAGTTGTACAGATAGACACAAAAATAGATAAGACCACAAGATGTCATGGGAGATCAGGCACTGCACCTTCCATCATAGGAGCCTGCTACTGTTGAGACAGTGGCAATGTGTGTTGTACTTTTAATGTGACAACAGGAGTACCACACCCTGGCAGTAAATCTGTCATGTGTCCCCATCTGAGGAAGGTAAAAGAGAACTGTGGTGCCAGAGTCCTCACTCAGACTGTCCTCTCCAAGTTCTTGCCAGCAAATGAAGTCTTTGCCACAGACCTGAAGGAGCTCCACAGTTTAAGGGGAGCCTTCTTTGCAATAAAGTTGCTGGGAGCCAGCCAAATCCCAGCATGGCTGCCCACAGTTAATGGTGGCATTATAAGCAGGGTTTCTCTGTTGAATGAGCCTTAGCTTTTAACAAAAGCCTAGACTAAGCTGTAGACTAACCAAAGAGATTTCCTACTGTGGAATGTTCCAAATACCACTGGCATGGAATGAGAAAAGGCTATCAGAAAAACAACACTAAACCCAAAGCAGAATTTGATGGGGGAAAAGATGGCCTCATTCTTTGACTATTCTTTCAGTTTTCTCTTTCACTGTGATCAGGAAGTCTATAGTAAGGGTACCTTTATTGCCTAGATACAGAAAGGAAGGATCAGATTGTAGGGGGCTTGCTCTGGAACACAGGTAGAGGGCAGAACTGGAAATGGAACAGGGCTCTTTACTAAGCAGCACAGTTTTTGTGAAGTCCAACCAGTCTTATATTCTAGAGTGGTACCCACTTGATAAGTCTAGACTCTCCTCAGAGGCAGGAATCACATCCATAAAGTGAGCATTCTTATTTGCATAAAACCATATTAACAGAACTTCCTAAATTCTCTCATGTGTGAGGATGACTGCCTTATACTTTAGCTGGGTATAATATTGCTGGTTAATACTTTTTTCTCTTAGGCTTAGTGCTAAATGTTATTTAGAGAGACAACAGAGTCCTGAATAATTTTTTTTATTAGAAAACATTTTTCTAGGTATTTTTTCACAACTTAGTTCAGTAACCTGAATATATCTATTGTTTATCCCCTCCCCGATGAGTCTTTTATTTAAATCTATAAGTTCAGTTCTTTACCTAATGAAATCTCCATTTCTTTTATTTTTAGCCCATATTTTGTTGTTGTTTGTTTTTTTTTTTTTTTTTTTGACTTCAAGAGCATCAGTGGTCCTTCTTACTCTGGAACTCAATAGCTTCAAGTAGAAAGTCTTGTTATCATGGCTTAGGCAAAGGATAGATTTCAGGGCTAGGTAGTAATTTTCTGGTATCCTTTTTAACAGAGGCTGCCCTCAGTGGGTCTTCAACCATGAATCTACCTCTAGTGAATGATGCCAGATCAAACTGATAACACAGGGCTGAGACCAGCATGACAGCAAAATTCATTTTCTAGAATATTTTTTTCTCCAGTCCTAGCAGTAAATTATCTAAGAACATAAAGCAAAGCAAGATGCCACCTCATTACCAATATCCTGCATCAGTCTCCATCTCTAATCCAAATATCTGATATTTGATGAATGAATAAACAAGAGTAATGAAGCTGAACTAGTGTGTGGTCATCCAAAACAAAGGAATCCAGTATCTCCTATTTCTACTATGTCTCTATTGCCAACATTTTGAGGAACATGCAGACTCTGGTCCGAATGGCTCTATGTTTTCATTAAGTATAGGATGCCAGTGATGCTCTAAAGAGTCTTTGACTTCAGAAAATTCCTCAGAATCAGACCTGCAAGGTGTGAAAGGGGCCAAGGCATCAGAGCTCTCTACATTCACAATTCAGTGTGACTATACCATCCAGTGATGTTGATATTTGGTTGTTGTTGGACAAGGATTGTCCTGCAGCCCATATTGACCTCCAACTTGCCAGGTAGCCAAGGCTAGCCTTGACTTCCTGATCCTTCTGCTCCTACCTCCTAAGGGCTGAGATTATATGTGTGACACAATCACCCAGCTTGAATGTGTTTCGTTAACTTCTCTGATGTTTGATGTTCTTATTTGCAAAATCACAAATTAGGCCTTTATGGAGTTGTGGGAATTTGGCAATGTGTTGTGGGGAACCTTTATAATGTACTTCATAAAACAAAACGAACCAGGCATTTAGGCACTGATGCCTAATATTTGTGAAATTGGGATACCCATCTCTGCCACCTCATCTATTTAGAGCCTGAGAATTGTCTCTGCTCCTTTGTATGGAGTGAGAGAGGGGCAGATAAACTTAATGACTGAAAGGCTCTGTACATTAGAATTCCCCATAGCCCTGGTCTCTCAAGTACAACTTTCAGCAACTCAGTTTAGCCATGTCAGTTTTATGATATCAAATGGAAAAAGCACAGTTGCTCTGTCTCCTTAATACTAATGAGTGATAAGGGAGAACTGTTAAATGTGTCCCCTCAGAGGATGTCATAGCTTCATCATGGGTCAGATGGCATCATGGACCATGGTGTACTAGTCTCATGACATCCATTTAAATTGTCTTGTCATGTCCATTTCCAGATCCTATCTTCTCTGCAGCCTCATACTTCAACTCATCACTCTTAAAGGAACTTCTACTGGGAAAAAAAGGGTTCCTGGAAGCTTAGTCCCAGACTTTAAGATCTGTGCATACAGCTCAGGTTGACATTCCCCTGTAGCTGTCCTTCAGGTCTGCTGAGGGCTGAGGATAAGATGGTGAGCAATGGCAGATGAGGTCTCCGCTTGCACAGATGTATATTTCAATCACGGGTGGGCACACAGAACATAAATAGCAATCTGAGTAGTGGCAGTGGGTGATAAAGGTGGCAAGATGCCTCGACACAGGTTGGAAGAGTCTGGTAACTAGGTAACCACTCCAATCCTCTGGAGGAGTGGCTTCTGAAAGGCCAAGCTTTGGAGGAGACAGATCTCACCATCAGAAGTTCAGAGTGGAGAGAGCTTCTGGGTGGAGGAACAGCAGCAGAAGGCGGAAGTGCTAACGGGAGATAATCAGGACAGGAGGCTGAGAGACAGAAATGATAGCGGGAGATAATCAGGACAGGAGGCTGAGAGACAGAAATGATAGCAGGCTAGACCAGAGCTGGGGACCAAAGTATGCACGATTCCATGCATCATGGGAACAGATGTGACTTTTCCCATTGCCTGGATCTCAGAGGTCAACTGGGGTGGAAAAAAAGTGAATGTTTCCTCAAAAAAAGGACAAAGACACTGTGGCTTAGATGTAATCTCCCTCTTGGGTTCAAATGTTGAAGCCACTGTCATCAGTGTGGCTGTGGGAAATGTGGGAATTTGAGCTGAGGCCTCAGCCAGACTTGTTGGCACACATCAGTACTAAGGAGGTACAGGCAGGAATATCAGAAGTATGAGCCTACCTCTGGCTGTGTAGCAGGACCCCATCTTTCAACAAAAGTGGAACTTTGAGGGAGGTTCTTAGGTTATTGAGGAGATTGCTTTCAAAGGGATCTGTAGACCCCAATCTTTCCAGCTTTGAGATGTGATCTGAGATAATACAGCAGGCCTGGTGTGGGGGAGGGGCTTGCAGCCTGCACTATGCTGTTTCCACTTTAAATATACAACACTGTAAAACAAACAAATAAAACCCGCCTTTTTTCTTAATAAAACTGGCCTGCCCCCAGTATTTTTTTGTTACAGTGTTGAAAATGGAATGTAGAAGACTATAGAAGACAATGTAAATTTAAAAAGGGTAAAATAAGTTACAGAAATTAGAAGCAAAGATTGGCATGGTGACTCACACCTTTAATCCTAGCACAAGGGAGGCAGAAGCAGGCAGATCTTCAAGATTGAGGCCAGCCTGGTCTACAGAGTGAGTTCCAGGACAACCAGGGCTACACAGAAAAACGCTGTCTCAAAAAACTGGGTAGGGGGCAATTTATGCTCCAACAATCCCATTTATGAATAATATAGAATAGTAGATCTGACCCTTGCTGAAACCCTTTGAAAAGACTCTTCATGTACAGGAGTCTCCTCTTCCAGCTGTGATCTGAGCTCCCTCAGGCCCTCACAGCTGAACTTCCCAATCTTGAGGTGCTGGTGCTCAGCAACTGGGTTTAGGAACCTCGTTTTTCCTTAGCAATTGTAGGGATTTGGGTCACTTCCTCCGGCTCCCCAGAAGTTAGTCCTTTCATCTGGCTGTAAGTTACATGTTGATTGACCCTGCTTACAGGCTGGAGTTGAATGATTCACTCACATCTGGCAAAAGTTCATTTGTGTAAAATCAACCCTGTTTGATATGTGCACATGAAAAGTTTATTAATAGCTGAGAAATATGCCTGTCTCTGAGCTGTGATGGGTGAGCCAGGTGAATTCCACCTCCGAGGAAGATTGTATTCTACTGATGAAAAACGAAAGCCATTCTCTCTCTCAAACCCGAAAACCTCTAAATCCACCAGGAAGACCATCTTATTTTCAAAGAAGCTGCAAAAGGAAGAGAAAATGATTTTGCACATTTGCTATCTTGGCAGCCCGAGAAAGGCAAGGTAAAGAAGGACCTGAACTTTAGACTATTGCTGAGGGCAAGGCGCCCTCTACCGGTGGACACAACCGTGAGACACGACACTGAGATGTTTTTATTGTGGGATGCTTGCTCAAGTTCTGTTGCCTACAATGCAGGGGCTTTTCTTAAAGAATTTGAGAGAAAACAAATAGGCCATGGCTCATTCAAGAGAAATATTTTCCTGTTTTATTCATAATACAGGATATTTTTCAAGTATATATTATAAATGAGCACAGAGCAGGCTGGGCTTAAAGATGGAAAAGGCTGTGACATGTTTATGGAAACGGTCAGGTGGAATACTAACATCTAGTATACATCTAGTAAGCCAGCGGTCCTCAGTCCTGATCTTTCTGCCTCTGCCTCCCAGTTGCTGGTATAGACATGTTTCTCCATGTGATTATTTATTAAATACTGTGGAGTTTAGAGCGGTGTGGGGGGAAAAGGTTGGCATGTGCGCAGCAAGGAAATCATCTTAGTGACCTGGTGGTGGAACCAGGTTTCAAGTTTCTAAGCCTAGAAGATGGCAGTGTATGCTGGGTAAGAATAAAGAACTGAGAGTGCTCTTGGCATTTCAGAAGTTACTAAGGTTCCCAGTTTTCCTTTACACATTTTAATACAGCACATAGATTGTCTGTTCAGTTCAATTTCCCACCTTCAGCATCTTGACCATTGAGCAGAGGCACAGAAGTCATGTACAAATGTTAGAACCAGATTCAGGACCTGTTGAGTCTTCGTTTGCTCTTACATGGTCTGACAGGACAATGGATCAAGCATGTAGATGAATTATGCATAGATTCAAAGGCAGAAAGTCTCTAAGGAAGAGACAAAATGCAGACAAATAACTCAGATGAGGCAGACAGTTCTGAGTCACGAGAGAAATGTGAGCTGTGGGCCATCAGTGGGAATCCTCTAGATGAGGCACAGAGAACTGAGTCACGAGACGGATGTAGAATTTGGCCAGTCAGTGGAGATCCTCTAAAGCAAGATGGTCTTTCCAAAGAAACAGGGAGAATTTTCCTTTCACTATTTCACTTATGACCTCTGACCTTGCCTTAATTCTGATACTTGACCTGGAAAACAATAAAATGCAGTGTTTTTGTAATTTTGCTTCATAGTTTGGGAATATTAATAAAAATACTGCTTTTTAAACAAAGAATTAAAAATAAGGTGACTATGGACTTGTAAGAGAAAACATGTTACCATGCCTGCCTTGCTTGGGGTGAATATTTGCACCATTATCATAGCATAAGCGCAGATTAATTGTTTATCAGAAGACTATGATTTAGCCTGAGTGGGAGCAGAGTAATGTGTATGTAAGTAAAGTGAATGTGAATACAGAAGAGAATTAGATACTCACACAAAGGGAACAGCTAATATGGTAATATCTAAAATTATTTTAACACATATAACAATTTAAATAGTGTTTGGTAATATGAACTTTAAAAGATTGATCAGCTAAGTGTTGAGTGTGATTAGTATAGGTGCCAAGATTTACAATAAAATAATGTAAAATGCATGATACAGGTTTTTTTTAAGGAGTTAAAATGTTAGCTAAACCAGGAGTGAAATTTCATGACTGTAATCTCAACATACAAGAGGCTGAGGCAATTGGATTGCTATAAGTCTAAAGCTAGCCAAGCCTACATACCAAAACCTTATCTTCCAAAGGGGTTGGGGGAGTGCTTGGAGGGTTCTCAGCTGACAGAGTGCTTGCTCTGCTCACAGGAAGTCCTGGATGTGAGTCCCAAAACTACATAAAGCAAAGGTGGTAACAAATGTCATAATCCCAGTACCTGAGCAGGGATAGGATAGAGACAAAACGGTCAGAAGTTCAAGGCCATTCTCAGTTAGACAGGTCAATGTCAGGATAGGACACATGAGGTCCCTACCCTACCAACCTGCCCACACACACACCAAATGAGAAGGCAGGAAACTTGACTAGCTGATATTAAATGAAGACGATAGAGTACAGGATGATGTTAGGCATAGCCTCCTGGTAAACTGCACACCATTATCCTTTCAATGACATTTAATGATAGGTGGGAGGTGATGGTACAGTGGACATAAGTTTGCTCCTTCATTCATTCCCTTGGTTCATCCTTGGTTGGTAGATTCCTTTTGTTTATTTTTGGGTTTTTTTTTTTTTTTTTGACCAATTTTTCCCCATGGTCATTTCAGGCTCGCTGCCTCTTTCTCTCAGAACTTTTTACTTTAATTGTATGTGCGGTTCCCGGGGAATGTTACATTGTCTCAGTGAACCTTTTTCCTAGATGCACTGATGAGACTCAAGTCCACGTAGGAGGAAGGAAGGGAAAGAAAGGTGGGTGGAGAAAGAGAGCAGGATTTAGAGAAGGCAGTACAGATGCTGCAAAGAAAATTGAGTCAGGAGGACGATCAAAAGGCAAGGGTGGGTACAGCAAAGCAGGAAACTAAGGGAGAAGTGGAGGAATGAAGGACGCAAAAGCGATTATCAAAGGGAAAGCCATGTCTGTTGGCTTGAAGTTTTCTGACCCCTCTGGACTTTGTCCTTCAGCTGCTTAACCCCAAATAATCATACAAAGACTTACATTAATTACAAACCGTTGGCTCATGGCTCAGGTTCATTACCACCTTGCTGTTACAACTTAACACACCCATTTTTATTAATCTATGTATTGCCACTTGGTTCTGTGGCTTTATCTGTGTCCGATTACATCTTGCTTTCTGGGTAGCAGCCTGCAGCATATCTTTGACTCTGCCCTTCTTCATCTTTATCTCTGCTTGGATTTCCCCCCAACCTCTAAGTTGCCTTACCATAGGCCAAAACAGCTTCTTTATTAACAAATGATAATAAAGTGTATTCTCAGCGTATTGCAAGACATCCCATGTCACATAGCATTCCAAGTCTCCAAAGCTAAAAGTAAAAGTCCTCTGTTTTCAGATTGCAGTTTCCCACACCCAGGAGATTCTAACAAATTATTCTATGCAGAAGGAAGAAAAATAAGCAGGAGTTGGACAGCAAGCCAGTCTTGTGGTAACTTAGGCATTTCCAAGCTGCTGACAAGACTCCCTTCACAGTGACCTGATCCCCCTCCTCATTCCACCTCCTAACAATGCCATGAGAGACACCTTTGAACCAGCCAGATTCTCTTCACCCTGGATGCTACAAGACAATGTTACAGCTTAAAGTTTTTAGCAGTACCTAGTGGGCTACACATCATCCTTAATAAACACAGGCCATAAAATATATTTTTATTAAATAAGAGCTCAAACAAGAGCTGTAGAAGACAGTTATTTGAAGTGTGCCTCCAATTGACTGAGGAATGGTAAAATATTTCACGGTGGGAAGTAGGGAAATCAGTCCACTGCATTTGATGGATTCAGCATTAAGTCTGAGTAAATGAGACCCGTATTTATCTAGCTCTTTCCAGGATAAATGGAAATCTGGTTGTAAAAATGAATCTAAAATCAAAACATCTGTTCCCTTTAAAATAATGTAAAATTCATGAATTCATGGAAAAAAATTAAGCTTAAGATGTCAGCTACTATTAACAAAAAGCTGAGAAAGAAGAGGCAAGTCGGGGAAAAGAGGATGTGTGTATTCAAAAGATGGCTTCCCTCTATACTGGGAGACGTAGTCAATGTTAAGAGAAGGAAAGCTTTTGAAATGTGAGAAGATAAATATCCAAGACTGGAAGCCCACAGAGCCAACAGAAGTCACACAGGAAACAGCCTTGAGCGGTGTTTTGAAGCTCCGGTCTTTAGGACCCAGGATGCCAGGATGCCCCTCCCCCCATTGTGTAGTGCTGATGTAGGCACCTTCCTGAGATACCAGGCACTCAGTATGTCTGGGTTTCTGGAATGATAAAAGCAAAATATTGAGCTGAAACACATCAGTCAAAAAATCAAACAAGTCCTAGACAGAAGATTACAAACATAAACATCACAGGAACCTCAGGGCAAAGGTATCGAGGAGGGTAGATATTCACAGCTTTGAATAAAAGCTGCCAACATGTCTCATATTCCTAACAAGGGAAATGTAACAAAACTGCTAGAAACGGAGTGATCAGTGAGATAGGGAGGATTCAGGAGTCTTGCTGCCCATGCCAGGTGAGATAACCAAACTCAACATAGAAAACAAACATTCATTTGTTCATTATCCATAGGATGCACCTGTGTAGATGCATATTCCTGTGTTACATGTGTGTCTATAGGTGCACACGCATGTGTATGTTCCTGCTGGTGGAGGCTAGGTCACCACTGCATGTCTTTCCTAATCACCTTTCTACCTAACTTTTTGGGACAGGGTGTCTCACTGGACCTGGAGCTAGCTAGTGAACTCTGCGGAGTGCCACACCTCTGCCTCCCAGAGCTGGGGTTACAGAAGCATACCCATTCGGATGTGTAAAGTTTCCAAAGAACAGACACAGTGTGAAGGAAACAGCTTGTGTGGTAGCAGGAAGTAGGTTCAAGTTGCTTGAGTTTGTATGTGGGAATTTGTGTATTTGGAGACATTGCTTTTCTGCATAAAACAGGTATTCACAGAGGATACTCCCATCTTTACAGTTTAGAAGTTGGAATACAGATTGGGGGAGTTGCAGCTTTTCTTGTGTGTGTGTGTGTATACATGTATAGAGACGTGAGAAGTTGATGATGGTATCTTCCTTGATTGTGTTCGTGCCTTTTTTTTGAGAGACAATTTCTCACTGAACCTGAGCTCACAAATCTGAGATCAACTGGCCAATGAGCTCGAGGCTACTGCCTGTCTCTGCCCTTACTGGCCTGATTACAAGCATACGTGCTCCTGGCTTTTGTGGGAGTGCTGGGGGTTTGAACTTGGTTCCTCAGGCTTGTACAGCACACTCTTTACTCACCAGGCCATCTCCTCAGCCCTGAATTACAGCCATTCACTTGACTTTTAAAAGATTTTTGTTGTTGTTGTTAATTTTTCATATGTGCACCTCGTGTGTGCCTAACGCCTGCAGAAGCAGAGAAAGGGCATCAGATCTTCTGGAACTGGGGGTATGTTGGGTTGTGAGCCACCATGGGAAGCAAATCTGGGACCTCTGGGGTAACAGTCAATGCTTTTAGTTGCTGAATTCCAGTCTCCATATACCCTTAAAGTGGAAGATAGAGGTCATCTCTGGGAAAGACAGTTCTCTCTAGCAACATAGTTATAAAACAGACAGATACCAGCATTCTCCAAGAATCAGTGAACTGATCTAAAGATTTACTCTGTGTGTGTGTGTGTGTGTGTGTGTGTGTGTGTGTGTGCACATCCACATGCCCACGCTTATGTCAGTGTATAAAACCTTGTGCATTGGTGGACTAGTCAGAGCTGGAGGAGGATGTTAGGTCCCTTGGAGGTAGAGGCAGAGGTGCTTGCTGGACAGTTTGTTGTGCACTGAGATCCAAACTTTGGTTCTCAGGACCACACAAATCCTTCTAAGCACTGAGCCATCTCTCTGGCCCCTGAGTGCAGGTAGTTTTGACTGAACAATGTTAAGGGTTCTGTTCATCGTGTAAACTGTTTATGTATTTTAGGGACAATATAGCCTAGAGTTGGAGACTTGATTTCCTTATGTCGAATTTAAACCACTCTATGACTAAATGTATAGATTGGAGTGGTCCTTCAGCATCATTGGGGAGCTTATGTCAGGACACACACCCCCCCACACACACAGAATACCAAGGTCTTCTTCAGTCCCTTGAGTGAATAGTATGATATTTGCATGTGAGCTTTATCCACATTTTTGTTCTTTTTAAATCACCTCTAAACAACTTAGGATATCTAATACCGTGTGAATACTCTCTAAATAGCTGTAATTCTGTACTGTTTAGGGAGTTATGACAGGAAAAACATGTATTTATATCTAGCAAAGGTGCTTTTGTTGCTGTTTTGTTCTTCCATCTGAGGCTGGTTGAATCCTAGGTGTAGAATGATGGGAAGAGAGAACTGATTCTGTGTTCATAGTTCAGCCAGACCATCTGTTCCAAAACGAGACATAGGCTGGGAAGTCAGGCTCCTTTTGCCATAACAGGGTAACTCAGCCTCTGCATTGGGCCACAGGTGAGAGGCCTCTCCCTTGAGGCCTCTCTGACAGTTAAACAATCTGGGGGAAATGGTAATTACAAGGACTGTGGGCTTGGGCATTGAGGTTGGACATCTGATGCTTTGAAAGAAGAAAGATCTGAGATCAGTGTGGTAAGGACAACTTGCAGCCAAGCGTGGAAGTCACAACACCTTTAGCATGATTCAAAGAGATTCTTACCTCTCCTGCTTGGAGGGTTGGTTTCTCTGAGAACCAGCTCTGAATCTGTTTGTAAGATCTGCAGAGCTTTAGGAAGATTGAGTTCTTAGCCCAGCACTAAGAAACTGACAAGGATGAAATAGTGATTTGTGGGAGAGGACCTTTAGGGAGGATGCCCCAGAGAACCTTGAATGGACCAGGCTGTACAAGTGAATTGCATCTCTGGGTCTCCCTTAGCCACTCACTGAACTATTTCCATTGGCCATGAGTCCATTTGTCTTCTAATCCCAGGTCAGTTATCTTTCTGCATGAAGTGAATGGGTGTAGCCACTAGAAGAAGCTCCACCCATTGGGAGGATCTTCTGTTTTTAACAAAGATAAAATAATATTATTTTTAATCTAGTTGCTATATTGCCGATTAAAACTCAAGAGTCAGATATTGGGGGTGAAAACCTGATAGATAAAAGAAAGTAGGAGGAACAGCCAACTGACTTTTTCTCGGTACTTCCCAGACCAAAAGGGAAGAGCCAAAAGCCCTCAAATCTCCAAGTCCCTCCCTACTCCTTCCAGGGCCTCTCTATCTATATCCTGGGTCCTCCATATTCTCTATGACTAATTCTTGTCAACTAGTCCCTGGTTCCATTCTCCTGATTCAAGATTAGCTTTACTAACACAGTCTCAAGAGTGTCACAGTGTGATGGAATATCTCACAACAAAATAGAAAAAAAATTGTTTTCAGTCTCCATATAGACAGCTGAGTGCATTGGGGGGTGACATGGCAGGGAGATCTAGTGTCTGAGACATCTGTGCTTTCTGAACCTCTTCTAGCCCAGTTCAGGGTGTGATCTGATAGCCCTTAGTTCTGGTCAGTTCATGTCCCATGGTTAGATAGTCTGTGTCTATTAGTAGCATCCCAATTCTGGTGGTGGTGGTAGTGGTGGTGGTGGTGGTGGTGGTGGTGGTAGTAGTGGTGGTGGTAGTGGTGGTAGTGGTGGTGGTGGTGGTGTGTGTGTACTCATGTGTGAGCACATGTGTTCACCTGTGGTTTTAATGATGCACAATTCTTTTCTGTTGCAAATAGTCTTGTAGGTGCTATAGTTCTTCTTAAAAACAAGCAAGCAAACAAACAAACAGAAACAAACCTAAACAGATTTCATAGAAAATCTGTGTTCCCTATGATGCTTGTAAGAGCCTCTACAAGCATCCTAATGGTAGGGTTGCTTACTGGGCAATCCAATTCTAGTCTGGAATTCTTTCTTTTAATAGCCTGCTGCAAAACTCAGTACCACCAAATACACAGAGTAGAGCAGTATTCCCAAGAGTTTAGTGCACTTTCTGTGACATTGAAAGAGATGTCTAAGCAGCATGCTGCTTTTCTGACAGTAGGCACACTGTCAGTACAGTGAAAGAATGACCTGTTTTGTCCCAGGACACAAGACTACAAATAGTCAACAAATGCACAAAACCCATTTATCTTTGCCAGGCTCCTCTTGCCCTCTCCTAGTGTACTGCACATGTCTTACTTCTCTACACATTCAGGGTCATCTTACACGGCATCAGCAGCACTGGCTAATGTGACTTTGCAGCATGTCCAGATGGTCCACATCCTCTCTGGCAATATAGTGATGCAGAGAAATAGAATTAGCATATCTCTGGGGCAAAACCATGAATGCACCCTGCCATTCATCCCGTATAAATGCAAATTGCTTCTGTCTGCCTTTTTGATGAGTATTGAAAAGAATGTGTGCATCAGATCAATAGCTCCATGCCACTTGCCAGAACCTCTAATAAAGACCTGACTTCCGGGATGGTACCTGAAATTGGCTGAAGTACTTGGTTAAGTTCATAGTAGCACACTTATGTCCATGGTTATTCTTGATCTCAAAGGACTATTGTCTGTTTCCTTAAATCATTAGGTGATATAGATCTGCCATTTCCCAGCTCTGTGCACACCATTGTACAGCTTTGTCTGGGCGGGGAGGGGTCTACCAGGGCTTTTGCACTGCCTTTCTTACTAGTTAGCTAGGTAACTGCCTTTCTAACTAGTTAACTAATTATTGTAAAAACTTTGCCAATAACTTTATTTATTTCAACATCTTCATTATTTATTCAAGAACCGAAGACACGGACACTTATATCTATATCCAGTAGTAAGACGGACCAGGGTCAGAATTCTATCACATGTTAATCTTGTATCTGATATTTTCAGGTAAGGTGTATTGAGTCTATGGGTTTAATGTTATTTTGAACCTTGCCTCTACACCCCTCAAATAGGGTGAACGTTTTCTCTTCTTCAGTGTGTTATTGCCTGAAGAAAAGGTCAGTGGTCACTTGGTGAGGACACAGCAGAAGCATATGTGCACATACTCACAATACACAACACACACAGAAAATACACACTCAGAGATGAAGCGTGTGTATATGAGTAGAGTCTTAGCTGGCCTTTTATTCATCAAGCAGAATATCTGACATTTATTTATGAAAACTATGAGCTTTACAGAAGCTTCTCAGTTTCAGGAGGTCCCACTTATTGATTGTTGTTCTTAGTGTCTGTGCTACTGGCGTTAGTTATATTTAGAAAGTGGTCACCTGTGCCAATGCGTTGGAGGGTATTTCCCACTTTCTTTTCTATCAAGTTCAGAATGGCTAGGTTGATGTTGAGGTCTTTGATCCACTTGGATTTGAGTTTTGTGCCGAGTGGTAGGCTTGGTTCTATTTGCATTTTCTACACACTACCATCCAGCTATGCCAACACCATTTGTTAAAGATACTGTCTTTTTTCCATTGAATATTTTGGGCCTCTTTGTCAAAGATCAGGTGTTCATAGATTTTTGGGTTAATGTCGGGATCTTCCATTGATTCACAAGTCTGTTTTTACGCCAGTACCAGTCTGTTTTTATTGCTGTAGCTCTATAGTATAATTTGAAGTTGGGGATAGTGATGCCTCCTGAGGTTCTTTTGTTGAGCAAAATTGTTTTGGCAATCCTGACTTTCCTGTTATTCCAAATGAAAGACACAGTCAATAAGACAAAACAACAACCTACAGAATGGGAAAAGATTTTCACTAATCCTAGAAGTGACAGAGGAATGATCTCTAAAATAGAGAACTCAAGAAATGAGAGCCCAAAGCCTTAGATAACCCAATTAAAAAATGGGGTTCAGAATTAGAAAGGAAATTCTCAGCAGATTTACAAATGGCTGAAAGGCATTTGAAAAAGTGTTCAACATCTTTAGCCATTAGAGAAATGCAAATCAAAACAACTTTGAGATATCACTTTACACCTGTCAGAATGACTAAGATTAAAGACACAGATGACAGCCTATGCTGGAGAGGTTGCAGAACAATGAGAACACTCCTCCATTGTTAGTGGGAGTGTAAACTTGTTCAGCCACTCTGGAATGCAGTACGGCAGTTTCTCAGAAAACTGGGAGTCAATCTCCCCAAGGACCCAGCAATACCACTATTCGGCATATACCCTAAAGATGCACATTCGCACCCCAAAAGCATTAGCTCACCTATATTCATAGCAGCATTATTTGTAATAGCAAGAACCTGGAAACAACCTAGATGCCCCTCAACTGAAGAACAAATTAACAAACTGTGGTACATCTACACAATGGAGTACTACTCAGCAGTAAGAAAAAATGATATCCTAAAATTCCCAGGCAAATGAATGGATTTGGAGAATATCCTCCTGATCGAGGTATCACAAACCCAGAAAGATAAGCAGGGGATGTACTCACTTACTAGTGGACTTTAAACAAAAAGCTAAGCATGTCCAAGCTGCAAACCACAACCACTGAACAGCTTGGGATCTAAAGCACCTTGGACCAGTACCTTGGAGTCTATTCCCTCCCAGTCTTGATGTTGGGATGAGGAAAGCAGATCTGCCTGGAGTAGATGCTGAACTAAGCCACCTTGGGACCTTGGGACCTCCTGCCCTTGCTGGAGAGGAGATAAAATGATGGAGAGAAGAAAGAGTGACTGGGTTAGGGTTAGGGTTAGGACAGGAAGGGGAAGGGAGTTTGAACAAGGGGATACATGGATAAAAAAATATGACTTTATTAAAAAATAAATAAAAAGTCAAAAAAAAAAAAAAGAAAGAAAAGAAAACCATGAGCGCTGACACCATCCCCTCCCTGGCTTCTGGCGGAAACTTTGCTATTGGTCAGCTCATACTAGAAAACACAAGAGTGAGTATGTGCATTCAAAGAGAAAAGTCAAGACAGGGGTCACCTCTCTATATAACAACTTGCTCTTCTAGTAACTAGTCCACACTCTCAAGTGTCACATCAGCCCATTCACAAAGGTCTCACCACCTCCCAATACCATGTGCTAAGGAATTAATCCTCTCTGAGTTGTGGAGGGAAGAAGCAATATTCAAACCATAGCTTATTTCTCATAGTATCTCAGAGATCTGGCTTTTACCAAGGATAGCCACAACCAAGCTCTTAACAGTTCTAGGGTCCTCACACACAAAAGTGTTCTTTACCAGCTCCACAATGGCATGTCTCTCAGGCCTCCAGGGTAACACCCTTCGGGACAGTCACTGTATTTCCTCCTGGTCCATTATTATAGAAGAACACTTTATTTTGTGTAAACCATTGCTTTGGCCAAGTTTCTAGTCATCTAGACAATGTCTCCCACCTGAGGATGTCTCCATTTACCAGGTAAACTTATTTCATGACTTGTCACTGTGAAATCCAAGCATGTAATACTGTTAAACCTTCCTGTTTGCATGGGTGCAGAACATTGTGGAGAAAGAGCTGTAATGAAGTTTGACTGAATTTTCATTTGCCTGAACCATGAGGTAAAAAGACTTAGCTTTGAATTTTCTGAAACAGTCTGCCAAACACCTAAGTAAACATGTAAGTTTACTATCAATGTTAAAGTCAAGACCAGGGAAAGGGGCTGTAGATGTAGATGAGATTTAAAAAAAAAGAATCCAGTAGGCCTGGGCTGTGACGACCAAGTGAGCCACTTTCAGGCTCGGGGAGGGGGGGCATGAAATATTTGCTGAAAAAAAAAAAGATGAGTGTATATAAACCTGGGATTGAATGCCTGCCCCACTTTCTGGTTTATGACATTTGGGAAAATTTAAGTAGTTGGGATGGCTCTACTCATTAGAATATAAGAACAGGAAACTTTTTCATTTTTTTCCCAGTACTGGTCCTATCAAAGGTCAATTAATCAGAGTCTCTAGAATGGTGCTGTGTGCATTCGAACTTACCCCAAGGAGATGCAGATGCCATGAAGGTGGAGAGCCTGTGTCTGGACTAACTCTCGGTGCTTACACCACAGAACATACAACAGAGATTCCTGATGCCCCACAGGCTTCGAGATGAATGCATCCCCAAATGAAATTTGCTTATGATGTCTGCTACGGTTCTTCACAGGAAGTCCTCTGTAAGAGAAGAAAGCTTATTTGAATTAATATCAGAACATTAACCAATGAATGCCTATTCTCAGAGCACTAGAATAATCTTTTTTTTTAAAAAAAATATTGTTCCCTGGTATTAATTTTCCCCCATAATACTGTCATTTGTTAATGTGGTGTTTTGAAAAGCTAGAGGAATAGCTGTTTCTGGAATCCTTGTTTACTCCTAAATTGGTAGTTTCATCATTCTGTTGTCATTATCATATGAGAAGAAAAGCTTCTTTCAAAAACACTAGGAGCCAGAAGGCCTCTTGCTCCCTTGCCCGGGACTTAAGTGAAGCATCCAGAGCTTTGAGCTGACCACATACCTGTCAGAGCCAAGTATACAAAGAATTAGAAATCTTTGTCCTTTCCTGAAAACTAGCTTTGGAAGCAACCGACATGTGTGTTATTTTCATTTTAAGAAAGGAAACTCAACATATTCACTTTTAAAATAAAAATATAAAGATTATACTTTTAAAACTTTACTGGAAGGGGTCAGGGATTATATAAAAGCACTGAGGTATTTCTGTCAGGCTGATGTTTTTATTTGAAGCCATCACATTGTCCACATTGTATTTGTCTTATTTACATGCAGATTACCCAGTATGTCCTGACATGGCCTCTTTTAGGGTAAAGATTTTCTTGGTCAAAGTATTTTAGGAAGAAAAGGTGTAAGCAAAGCAGAAATCTAAAACCAGCCCTGTCTTGGTTATTGTTTAACACCTTGCATGAACATGAAGCCAGCTGGAAAACCTTCAGTTTGTTAGCAGCTAAGAAAGCCAGCATCCATTCTTTAATATTTCAGTACCAGAGGTCACTCAGTAGTCAGGAAGAGGCTACCTGCTGTGAAATGTATTTAGTCATGGAGGACAAAGCCAGATTACCAGTTAGAAAATCCAGTGTTCCACTGGCTGGTAACAGATCACACACCAGAACCACTGTGCTCGGGGGCACTTGTGAAGTCTGTAATTGTACAAATGCCTCTTTTATTTTCCTCCCCAATCTGATTTCCAAACAAAAGGTTTCCAAGTTCCTATAGATTCTTCCCAGAGCATTTCTGGATCCCTCCTATAAGCCTCTGGTGGCTGCCATGAGTCTGCCAGAGTCCCAAGACTGGTCTTCCTCATTCTGTGTCCATGTCCATATCCAGCTCATGCTCTGGCCCTGTCATTGCTGCCTCTCCTGCTCTGCCAACTGCTTAGTTCTCTAACAAACTTCCACATGACACCTAACTCCTTGCCTATGAGAACCTAGATCTATGGATGGATGCAAAGTTTTTAGCTCTTAAACATTCCCAAGATGTCTATGTTAAGACAAGAATAGAAACTTTGGAACCTTATGGGCTATAGTCTCCTTTATCCCAGGCTTTCAATGTACACACACACACACACACACACACACACACACACACACACGCACGCACGCACGCACGCACGCACGCACACACACATACAATGCATGCATGCACACATGCATACATTTGGTTTTTGTCCCCAGGTCAGGGTTCAAAGATCCCACTGGAGTTTCCTAAGTGATAAGGATGTCATACACTTAAGAGACTGCTAAGAATCATAACTGTACTTATGCAAATGAAGTGACCTGTACCTGAGAGCAACAGCTTCAGTATGGGTGTCCATCATCAGAAAAATGAACAGCCATTACCAAAGAGTAAAATACATCAGCTCCTTTCCCTGCCTCAGGTGACAAGAGTAGAGATTGGGCTCAGTCATCAGCAACCAACAGTTGAAACAATAACATCTTTGTACTCAGATCTGGACTTAACAATCTCAGAACAGTAGTTTTGGGGTTGCTTCCTCTTTGATATGATTGTCCCTTTTGTCCCCGTGAACATAGTCCAAGGACCCCAAGGAGTGACTGAAGCTCTCAATAGTAGTATACACTGCTTTTTCCAATCCATGCACATCTATGATAAAATTTATGAGGTGGACACCAAGACAGAGTAATAAAAACTAAAACACAACTGTCCCAATATACTGTAATCAAGGGTACGTGATTTGATCGCTCCCTAAAATACCTATTGTAACTTCACCACTCCTGTTTTTGTAATCACATACAAAAAATTTTAAAGAAAACATGTGACAACTCTTTTAACACATTGAATTGCTGACATCAATATTCTTGGGCCTTGAAGACATGAGTTACTTGAATATAAGCACAGCAAAGGTTCTGTTAGTTGATCTGACCATCGAGATGGCTGCTAAGGGATAAACAGGCAGGTATACAGTGTGGATACTCTGGACAAGGGACTCTGTATGTCTCAGATGGTCCATTCTCACACCTTACTGGAGATCCAGAAAACTGTAATCATGGCCAGAGAAAGTCCAGAAGGCAGAAACAAATAAGCATTAACTCACGTGGCCCATTTATCTATGAAAAATAAAACCACAGGAAACTGTGTGGTTCTTAACAAAATGTGAACAATGTTCTTTCACACGGCAGGAATTCCATTCCTCCTCAGCCTCACTGTAGCCTATCTACGTACTCACAGAGTCAAGCTTGTGTTAATGATTTGAGTTTGGGAGACCTGATCTCTTCTTGTGAAATGATTAGTTTCAATCTCACACTTAAAACTTTCTCTGTTAAGGCAAGCTGTGATGTAGTGGGATTATGTTGTTACACTGCAAATAATTGTCCCGCCTACTGGTTTAATGAAAATGTTGATTTGCCAAAAGCAGACAGGAAGTTTGGACAGTGCTACCAGACTAAGAAAACTCTGGAAACAGGAAGAACATGTTAGAGAAGCCAGAGAGACACCACAGAGACACTATAATGAGACTCCAGCAGACACAGAGGAAAGAAGCTGAAATGCTGCTTTGAGAAAAGGTACCAAGCCACATAGCTGAACAGGATAAGAACTATGGGTTAGTTTAAGATTAAAGAGTTAGCAAGTTATATGCCTGGGCCCTAGGTCAATCAGCATAAAATTTATTTAAGTGTCTGTGTGTTTCTATGGGTCTATGAGTCTGCAGATAAGAACCTCAGGGCTAGACTATAATATATGACATGCCAGGCCAGAAACATAACACAACATTGTGACCCTCAGAAGATAGTGATATGAGATGTCTTTCTGTATGCTGTTAATATGCTTTATGACCATTTGTTAATAAAGAAGCTGTTCTGGCCTATGGCAAGTCAGCTCAGAGGCAGGTGATAAAGCAGAGATAAAGACACAAGAGGGCAGAGTCAAAAGAAGTTGCAAGCTGCCACCCAGAAAGCAAGATGTAATAGACAGGACTGGAGAGACGGCTCAGAGGTTAAGATCAGTGGTTGCTCTTCTGGAAGGTCCTGAGTTCAATTCCCAGCAAGCACATAGTAACTCACAACCATCTATAATGCAAACTGGTACCTTCTTCTGGCTGGCAGGTATACATGCAGACAGAACACTGTATATAATATAAATCTTTAAAAAAATTAAAGAAATACAATGGAACACAGGTAAAGCCATGGAACACAAGGCAATATAATAGATTAATAGAAATGGGTTAAGGTATAAGAGCTAGTTGGTAATGAGCCTGAGCCATAGACCAAACAGTTTGTAATTAATATAAGCCTCTAAATAATTATTTTATAAGCAGCTGCAGAACTGTAAATGGGAGAGCTTTGTCTGGACCAAGGCGCCCAGATGTGACAGAAAAACTTCCAGCTACAAGATAGGCCATGGAAGAGAGACCAAGCTGAGAAGGTAGTCAGTCTCCTGAAGGAGTCAGTGCTGAGAGCCTGGGTTATTGCTAAAAGCTGATGTTTTATAGTCTAAACTTCTCTCTCTCTCTCTCTCTCTCTCTCTCTCTCTCTCTGTGTGTGTGTGTGTGTGTGTGTGTGTGTGTGTTTATCCATGCATGCACACTCAGATTGTGCAGGCTTGCATGTGCATTTGAAAGTCAGAGGCTGACATTGGGTGTCTTTAACTACCATTCTCTACTGAGCTCTTGGGATCTGCCTGTCTCTAACCATGCCAGTGCAGGGTTATAGGGACATACAGTATAAATGTTTGCCTGGCTTTTATGGGGGTACTGAGCATCCAAAGGTAGATCCTCCTGTTTGTATAGCAAGCACCTTCCCCACTGAGCCATCCTTCCATCCTTTACTGGATATTATGTGACCTGAGTTTGTCACATTGTATTTCCCAGAGATGTGTCTTGGCTTCTCCATCACCCAGTTTCTTAACCTGGTCTCTACAACTCTAATGAACATCCATGAAGCTCTGAATTTAACTTGCCTAGAATGTACTGGTTTCTCCCTGCCCAAGCCTATTATGCAGAACAGGACAGGTTTTGACACTTGATGCTCTGGTCCTCACTTAGCTTTTTGTGAGGGAATGAACCTCTGCAGAGGATTCCATCTCTTGTACTTATCCTTTTCCCAGTGGCTAAGTGCCAGGAAGATGACTAGACAGTCATTGACCCACATTGCATTCCATTGTTAATTAAGCAAGCAAACCCATATCCTTAAATCTTGATTTTTCTTTAACTTTTGATACATACACATGGATTTTATAATAAAGTATGATTGCTGGAAATGATGGAGGTGTTTTCAGTCTTTCATGTGGTCAGTTCTTTGACAGCATCACCAACAGAAGTATTATGATTACAAAACTAAGCAGATGAGATCTTGAGTTTGACAAATAGATATTAAAAGCCATTTTCTTTGGAGTTTTTTGTTATTAGGCCAATGGTTTTAGGCTTTGGAAGTTCAAAGACTCACAAGCTCATTTGCTATCTCTGCTTCTGGTTCTTGGTTTGAGATGTGAGCGCTCACTTGTCCCTAACACCACATCATCCCATTGCCTTGCTTCTCCACTGTGAAGGCAATGGACTCTTGTTCCTTTGGAACCACAAGCCCAAATGAGAACCGGGCTTGGACTTGAGGTTTTATCACAACAATAGAGAGGTAACTAAGACAGCATTCAATTTATTCGTCAGAAGAACAGAACCCAGAATGCGTGACCGATACCTGAAAAAGAGGTGTCATCAGTCAGCTGGCTGAGGGGTCCTTAGAACCCTGGCAAGGAATAGCTCCCTAGAGGATTCGGTTTTATTCCAGGTTCTGTAATAATCAGTAGACAGGTGGGTACAGCAGCAAGTACTACCCTGTAGTATTACAGTCCTCATGCATGTCTGGGGAATCAGGACCTTAACTTTCCAAGAGTTACAGTTTATGTGCACCCCAGGAACCTGCATCATTAGCCCTTGGCAGCAGCTGATCTTACCATGCAGCTGGAGGTTGAAATTCTTGATCCCAAAGTCTTGACAGTTCCTTGGAATGCTCTGGCAACCAGGGCATTCGTGTTCTCTTCTCTGGCTCTTTACAGCACTGTATCCCCCTTTATTTCACGGTGGCTCTCTGCTTTCTATTGTCATCCTTTCACTCAGGCTTATGTCTGCCCTCTTCCTGTCCTGGCTGCTCTCATACAGTTCCTGTTTCTTTACTGTCAAGCAGGACCGCACCTAACCCTTCCCACAACCCAGGGGCTGTGGCTGAAGTTTGTTTACCTGCACTAGCTGTGCTGTGCCCAAAGCTAAGGTACAAGTCATGGCATCACCCACTGTTCAGGAGCTGGGAAACCTGCAGGCCTCTTGGAACCAGCACTGCGCTGGAGGAGTAGGCGATAAAACAAGCATGGACATCTGTCACAAAGCAGGTGGGATTGCCAGGCCACTGGGCAGCTTTGGGACCATCAGGTAAATCCAGGTCTGTGAACAAGCTGAGTGCATGGGTTTCTGGAACCTGGACTATGCTTCTGCTTCTTCAGCTGTCAGATAGCTGTGCCGAGGCCACTGTGGCTGCCTCTGCCTTCTGCTGCCGGTACTTCATCTTCAGCTCGCCTCTCATTACTGAAAGCCACTGAGAAAAGACCACTCCAGATAAACTTTTCATTGGACCTAATGAAAGTCCAGGGGGCAGTGAAAAAGAGTGTCTCAGATTCATACAGTGGGACTTAGAGAGCCTGGAAAGGGTATGTAAACAATCACAGACATTTGGTATGGCCACAGTTACAACCTTCATTATGAACCAATCACAGAAACTTGTTTGGGCTGATTACAGCCTTGCTTCTTAGCTGCACCAGGAGAAATGACCCCATCTGGCCTACATGGACATGTAAACAGTCATCTAGAGCTCATAGATACCTGTGTGAGCAAAACTTCTGGTTTCGAACAGCCCTGCCAGCGCTCTGTCCTAAAGAGTCAAGGGAACCAGCTGCGGGTGAGCTGTAGTCTTTTCATGGTGTCTGCACCATGTTCCAAGTGCTGGTGCTGCCATCAAGGTTGTCCTGGAATCCCTTTGTTGAAGGTAGCCACTGCATTCAGAGAGAGCCCTGGAGCAGCTGGCCAGGGAGTCAGATTGTCTTGTCCCCAATGTCTTTGCCTTATTACAAAACCACTAACAAGAAAACAAGTATATGAAATCAAAGAGTGTATCACTGACACTAGAGAGATTTTTAACAGATTTAACCAGCGTTCCAAGGAGAAGTGACTCCCCATGGTTTATCTCAGAGATACTGTTGAAGGACCATCTAAATCCTGACTTAGGAGCTCTGAAACCACTGCTAAGTGATGCTAGAACTGGATGGGGTTGTACAGTCCCTGTTTGGGGGGCGGGGGCGGTGTTAGAAAAAGCTCTACATGTTTGGTATTTGAAGCATAGCAAATGTAAAGCTCATTCCACTGCACAGATGCTCAGCAAAGTGCCAGGACATTGGCAGTGTCTCTATCAACTATGCTTGTTGAGTGTGTGTTCACACTCCTGTTACTACATAACAAAGTCTGCCATGCCGAGATGAAGATCAAAAAACCTGACCACAGATGCGCATACTTAGCTACTCACATCTGCACAAATTTCTCTACAGGTTCTATTGAATCACATGTCTACATGTTGTAATTAGATTATTTTCTAAATTGTATGCTTATTTGGATTTTTATTAAAAATGCCATTGAATTTTTGACAGCAGGTAATAAAGTTAAATAAAATGTTGTTCAAGCTGTTGCTACTAATATGTGTACTTTAGTTCATAAGTCATGAGCACGCACATGCGCCTTGTTGCTCTTAATACTGAACAGTAGTGATTCCTTTCCAAATGAGTTAGATGTAAGAGAAAGAGTGGCCACTGTTTCATCTCTTGTCCAAATGGATGGTTTGGTGTTCCTGCTGGAAAGAATGCAGCACATCTGGAGATCACAAAAGAAAGGCATCAGCCAAGGGGAAGCTCTCCAGCTGGTACTGTGGGGCTGTGGATGAACCTGAGGCAGGATTCAGAGAGAGCCTTGGCCCACTCCTGCTGTGGGGGAATGAGTTAATTAGCTTAGGAAGACATGACTTGTGAGGAACACATTTGCATTTGTTGCCTGAGAAGATGTGATGAGGAAGAGGACTGTGCACTGTCTATTTGGTAATGTAGGCCTCTGTGCAGCTCTCACCCCACAGTGGAAGGACCAACAGAAAAACTAAGGGAGACTTTCAGTCTCCAGCAATCTTAGGGAGCCCAGGGATGTACAGAACACTACAGAAACCCACCTGCACCCAGCCTGGTCACATGCCTGTGCACATGCTTATGATCTGTCCGCCTTAATTAAGGACAAATTCACGGGAGGGTTAGTAATTGAAAGACTAGAAGTTTTAGAAAATTTAGTAGACAACACTCAAGGCAAGATCCTACACACTTGAAGAGAAGCCAGGGTTTAAAACCCTACCACCTGGCTCCAGAATCTATTGACATGTACCAACAAATGGCAGCAGGAAGTCTACTTGTGTGGCCTTTACATTTCTAGTGTGTGACCCACAAAGAATTCCTAAAGTTACTTGGTTAGACAAGGCCTTACATTTACGTTGGGCCTATGAAACATTAAGGCTGTCACAGTCCCAGTAACAGAGAACCTATAGCCTCTCTGATTTCCTACTGCTAGTCTCCTAGCTGTGGGGTAGAGCCAGCTCATCGAGTACAGTGAATGGTCTAGGTATCATGGATGAACACAATAAGGAATGCATAGAGTTGCAAGGCCACAAAGACATGGTAACTACTCTCTACCCATCTATCAGTGGGATATTTCTCATGCCACAAAGCTACTACAGAGAAGTAGCAGCAGCAAGGCCTTACTTGGCCAAACCCAAGGCTGTGAATTTGTCCTATGTAGACAATAGTGAGTTGACCGCAGTGTGTCGTAGCTTCTTGTTCCCTAGACCACATTTCACATATCTCTTGTTGGCTTCACTAAGTAACCAAAGATGACCTTGAACTTTTTATCATTTGCCTCTTCCTCCAGAGTGCTGGGATTAAGGCACAAGCCTTCCTGTCTGGGTTGACACAATTCCAGGAATAAAACCCAGGGCTAGTCACTGAGCTGCATCCCCAGCCCATGTTTTAACATTTGAATAGGAATAAAGTCATTCTCCTTCATCCATGGAGGGTGCATTCTAGGACACACACACCCCCCCCCTGTTCAGCAAATGCTTGAAACAAAAAGTAATACTTAGCCCACTATGTAGCATGTTTATATCCTTTAGTATACATATGTGTTAAACTTTAATTGATAAGATGGGAAGAAAAAGATATTAACAACAACAATACAAATAATAAAACCAAGAATTTGACAATGTAGTAAACACTGTGAATTTTGTCTCTAATTCTGGTATGTAAATAACAAAGGGGTGAACAGCATATACAATGTGAATACAGTATACAAATATGCAGAGAGAGAAATGATCATTTCCCACGTGAGACGGAACAGGACACTTGAAATTTAACTCGGAGTAGTATATAGCTTAAAACTTACAGATGGTTTACTTCTGGAATTTCCCAGTTATTATTATTATTTTTAATTGACGTTTGACAACAGGTAACTGAAATCATGGAAAACTCAACTGTGGATGAGGATGAAGTACTGTGTCTTAGAAGCACACCAGCCCTTCACTATAACCCAGCCCACGCCTACTCTAACAGCAGGATCTCTGGCATAGTTAAGTGGTTTTTCTGGATTCCAACGTCATTTTAGCTTCAGTAATTTCTTCTTTTAAGACCTCACACCGCCATGAAAAAAAAAATGCAAACATCTGGTCACAAGAAAAGTTCCTACAGCCCAATTAGGAGACAAGGCAAAGACATACTCCCATCCCCCCCCACACACACACACAAAACACACACACAAGTGAGTCTGCATTTTCTTTGCTCTGGATGTGAGTCTGTCTAGGGGTAAAGTAGGAGGGTTGGCTAGTTATTCTAAACAGGTACCCATCTTTTCATCCTGATGTGCCACCATCTCAGTGCTCGATGGTAGGCCAGTGGGAAGGCTGGAAAAATGAGAACACGCTGGTCCCCGAGTCACGACCTCAGCCTTCAGACTTTGCTCTAAAACTTGTTCACACCGTGGTCATACACAGACCACTTGGGCTCCACAAATCATAAAGAAAATGAGGGGACTGTGTTGGATGCTCTTCAAAGGTCCCTCCTGCTCTCTCGTCCACCATTTCCATGTTTCTGCATATAAGGGGAACATATTTTGCTAGTGAGAACAGTTGCCTCTGAAGAGAGTTATTCTTCCATGACCCTGGTCTGGAATTTATTCTGTGTGTGGATCTTGAAATGCTTCAGCCGGATTTATGCTATTTTTTCTGGCTTAAGACATTCTACAAAACGTAATTGCCTGAGAGACCTTATACAATCTATTCAGCATGTCTAAAAAAGCCTTGGAATTTGGGATCTTCCACAAAGTCTGGATAGAAATCTTTGAAATGGGAGCTGCTTCAGCCTAATAAAAGACTGGAGGTGGCAGCAATGGAATCCTCTAGGGTGACTGCTGTGGAGCCACAGGAGAGAAGGTATGGCCAGAATGATTATAAATGACTGTCCAGAGATCCTCGTACCCAGCAGCAGCAGCCTATAGCATCCTTTCTATAACCTCCTGCTAATAGAGAAGAGCATGGTTTCTCTTCCTATCACAAGGTTGGGGCCCCAAAGAAGAAAATGCAGTTTGTAGAGCCCTAACACAACACCACAGCAAGTAGTGTATCCCGAATGGATCAGCCCTTCACTCTAGATGTGCTTTGTGCACAAGAGTTCATGTGTTGAGCCCTCAGTTTGTCAAAATTTTAAGAGAAGGGATCAATAAGGAAAATGGAATATTAGTATTTAATGGGACTAATGCTGATCACTTACACTTAGTTACAAAGAAAATGGGTAGTTATGAGACAGTGAACTTGCTATCATAATCATGACACAGGATTTCTGCTTGTGTTTACACTGTGGTGGCATTTACCATGATATATGTAAGTGAGGGGAGCTTTATCAGAAACTGCTAAAGCCAGCTCACACTCTTGAACATCCAGAACTATCAGGTAAATAGCCTTTCTTTATAATGCATCCAGCCTTAAATATTTTGTTATGGCAACAGAAAATGGACTAATATTTCAGGGAACTCTGGTTTCATGATGAAAATAATACCAGGAAATAAGTTTCCCATTACACATGGTATAGAGATTTATCATAACAAGTAACTATTATAAATTTAATCACAACGTGAACATTCCCCAGCCTCTAACTCTCCTATCTCAAAAGGCTGCTGAATCTCTTATTTATTTTACAATGAAGAAGAGCTAAACTATCTTAGATGCTCTCCATGGGACCTCTGATGTCACTCTTGACACCTCTTCTCTAGCAAATGCTACATGGAGAAATCAGGACAGAGGAGGAAATGAGGCAGCTGTAAATGAGACTGCATCAGCCCAGCCTTGCCTCAGCTTGGTAAACATACTGGGATGAGCTGAGTATAAGGGAGAGAAAGAGGATGGAAAAGCAAAGGGATGTCTGCACCTTCAGTACGTTTGATATGCAAGCAGTTGAATCCATGGCTGCAGAGCCCACTGATGTGGATGTATAGTTGTATAGTTATATGCTCTGTGAGTCTACCACTTTACTTTTTTTTTTTTTTTAAACTTTATTTATTTATTTATTTGCCTTGTTGTTTGCCTGGAACTGGAACTACAGACAGTTGTTAGCTGCCATGTGGGTGCTGGGAATCGAACCCGGGTCCTCTGGAAGAGCAGACGGTGCTCTTAACCGCTGAGCCATCTCTCCAGCCCCCACCACTCTACTTTTATATCATAAATGATGCACACCTCATCTGGACATGGCGCTACTTGCTTATAATCCAGCTTCTGAAAAACTGAGGCAGGAGGATCACAAGTTGGAGGCTAGTCTAGTCTCATAACTAATAAGACTCTATCTTAAAAAACAAACAATCAAAGCAACAACAAAAGCCTGAAACAATAACAAACAAAGAACAAAAGCCATGTCTCAAAGGGTTGGCACATGAAATGGACTAGGGTAATACATCTGCTTAGCACATGCCTGGTCTTGCTTCTCCAACCTCATGCTACCATGGCTCTATGCCCAGCAGTGAACAGATGAAACTCTGCCCATCTGAGTTCTATGCACGACTCCTGACCCACTGACACCACTAGAGACAGTCACATTTGTTTAATGCCACAGAGGCTTATGACACTTGGTGACATGGTAGCAAAGACTTCTTGTGTAACAGAGGAACCTTCTTTTTATTTTTTTATTTTTTTGGAAGAGAAAACCTTTTCCAGAAGCTCTGTTTGTTAGTTTGTTTGTTTCAGCAACACTGACCAAAAATAGTATATGGCTTGGGGTTCAGGGGTTCAGTGATAAAGTACTTCACTAGTGTGCATGAGGTCCTGGGCTCCATTGCCAGCACCACAAAAAGAGAGAGAAAAAAAATAAAATGAAAACAGATGTGAGGTTGAGTAAGGCTGACTGATCAGGAGACAACTGCTATTGAAAAGATGGATTGTGACACCATCTCTTAAGAGGAGAGGTCACATGGTACCAAGGAAGGGACATCACACAGAGATGTGCCAGCAATGTCAGTAGGCAGAAGGGATGGGAGCTGAGAGCCTTCAGTGGAAGGGGTGCCATGCCAGGGCACACCAGTGATGGTCAGGAAGCAGATGGGGTGGGACTTTTGAGAAAGAGCTTTGAGAATTTGCAGGAAGAAATTGTGAGGCAAGCTAAGTAGTCCCAGACCATCCTATTTCAATGATTTCAGCAAGGCATGGAATGGAGGAGTTATGTTTAGTTGTCTGGTCTCTGACCCTAAGTGAGTAGGGTAAGAAAATATTGTCCATGAGGGTAAATCCCATGAAGGAAGTGGTTAGAGATCCAAGGGGGTGGCTCAGCAAGAAAATTGCTTGTTACACAAATATGGTGATCCGGGTTTGATTTCCAGAACCCATGTAAAGGTGGATGGAGTGAACTAACTCCACAAAGCTGTCCTCTGAACTCCACATGCATGCCATAGCTCATGAATGCCAGAGCTCCTACCTCATACACACAACAACATTAACAATAATGGAGATCATTGGTATACGGCTGGTCATCATTTGATAAGAAAACAGGTTGCTTCCTTTTTCTAGGATCTGACTCATCTGAGAAAGACAGTCTCCCCAACATCATCAGCAAGGCTCAGATGTGAAAGCATAAAGGATAAAGAAAGGATAAAGAAGATGAAACATTTGACATTTAAGAATCTATCTCCCGGGGCTGATGATCCTGTGCTCCTGGGTGTACACCTAGAGTGTGGCCAGGCTATAGCCTCTGGGGTCTGATGGGCGATGTTGGGGGATGATGAGGAAAATATGGGAGATGTTGGAAGATGATGAGGAAAATAAGGGAAGCTGGTACTCAGGATGATGACTTTCTTCCCTCATGCAAAGAGGGAGAAGAGGTCTTTGCCTTCCTTCCCATTAGGATTATTGCCACTCCAAGCTCGGGGCTCCCACGTCAACCTTTGGCCAGGAAAAGTAACCATGTGACCCATAAGGAAGTCCACATGGACTTGCATCAGTGAATCTCAATCAAACCTGGATGCCTGCTGTTTAAACAAAGCTGTCAATGTGCTGACTTGCAGCCAGGAACAGGATGTACATACTGTCACAGACATCGATAATCCACACTGTGAGAAAACCACTTACTTCTTGTTCCTAGACTCTAGTTCTAACCACAATACTTGGAAGACTCAGAGACTTAGTTACCTTGCCATGCAACTTATTAAAAAAATGGCTTGAAACCCCATGGTTGAGCCCTGCCAATCTGCAATGCCTAGGTAACAGCTTAGTTATTAACTAGAGGTTCACTGGAATAGAAGAGAGAAAGGAGGAAAAGTGGTGAATGCTGGCCATCTAGAAGACAAGAGTCCACTTCAAGATGATGCTCAGGCAGGGGCTGCCTGCTGGCAGCCATGCCTGGCGTTTGCTGATCTGGGACATATGGAAGCTGTGAGGTGGTGTTTCATGTGGTCCATGATGCATTGCACACTGCTTAGTGGGGACATATAAGATTCATATGGGCATGCTTCTGAGAGTCCTTGCAGCATCTGCCTGAGTTAATGGGAGGAGTCCTAGAGGCATGAAATGAGAGGAACACAGAGAAAGAGGATGATTAATGTGCTGTTTTAATTGGTGAACTACAGATGTATGATTTTAATCTACTAGGAAGGATGGGATGCACACAGCCTCAGCCCAAGACCATGAAGCTGTATTTGATAGAGTGTCTCTAATCATGGAAACTCATTTGAAGCTGGAAGTTTGTGGAAAATGAAACGCTGTTATCTTGAGTATGGAGGAGGAAGAAAATGCAAAATCAGATTAAAAAAAAACAAATAAGTAGAGTACAGTATGATATGTTCATGATCTTAGCACAGGGGAAGCTGAGGCAAGAGGCCTGCACATTTAGGCAAGTCTGAGCAATATAGTGAGACTCCATCTCCAAACAATCAAACAAAAAAATGAAGTGCTAGAATGTGGCTCAGTGGTAGACTTGCCTAGCATCTGAAATGACTTGGGCTCAATAAATCAGTGAAAATGAGAAAAATAAAACTTGTTCAGTGTGAATGTTAGTTGTTCATACCTGGGTCTTTGCTTAGACTCGGATGGTCTTACAAGAAGGTGGAAGAGGCATGAATTAGCCTCATATGCCTAGGTCATAGCTTAGATTCCAGTGTTCTTACAGTAAGGTATGGGGACATGTTGGAGGGTTCTGAAGGGTTTTCGCTCTCTCCACACTATGAAGCTGTTTAATTCTTACTTGTGTATCTACTCAGCTCATTTCCTCTCTGTATGATAGCTTCACTCATGCCCTATGTCCATATACAGATGGCTATATGCTTAATATATGCCAGACACAGGACTAGAAACAGCTGTCAGTAAGAGCAGGTGCGGTTTCCAACATCAAGCTGTGATTTGAGTCCCGCATGGTCTGTTGCTTTTTGTAGTGTGTGAATAAACACAGAGAACTTGCCTTAATCATGATGTCCAGTTCTGATTGTGTTGCTGTGGTTGTGGAGCTCAGGCCTGACTCCTTACCATTTTTCATGTGCCTGTTTACTCTTCTCTTTCAACTATGAGTCTCAAGACTAAAGAAATCCCATTAAGACTGGAACCTCACTGTATCATGAACTAAACAGAGGGGAAATCCAAAGGAAACTTTATTCTTTTAAATTTCATTGTTTCTCCATGCCCCAGCATGCAGCCTAGGAGCTGGTATTCAGTGAGTTTTAGCTCAAAGACCTCCCATACACTTCTCACTAGTGGAGTGAAGCAGGGAAGAGGTGACACGGAGGAAAGAACACACAAAGTTCTCACAATGGGGCCTTGTGGAAAAGACAGGCAATTAAGAGGAAATAGCCATAGCACTGGATGAGGGAAGAACAAGAAGATAGCCACAGGACCACAGGAAACTTGCCCTGTAAGATGCCATACCCATAGAACACAGCCAAGGCAAGAAGCAAAAGAGACTGATGAGTTGAGTGTGGGCAGAAAAGTAGCTGAAACAATATTGATCAATGCCAGAGTGGTACTGGCCAGGACTATTTGTACTGCTCACAGAACACCTGGGTATGGGTCATGTATAAAGAATAGAAATTATTTTTCTATAATTCTAGTGTCTGTGAGGCCTATGATCAGGACATTACTAGGTCCCTATGTCTGGTCTCTGCTTCCAACATGGCATCTTGAATGCTATTTCTTCTGGAGGGAAAAAATGCTGTGTTTCACACAGCAGAAGGTCTCCAAAGAGACTCTCTCCATCAAGTCCTTTTAACTTCCTGTATTCAATGACTTCCCAACATGCCAAACTGGGGACTAAGTTCCAAGGTAAAATTTGGAAAGGACAAAAAGATCCAGACCATAGCAGTGGTTCAGGTAGTAAAAGGCTTCTGTGTGACAAGGGGGCTGCAGCTGATGTACAGTATCTGAATGAGAACCCATAAAGCTGAAGGGTGGGGACCTGGTAAGCCATCAGCATGGAGACATGAGATGCTCTGAGTATCCTTTAGAACTGCATTTCCTGAAGATGTGTGACCATGTTCAACTAAACACTAGATCCAACAATGAAAGAATCTTGTGGAAGTAGGCTAGTGGGTAGAAATGTCACCTACATAAATCCTGCTGCTCAAAGCACAGCTAGGTGGCAGCTGTATCAGCCACATTACCAGGCTTCTTGTCCACAGCACAGGACCTCAAGCCGCATCTAGAATACGGCGTCCATGCCTGCACCTTCACAAGCTCTCCAGGGAAACTAGAGAAATGCTAATCTGGCCCAGTAATTCTATGTTGGGGCTTTTAGTACAGATAAAAGGGAGAATGAGGGAGTATATATATCTAGAGTTTTGAAGGTTCAAAACCAGTGTACCACGAGGTTCAAATGACTTGTCTATGATTTCAAGATAACCATCAGAATCCCCAGGAGAATTTGCTGCAACCATATTCCTACTTCTTCCCAAGTCAGTGTAGGGTGGGCATCAGCATCCATATATCTCAAACACTCCTACATGAAACTGTGCATATTGGTCCAGAATAGTATTCAGAACCAGTGATTTTATTTTATGAAAAATTTGAAGTTTGCCTCTTTGCTGTAAAGCTGTTGTTTTTTGTAAGAAAACAGAATCACAAATATGGCACACTGTAAAGACCATCTGACTCCGTACAATGACCATCATTTTGCTCCACTTTGAGGCATTTCCAATGGGAAGATTCTGAAGTATTTTGACTCAAATCCAGGGATAGATGAAACCAAGCTACAATATATAAGGCTTTTGATAATAAAGTCATCCTTGAACTAAATATTTTTATAACTAGCTTTTAATGTGATGCTTTGATCCTCATTTAAAAATTATACAAAATGTTATAGCAGAAGAACATTCTGTGTATCTGAAGTTGGGAATGTTGAGAGAATTTTTTTCTTCATCATTCTGACCAAGAATATAATTTTAAATTTCTACTTATCCCTAATCTCAGAAAACTCTAGGGAACTCAGGGATATAGTCTTCCCTATCAGTAGTATGTACAAAAGGAAGGGTGGCTCCATTTCAGGTCGACCAGCAAGCCCTTCCAAAGGCGATGCATGAACTGGACCTGGTTTTCCTCTCATGTAGCTTCTTTTCATGAAGAGGAATCAAAACTCCGGCACTTATGCTCCTCAAGCAGCAGCTGATTGGTTTGATTCTTTGTTTGTCATTTGTTTGTTTGATTGATTGATTTTTGTTTTGATTTGATTTTTTTTTTTTACTCATTGGGGGTCCATCACCCAGTTCCCAAATAAATACAGGGAGACTTATTCTTACTTATGAATGTCAGACCTTAGCTTTACTTCCTTCTAGCCAGCTTCTGTAACACAAATTAATCTATTTCTCTTCTACATTTTGCCACTGGGCTTTTTACCTTTCTTCATTCCATATGGCTTTCTTCCCTTCTTACCTGTGGCTGGCCCTTGGAGTCCTTGTTTTTTTTCGCCTTTTCTTACTTTCTACTTTTTCTATTTATTCTCTCTGCCAGGCATCTCTGTTTATACCTCTCTCCTGCTATTGGATGTTCAGCTCTTTATTAGACTAATCAGTTGTTTTAGACAGGCAAAGTAACACAGCTTTACAAAGTTAGACAAATGTAACATAAAAGAATACAACACATCTTTGCATCATTAAACTAATATTCCACAGCATAAAAGAATGTCACACATCTTTAACTAATATTTCACAACATCCAAGCTCAGGCTCTTTTTTTATTGCCAATTGGTTTCCTACTTCAATTAGATGACACTCACTGCCACCTCCCAATGCTTTGTGAGCAAAATTACACATTCCTACTCTTTGGGCCCAGCTGATGCTGTCATCCACACATGTCTACTGAATTTGTGTTCTAAAAAGAAAGCACTGGACAGCATCTGCCTCAGCCACTAAGGTCATTATGGACAGGACTTTCCTGCTCCATAAAATGTCACAGGAATGTGAATGTAACATTTCACAGTGAGGTGCATCAGCCTTTGCAGGCAGTGGAACAGGGCTGGCTTCTGCTCACATGTTTGCCTCTGAGAAGTAAGTGGTGTAGAGCAATAGTCTGGTTCACTAAATACCATTCAGTTCTTTACTCCTGCCTGCCAGCAACCCAGTTCTGTCCAGAATGCCTCTTTCTTGTAACTAGGAGAAACTCATGCATAGATTCTAATTGTTCTTAGCCTGATGGTTTTCACCATCAGACCTGGGGGATTTCTTAAAATACTGATGACAGAATTTTGTGGATGATGTAGCAGCTTAAGATTTTCCATGTGATTCCTATGTGGAGCCTAGGATTCAAGCAACTGGCCTTAGCCTATGTTGATACCCTACTCTTGATGTGGGAGGATTTTAGTAAAGCAAATTTGAACAATTCACGCTGTGAACTTGCTGAGAGACAAGTTTTGTAGTTCACAATGATGGAACCATATTGCATTTCCAAATGCTGTTGAATCTAAATGTAATGGCTGGAGTCATGGTAGCCACATTGTTGCCATCCTAAAGATAACTCAAGACTCAGAGAAAGACAACATCAAGGCAAGTAAAGAGAAGTTATTGAGTTCATGTTCATAGTTGGCACTCTTAAGCCTGAGCATCTCATGTAATATTCAGCATGCAACACGAGATATCTTCTTTCTGTTCAGGAGAGTTCAAATTACCTATTGCCAAGTGATACAATTAAAGCTACTGTTAGGATTAATATGGATTCAGATCTCATGATTTCAATTCTTACCCTAAGCTCTTTATACAAAATCACAGTTCCTACAGAACCTTTGTCTGTATGTGTATGTGTGTGTATAAACTGTTCTGGCACTCACTGTAAGCTAGCAGCTAAGAATTGTTGCATATTGGAAACTGATTGTGTATTGTTCTTTTAAGGGACTTACATTTGGTCCCCAGCACCTATAAAGGGTGGCTCACAACCACCTGTAAGTCCAGCTTCAGGGGATCCAACACCCTTTTCTGGCATCCATGGACACTGATACATGTGCCAGGCACACACAGAACCAGACACATACAGTCATAGACACAAACACACAGAGACACAGACACACATGTAAAAAGTTTTTTTGTTTTAGACCAAAGTTAAAAATGCTTTATTTCAATGAAAACCCTTCATTTTAGAACTTTGATGATAAATTTCAGAGGCAAAGATGAAAGAAGTATATTGTAATCCTTGCAATTCAGACAAAATGTTGGACTGCTATTTTCTCTAGTGAGAATAGCAAGGTCAATTCAGTTTCAAAAACCTGGTTAATACCCTTTTCTTAATTTTGTGGAGTTACTGGCATTCTTCTTTATGGGTACAAGTAGGTAAGAACACTGATCATTGCTCTTGATTGGGTTTCAAGTGCTAACATTATCTGGCAGCTACTGTAGCTTTATGTTTTAAACATCAGCACAGGATATATTTCTTAGTGTAACTAAGTTTAGAACTGAAAGAACAGTCTTGTCTATTTTCTATTTCAAGTCATACTGGCGTAATCAATTTTACAGTTGCCCTACAAACAAATTTTACCAAAAAAAATTAAATACATTTCACTTAAAATTTCTGCAGTTTTACAATGATCACTGAGTCCATATAACAAAGTTTGAGCATATAAGTGTTCAGAATCATAGTAGCAACTAAGTGGTAACTGCAAAGCTCCCTGCTAGCCTTTTAAGGAGCAGTACATCTAAGATTGATGAACAACTACTCTTCTCTCAGCAATGTCTGATGTATTGTCTACATATCCTTACTAAGTAAAAGAATAATGTCTTAAGGAAAAGAAGCTTTGTGGAACCTCTTTTACTACCAAATTTCAAATCACACACACAAAGTAGGTGAGAAATTCCTTTATCATATTTAGAATCAAAATATCCCTTAAAATATTTACATTTTACAGTAAAAAGGATAGCAAAACACAAGATCATGTACAAGCTTAAGTATTCAAGTTTCTGAAGAGCGAGAAAGAAAAGGAGTATGGCCTACCACAGATGGCAGTACATGGTAAGAAATGCCTTCAATGAATGCAGAGTAAAGCAATAAATGGACTCCTTGGGCTTCCAATTCATGGTCAAGAACTGCCCAACTACATATTAGTATGGTCTCATTATGAAGTCGCTTGGCTTTTTTGTTGCTCTCCACATTTTCGTTAAAAACAGTGCAATTAGAAACAAATGTACAGAGCACAGATTACTTCAAATTAGTCATTATATAAAGGACACTGACTAGAGGCAGTAAATATATTCCATAGTTAATCATATTTACCAATTAAGGAATAAAACTAAAATTTCTAAGCCTTTATTGCATGTTAATAAACAATCTTTGAATATACAGCATTGTAAAACTTTTAAAAATATTAAATTCCTGTAAGTAGGACAGTGGTGTGAAGGGATGGTGGGCACTGGTGCAGACAGCGCTCTGCTCCAGCAGTTTACTGCTCTGCAAACCACCAACAGCAAAGATTTAAAAGGTGGCAGTCCTACCAGGCAATCTTATAAAGATACACAACATGTAACAGTTTTTTAACTGTGATGCTGAAGCAGTCTGCAAATTTCACCTTTTGGTTTTTGTTCTGTCAGTGTGGTCCCTGTGTTTGTGGTACCTCTCTCTGTCCTTCTCCCCTTCTCTGTGTTTATTCTTCTCTCGTTCCTTCTCCTTGTCATGGTCCGGTTTCTTGTCTGCATTCTTACTCTCTCTGCCTGCTTTCCCATCAGCTGCTCGATCACTATATGATACCCGTGCCCTCTCCTTATCTTTGTGTCCTTCCTCTTTGTTTTGCCTGTCTCTGTCCCTGTGCCTTTCAGATTCTTGCTCCCATTCCTTGTCATGATGCTCTCTTTTCAAGTGGTGCGAGTCACTGTAAAACCTCTGCCCGTCCCCTTACCCCTAGTAAATGGCCTGTCTAGTTGTTGTTGGTCTGTCTACCCCAAGGGTCACTATGGCGCCTTTCTGGTCTCCGAATGTCTTTGACCTGATAAAAATTTTGTGGGCCCATATACCTTGATGTTTGCGAAAGGGGCCCCATCATACGCTGTAATTGGCCTGGGAGATGAACAGGTGGCCAAGGAACCACGGGATTTTGAGGAAAGCCAAAGCCTGGAGGGGGAAGTAATGGTGGTGGCAGATGTGGTGGAAATCCAAACACATTTTGGGGAGGGAAGTTTGGAGGGCCTGGAAATGGGAATCCAGGAGGACTAGACTTGAGATGCTGGACACTGGGCTGCTGTGGCCTCACAGGTGAAAAGTTTGCATTTGCCCTGGGACTGGTACTCCTAGAAGTAAAGTTGATGCTTTTAGAAGGAATTTCTGATTGGCATGTACTTCCAGCTTCAAAATGAGATGATGCAGTAGTTGATCCTCTTCTAAATGGCTGGACAGTTTCAATACTTTGTGTTAAAATATCCTCCTGTAAAGGATTGGCTTGTTCTTTTTGTGATGATAAGTTTTCTACTGAAGAGGAGTTTTTTGTTTTGTTTGTTTTTTTTTTGTTGTTGTTGTTTTTTTTAAATAATCTAAGTTTTCTAACAGTTTTCTCATTGGACAAATCAAGCTAAGGTGGGGCAGGGTCAATCTCATTTGCCCTGAGCCCAGGCTGAGAGTATTTCTGCTAGAACTGAAGAATAACTAAACCACTTATAAGAATTAGTGAGGACAGCAGCTCTGTGGGAGCCAGATGACAATCATGTAGTCGTTTCCTGGATCCACAAGAAGGGATGGCTTCCTCTGGGAAAATCAAGTCATTAGGAAAGACTGGGCTAATTTCAAGCTCCCTCAGGAACACCAGGGGGTGGGGCACCTCCAAATGACAGAGAGCAAAGGCATCAGCCAGAGAAGGAGCCTTGGTGAGTAGTGTAATTGATCTCACCTAGAGCAGGCAGAAGGAAAAGCTCTGAGGGAGAAGCCTGCCGAGAGAGGGCTGACATCTTTCTTCCTCGTATGAATAAACTCTTGGGTCCCTGGAGGCATACATTTATGAGGAGGTTCTTTTCAAAGATGACACTCGAATTGTTCAAAGACACACAAAGCACTTCATACCACATGCCAGTTTCCCTCGCGCAGGGAGAGGGGACCAAAATAAAATAGAAATGATGGAGCAAATGTAGTGAGGAGAATGAGGCCATACTCAGGTGATGTGTACTTGTGTGTTAAGTAACAGCGTGGTGACATGTCAGTTGCGATCTTCTCAGTTATAATAGCAGAAGGCACCAAGTCATCAGCCATGTAGACTGCTCATCACTGATCTAGTTCATTGTTCAAAGCTGGAACTAGATAGTGGAATAGATGATGCCCACCTCCTTCTGCACTCCCGCTTTTCATCACCGCTCGGAAAATGAGTTTGACAAGCTACAGAGCTGTGGATGGAGACGAGGGATGCTGGCAGTGATGAATATGCCTGGCAGGAAGTGTCACATGTGCAGTCATAATCACCATCCGCTCCGAAAACCAATTTCAAGCTTGAGACCACCCATTAGGCAAAGAAACATCCAAGGAGCCCTACTTATCACAAAAAGGAAAAGCCATGCCTGGCGCCTAAACAGAAGGACTTCAGTCATGATCTTGGTAGGACCTTGCCTAAGTACCCCCATGACCTTCCTCCACCTCTCCTACACTGTGTTCCTGACAGCCATTGACTGCAAGTTATTGACACTGACACCAGTACTATAGGAGGTAAAAGAAAACTTCACTCAGAACAACCAGCCCCTCCATGTAATGACTTCGTACCACAACAGGGACCCCACCTGGGCTGCTGAGGATGGTGGCTTCATCAGCTGAGGGGAGGGTATATGTCACTGTGAGTATTCCTGACCCTGAAGTTATCTTCATAGACCTCTACGCCTGGCACTGTTTCTGTGGCTTGTTCACAGGTGATCCACACTGTAGGTTGTTCAGTCAGTCCTGGTGCTGGTAAACACACACTCTAAAGAGTCAATTCTTTAGATGACCCCAGACCTCAAAGACATCTGCGCCATGTGTCATATATACACAAGCTACTCTGAAATCAGCCCTTTAGTAAAGCCCACCAGCTTTCCCTGGAGGGCATATCCCAAATTTAGCCCAATTCAAGTATCTTGACTGTTCCCATATGGCTGTCACCTGACCACTTCAGTTACCTTCAAATCCCCTACCCCTCACAGCTGGGTCTGCACAGAAGGCTGCAGTGTGTGATGCCTGCTAGATAGCATCACTTCAAAAGCACTTCCTGTTTTATTTGGCCTTCTGCTGGCTCTCTCTTGTGACCTCATGACCCAAAAATCTCTCCTTGGGTCACTCTGCTACACACACACACACACACCCTCAGTCTGTTCCTAATGACTGTAGCTTACCCCAAGTCAGAAATGTTTTCACACTGTTTCCCAAGTCTTTCCTCTACATCCGCAGGGCTCTCCTACAAACTTCACAGAGCTGATTCTTTGATGTATCTGGTGGCCTAGTACCGAAGGCAGTATAATCAATAATCCTGATGGCTTCATCAGGACTTCTTTTGGTGTGGCTCAGTGCCAGGCCTCAAGCTCTCTCCCCAACCCCAATCATTTTATTGTCCAAGATGGGATAACAGAAAACTGTATGAAGTCACAAAACCTGACAGAGCAGTTCAAGGACCACAACTTCATTCTCCTGATGTGTTTTCTTCACAGGTACTCAAGCAATTGAATTCACTAAATTATAAAGTAGAATTTTTTATTTATTTGAATAAGTCAATTTGAGCAGCCTTACTTGTTATATTCCAACTAAACACGCACGAGTCATATTTTAAGAGTTTTTATGAACACCCTAGACACAGTACTTATGTGTTCAATAAACATTTTTATTTCCTCCTAAACTTTCTGACCTCCTGTATACTTATTTAGTAATATTGAGGAGGTGACTGTCTAGGAGGGAGCTCAGCTATGTGCATAAAAAATGCTTCCAAATAAAAATGCTGCTGAGTTATCAAGTCTGTACAGAGAGCAGAGAGAACAGCCTGGGAGCCGGGGCAGTGGGAAAGGAAAGACCCTCCAAGTGTGGAAGTGGGGGGGTGGAAATGGAGGGGTTTGGCATTTGGAATTTGTCCAAAAGTCAGACAAGAGGATGAAGGAGGAAGTCTCCTGCAGAGAGATGCAATGAAGACCAGTCCAGCACCGAAAACAGTGCGACTGGAGAGTCAATGGCAAAAATGTCTCAAATCTAAAACACCCTGAAATTCAAAACTTCCTGGACCCTGACAGTGCTCAAAAAAGTCTAAGATTTGGCACTATTTTGTATTTCAAAATTTTGGATCTGGGATGTTCAACTGATAAAGTCTATGCAAAAATCCTCACGATAAAAAACCTGTCTCTGAAGTCTGTGTGGTCCCAGGTATATAGATTAGAGACAGTCAGCTTCTTCCAGCTCCTGTTGCAAAGGCTGATAAGCGCTATAGAAACAGGAAACAGGGGTGGGGGTGGGGGGGAAGGACAGCCAGGGTCTGCCACCAACATGTGTGGCCCCCCAATACACACACAAACATACACACACCTGCACACACAAACACACCTGCATGCTTACAAACACATATGTATACACACACACCACAAACATACACACCCCTGCACGTGTAGAAACACACCTGTATATACACACACACATACAAACACATGTCTATATACATATCTATAAATATCCACACACAAACATAAACACACTTATTCTCTTGTAAGTAGTTTAAATGCTAGCCTCGGGATCATTATTAACTTTATATGAAGTGTATCTTGGTCAGTTTTTGTCAATTTGATAGAAGCAAGAGTTACTTGGGACAAGGATTCCCAATTGAGTAAAATGCCTCCATCAGACTGGGCTATAGCCAAGTCTGCCAGACAATTTCTTGCTTAATAACTAATTTGAGAAGACCCAGCCCACTGATAATACCCCTGGGCAGATGGTCCTGAGTGCTGTAAGAAAGCAGGCTGATCAAACAATGAGGGAGCAAGCCAGTAAGCAGCGTCCTTCATGGTCTCTGTCCAGTTCCTTCCTTTAGGTTCCTACCCTGATTCCTCTTAGTCAAAAACTATGACCCAAGAGTTGAAAAACAAAATAAATCTTTTCCTTCTCAAATTAGCTTTGGTCATGGTGTTCTGTCAAAACAGTAGATGCCTAAGTGTTAACTTGTGAGTGATTTTGTTATAGAAATACTGAGTTTCTTTGATCTCTTCTTTTTATCTAGTAACAGAAGGTAAACAAAGACCCTGCACTCCACTTGCAGCCTCTGGTCTATCTTCCTTTCCATAGAGGGGAGGGACTAGAAAGGCCCATGTTTCTTTACTGAGGCTGTGCATTTGCCCAAATGCATATCACCAGGGACATTCTCGGTGAGGAAGAAAAGGGTCCCTCTTTTTCTGGGGTGATCTTGAGGAGAGTCTCAGTCACAGGGGCCATGAGAGCCTCAGGCTCTGGTGCCTGGCCTGTGCTGACATTCTCTTCCTTGGCACACACTTGGCTCTTTTAGGGAAAATGACATCTTTCTCTCCTCTACTTGGTTCACAAGTGAGGTGCCAGGAGCAGCAGATAACAAGATGAAAACAGGAAAATGTATTTACTTCCTGTATGATGAGAACCTTCAGAAATGGAAACATGAAGAACCAGGAGAAACCACTGGATGCTGTTTATCTTTCTGCTTCAGCTGTCTTAGCCATTAGCTATTCCCAAGCACTTCTACCTTTAAATTTTTGTTTATCTTAAGAAATATTTTACAAAAATTATAGGCCATGATGAAATCTAGAAACAAATGATTTTTCAAACCTTGGGGTATTTTAAAGTATAAATTTTCCACTTAACTAAATTGTGTCTCAGTGGCACAGGCTCTAAGGATGTTACCAAGGAAAGGGATGGGACCATTTCTTTGAAAGATTTAAAAAGATTAATCAAAATATAATTACATAACTTTTCTGTCCTCCCTCCCGTCCTTTCTATTCATCATTTTTATGGCTTCTTCTTCTTTAGACATTTCTGCTACTTATGCATATGAACAAATAAACATATAATTGCGACTTGCTGGGTATTGCCTGCATGTGTATGTGTCTAGGTCTAGCCACTTGGTATTTAATAATGAATTAGGGAGTTCATCCCTGGGGAAGACTCATTTTTTTCTCTCAACAGTTGTTAATTCTGGGAGCTCTTTTTCTAGGAGTGGGACCCATGAAATATTTCCCACCTGCAATGTCTTGACAACTGTTTGCATTGTACTTGTCTTCTCCTTCTTCTTAATGTTTTTGAGACAAAGTTTCTCTGTGTCCCCTTGACTGTCCTGGAACTCACTCTATAGACCAGGCTGTCCTCAGAGATCCACCTGCCTCTGCCTTTCAAGACCTGAGATTATGTTTTTGTCTTCTTTAAGCATCCACACTGTTGAGATTTCATGGTGTAGCTTCCCTGTCATAGCTAGAAGAAACAATCTCACAGCAGGTCCTCTGGCCTTACATTCTTTCTCTTCCTCTCTTATTCTATTATTCCCCAAGCCTTTGTGCAAGAGTTGTGTTATAGACGTGCCAGCCAGCCCTGGTCAGTTGTTCTGTGTGTTGATCGGTTGTGGCTTTCTGTAATGGTCTCCTACTGGGAAATGAAGATCCTCATATTTATCTGTAATTATCAGGGTAAATATTTCAAAAGCAGTTACAAATTATATACCATGATGGTTTAGAAAAGTGGATGTAGTAGTCTTGCCTCTAAGATCCATGGCCTCCATGAGAACATGTAATGTCTAGGTTCACAGTACCAGACATGGAAATCCCTTCTGTTAAGCAGGCCTTGAGTCCAATTTGATGGTTATTGGTTACTGCCAAGATGTAAGTGCCACTATTACACTGTAGGGGTATCTTAATGTTGACTACTGTTGTGGTTCATTGGCATCACAGCTGGGTAGTGCTAGTGTCTGCTTCCCCTCCTCAGAGAAGCAGTTTTCATCTAGTCTGCAGGTAGGAGGCCTTCAGGTCAGCTCCAGCTCAAATCTTCTGAGTCCTGTGTTCAAAATAGGTGGTATCTTCACCTTCAACTTCTTCGAAGCAACCAAGGGCAATGGTAATACTCTTCATTGTTTGGAGAGACTTTTTAAATGTTTTTTTTTATTATTATTTAAAAAGGTTTTTTCCCATATATACCACTGCTCCCAGTCCCTCCCAGTCTTCCCTCAGCCTTGCCACTTTATTCCCCATTTATTCCCCAAGAAGAGCAAGGAGTCCCAGGATGTGTTAGTTCAGTCTTTCATATCCAGTTGAGGTAAGTCTGAGTCCCTCATCCCAGTATCAAGACTGGGTTAAGTGTTCCTTTGTAGGAAATGGGCTCCAAGATGTCAGTTCATGTACCAGGAACATAGTCTGATCCTACTGTAAGAGGCTCCACAAACTATCCACACCATTTGACAGTTGCCTACCTTTGGAGGGTTTAGTTTCTTTACCTGAAGGTTCCTTAGCGATTGTTTCTGATTCAGTGAGCTCCCAAAAGCTTGGGTCAGTCATCTCTGTGAGTCTCCTCCTCATGATCATAATCCCTTTGCTCATATACTCTGCCCTCTCTGTCTTTGGCTGGACCTGGTGCTTAGTATGCTTCTGCTTCTACCTCCATCTGTTGCTGGATAAAGTTTCTCTACTGACATTTAGGATGGTAATTCATTTGATTATAAGGGAAGTCCTGTTTAGGCACCCTCTCTAGCATTGCTTGGAATCCTAGCTAGGGACATCTTATAGGTTCTTAGAGGTTTTATCCCCAGGCTTCTTTCTAACCCCACAGTGGCTCCTTCTATCAAGATATCCATTTTTTCTCCCTCTTTGTTGTTCCTCTCCTTCTCTCATGATTTGTTCCCACCTCACCTTGCTCACTCCCTGTTTTGATCCCAATTTACACAGGAGAGCTTCTCTATTTCTCCTTCCCAGGGGGAATCCCTGGATGTTTCTCTTAAGTTCCTTCTGTTACCAAGCTGCTCAGGGGTTGTGGTTTGCAGGCTGGATATTCTTTGCTTTATGCCTAAAATCCACTTATGAGTGAGTACATACCATGTCTATCTTTCTGGGCCTGTGTTACCTCACTCAGGAGGATACTTTGGAGAGACTCTTGAGCTCCCCTGACCAACAAGTGGAAAAGTTTCTTATGACTGGTAATAGGATTTTTGTTCGACAGTTATGACTCTTGGAGGGAGCACTGCTAGTGAAGAAATGCAATTTAACTATAATTACTAGACAACAAAACATGACTCAGAACATAAACAAAACAAACTACCACAATCAAACATACTTTTCAATAATAACTTTAAGTATTAATTAACGCTCCAGTCAAAAGACACAGGGTTGTGTGGTGGCAGCACATGCCTTTAATCCCAATATTTGAGAAACAGTGTCAGGAGGATCTCTGAATTTGAGGCCAAGCCTGGTCTACAAAGTAAATTCTAGGACAAAAGAAACATTATCTCAAAAAAAGACACACGCCATCTAAATGGATTAATAAACAAAATCAATCTTTCTCTTTTTGCCTACAAAAAATGTATCATCTTTAAAGAAAGGCACTACATTCAGGTGAAAGGTTGGAAAATGTTATTCCAAGAAACAAGATCAGCAAGTGAATAGGCACTGCTATCCTAATGTCTAACAAAATAGGCTTCCATCCAAAACTAAATAAAAAAGAGAGAGAAGAACTCTCCATTATAATCAAGGTAACAGTTAACAAAGAAGAAATTACAATTCTAAACTTGTATTTATTGTATTCTGGTGCACACAATTTTATGAAAAGCCTACTATGGAATTAAAGACACATGTCAACACCAACACAGCCATAGTAGGAGGTTTCAGTACCTCACTTTCTTTAACAGATGGATCATCAACACAACAAAACTGAACAAAGAACCTATGAATTAAATATTATCATTTAATAGACCTAATATATATCTACAGAATATTCCACCCATAAATATTATATTCAGCAGCACAGCACACGGATGCCCTTGGTAGTCAGAAGAAGAAGACATTCGATGCCCTGTTTCTGCCACTTCAGGTGCTTTCTAGCCTCCTGGTCCTCTGCCAAAGCAACAGCCACTCTTAATGGCCAAGCCATCTCTCCAAATACAATTATTTCTTTTAACCCATCTCCTTGTTACCTTCTAAACTTTGCTGACATATACTGGGATATTTTTTATATCTAGTTATTTCTTCTCCTTTGTGGCTTTACAAGATGATACACAAACATCTGGAAGAATGTCTGTGTGTGCTAAGTGGGCAATAAATGTTAGCTGTTAGGCCATTCCTCACTGCTGCTAAGACAGGGAAACAGGCCTCTGGAAGAGCCTCGTTCTTCTGTTTATATTGTTCCTGGAGGAAACCAACCACATCTTCAAGCAAAGCATGGATGAGGAAGTAGCGGAGGCCAGTGTCCTCTGTGCTTACTCTTGTGACTTGAATGTGTTTTCATATTGGTTCTTCCTCAGGAAGCTGCACTTGACCTGAGTCTTGACTCCAGAACAGTAGTTTGGGTAGGGGGAGGGTTAGGGCCAAGGGGCAATTATTTTGAAAAAGAAACTCCACTTTGTTGTAAATGGTTCTAGCCCAGACTTTCCTGGCCTGGATCAGACCTTTAGTCTCATGCTCAGCCCTGCTTATCCTCAAATAATCACACACAGGCTTATATTAACATTTTGCTGATCGACCTAGGACCCAGGCATATAATTTGTTAGCGCTTCCTCTCAATATAATCCATCTCATTCAGCCATGTGGCTCAGTACCTTTTCTCAGAGCAGCATTTCCTCTAGTACCTCCAGCGACGCTGACATCTGTGTCTGGCGTCTGTCTCTGCTCTGAGATGTTCCAGAGTTTTCTTAGCCTGGTAGCCCTGCCCACACTTCCTGTTTGCCTTTGGCCAATCAGCTTTTATTAAACCCCATAGGTGGGACAAATATTTACATTAGCAGCATAATCCCACTACACCACTTTTGTAAAAGAACGAATGCTTCTCTCAGAGGACTATTTTCCCTACTCTGAAAACTATCTCCATTTTTGCTTTTCCCCATGAAGTCTCTTGTCTTTCTGCTTTCCCACAATACAAGGTACAGCATGTGGATCTTACCCCATCTTCAATTTCTTCAACCCCTAAGCAAACCACTAAAATAGACATTCTATGAATTACTCAGTCTCAGTTATTTTGTTATAACAACAGAAAACAGACAAATACATTCACTTTTCATGAAACTTGTGCTCAGGGCTCATCTGAAAGGATTTCTCCCTGGGTTTGGCAGCCATAGCCTCTCTAAAACATGAAAGCCAGCTGACTGACTTCAGTGATTTCCAACCGTCACTGACAAAGAATCTGGGTGAAGGTCAAACATATTAGTGACAGGACACAAAGAACTTTTCATGTCCAAATTTCTCTTTCAAACTCTGGATTGATGTGGCCTTGCAGATATAGCAGAGGCCCCTCAAAATTCCATTTTAGATTTAACAGTGGCTATTCTCTATAATAGAGAAAGGGACATGTCTAATGGTACCATGCAGAGAAAACAGCATTATCTAGTTTTCAGTGTTCTTAATACTAGCTGGTTGTTGACACCCATATTTTACAAAGGAGCTTGTTATGAGGGACTGAATTTAATTCAGAAGTTTGATGTTTCTCCTCCTCCATCTGCTCAGTATCCCTAAAGAGAGAGAAGAGATTCATACAAATTCATGTCTAAAGGCAGAGGGGTTCTTCTTCTTAGGAGACTGAGGGCTTCTATAAAGGACTCTGTCAGAACTCAGAGTCTAGAAGGGCAATAATAATAGCAACAACAATAATCCAGGCATGGTGACATGCACATATAATTCCAGCACTTGAGAGGCCAAAGACAAAGGACTGTGAGTTTGGGCCAGCCTCAACTACATAGAAAGACCACTTCTCAAAAAAAAAAAAAAAAAAAAAAAAAAAAAAAAAAAACCTATTAAGTCAGGGTAAAAGTCTTGATATTTCCTGCTGCACCAATTTCTATTTCTTTCTTTTTGGTAGTAGTAAAGATAGGATGCCATTCAATGTAAGAGCTGAGGGTAGAATCCCTTTACCCTAATACAGAATATCTCTCTATAGTACTGGGTAGCCCAAATTTCAAGGTTACAGTCATTCCCATGTATACCAATTATCCCAGATATGTACAACTCCATCAAGTCAAGAATTCTCTTTAACATATCCTGGGCTTTATAAACCCTGACATGGCGGTCAGACAGAAGCATCCTTCACTCACTCTAAACATCTTTCCAGATTCCAGAGCCAGCATCCCCTGGAACTCAATGATAGCAAAGCAAACATAAAAAGAGGGAGGCTTGCCGCTCAACTCTGCTTTACCACAGTTGTCATGATCCGATTCTAACAAGCTGTATTTTCAGCCACACGCTGGAGCAATTTTAGCTATTTCACATTTTTTTTAAAAAAAAAGCAAAAATAAAAAAAATTATGAATTCCCACTTATGCTCGCACCCTCCTTCCTTCTGGACTCACGATCCTTCACCCCACCCCTATCCACTGCTGCTGCCCCGAGATAAGGCTGAGGCATTTTCCCTGACTTTCCCCAATCGTGAATTATCATAAGAAAGTGCCAGGCATCCATCAGCCCATAGCCTCTGATTTATGCTCAAAGTTTGGATTATCTATTCTGCTCCAAATCCCTTCAAACAGCCAACCTGATCAAAGAGAATCACATCCACCAGATAAAATTCGAATATAGCTCCATGAGACAGAGTGACAGGCAGGGCTTCTTGTTTTGTGAACTCCAAACTGTCTCGACCTTATCATTTCTCCCAGAATTGTTCTTTATCCAAAGCATAAGACAAGCTGTACACCCTGCTTTTCCTGGCATCTTTCCCACTGGATTCTGGCGGGGCGGGGGGGGGCAGGTTTTGAGGCACAGACTCTGGAGAAGGAGGAACCTATTGTCTATCTATAATTTCCTGGGTGTAATATGAGACAACAGAGTCTGGCAGAGCCCAGGGCAAGGAACAGGAGAAGTGTGAGAGTATATGGATTCCCCTTGCTTACTAACCAAAGTTGCTAACTTGGGAGATGTGTACCTGGGAGAAATCTAAAATAAAGAAGGATGGTCTCCACATAGTATGTCATCTTAATAGCTATTGATGATGTCATCTATCACAAGCCAATCACACCATTCATTCTCTTGGCTAATATCTACTGAATGCCTGACATACAAGGCTCTGCTGAGACAAAGACAGGTCACTAGAAGTTTAACAGTAAGAGAGGATAGACATATCTAAGCTATTAAATAAAATCTAATGTATTTCTAGTACAAGAAAGGAACTTGAGACCAGCGAATCCTCTCTCCCCAGTTCTCACATCAAATTTCTAAGGAAATAGTCCTTTAAAGTCTTAATTTGGCCTTGGTGTTGTGGAGGGGGGTGGGGAAACATCACTCAAGCATCTTAGCAAACTCCAGCCAGTTCAGGTGCTGACAGAAGTCAGAGACCCTGAGCAGGCAGGCATGTCTACACCTAGGAAAGAAAGTAAGGACCCAGTGAGGTGCCAAGCCACTGGCTAAAGGTACAAGATAAAAATGGGTGACTGTGAAGCCAGGAATACACCATAGCAGGTATCTTCACAGTGATGCCTTCTCACCTATGGGATATTGCTACCCTGAGCCAGGTGGAAGACTAAGAAAATAGATGAGCAGGCACACAGCACAGGCCTGTAACACCAGCTACTCAGACTGAGTAAGGAGGCGCTTAGTTTGTCTGGTTTTTGAAAGGGCTGAGACAGTATATTAATTTAATAGTAATTGGTCCCATAATTTCATAGGGAGTGGTACTATTAGGAAGTATGGCTCTGTTGGAGTGGTTATGACCTTGTTGGAGGAAATATGTCACTGTGGGGTCTTTGAGGTTTTATATGCTCAGGAATACTGTCCAGTGTCTCAATCAATTTCCTGTTGCCTGTGAGATGTAGGACTCTCAACAACTATTTCAGCACCATGTCTGTCTGCACACCACCATGCTCCCCATCATGATAATAATGGACTGAATCTCTGAAACTGTAAGCAAGCCAGCCCAATTAAATATGTTCTTTATAAGAGTTGCCTTGGTCATGATCTCCTTCAAAGCAATAAAAATGTCCTAACTAAAACAGGCTAGACAGAGTGCTTGCTTGGCATGGGCAAGTGCCAAAGTTCAATCCCCAGGACCACAATAACATAAGAGGGATGGGCTGCTTAGATACATTAGTACCAGAGCATCTGATTGGACCACAGAAGTGGACTCTTTGAAGCAAGTTGGCAAACCTCAGGATGTCACCCTCTGGCTTTCTCCTTCCATTTTCTTATGAATCAAGCGCCCAGGACCCACATCTCAGGAGGTGTTCTCTCTACACCCAAAGGAAAGGGGCACCTTTATCTCTGAAGACACAAGGACATGAAAAAATCTGCAAAGACCAACCCATCTAATTTCCTTTGTTGTCACTGTGTTATCCATGGCCCCTTTCTCTATTTATACCTTCCCGTGATTGGCCATGTCTTCATCAAAATTATCACTAAAATGATACTATACAAAATCATCACTAATACTAATCACTATACAGAACTACCTGTTTCTTTAGTTATTTCCTTATGAAGCATTTCCTTTCCATACATATAACTTATATTTTAAAATTTGAATCTTCTCTTGTTGATCTATCCTTGGTTAAGGAGGCATCACTTCTTTGCTCCAGCAATGCAGTACATTTGTAAAACCACTGAAAGTCCCCTTTTGGTAGTCAGTGATGGAGAGGTGGCTTTTTCTACTCTATTTCCTGGGTAAGCTTCTTCCTCCCTGACCTTCTCTCTGGAGACCTACAGTCCAACCAAGCAAGCCTGGAGAAAAGCCACCCCTACCACCACTCCCAGCTTCTGAAAGATTTGAATAGCAGTGAAAGCATCAGTCTACTCCATCTCTCAGTACCAGAGAAGACCTATGATGCCTGGAAAAAAATTCCCTAGCGAGAATAGCAGAAATTCTAAGATTAATCAAAGGTCTGGGGTCCATATCTGCTTTTGAACAATAAGCACAGTAAGGATTTCAGCTTCAGAAGTGTAATCCATCTATCTCCAAATATCTCTCGAGACAATGCTATCACCAAGATGGCAACACCTAACCCAAGCTTTCACCTTCCACACTGGACAAAGAGGAAGTGGTGTTATTTTTGAAACTAAGAATACCAAAAGTGAAATATATTTTTAAATAATTAGATTGCCAATAGAGAAATGAGGACACTATAATAATTCCAAAGTGTGGCATTATGAATAATTAGCTGGTGATCAATGTCCATGTGTTTGGTTTCTTTGCTTTTGTTATACCCACAGTTGTTGGCAACACCAGCCCTATAAAGAAAGCTGAAAATGACCATGTGTGGGTGGAGAATAGCCCTCCCATGGGCTGTCATCCTGCAGTGCTTTAGAAGTGAACAGATGCTAAAAGACTAAGAGCAGGGGATTATAGGGATGGGGTGGGGAGCAACCCAATACTCTTCTAGAAAAGCACAAGGGAAGAAGGTCAGGGAAGGGGAAGGGTAAAATTGACTTTCCACTAACACATGCATGGATTTTACATCTCAATATGTTGATGGCTGAATGACTCTGTCCAGGTGTGAGGTGTGCAAGAGCATGAGTGCTGAGGAGCTACAGCCTGCACCAATTCACAGCAACTGATGGATCTGGATGGCTTGGCTGGCCACTGAGCAGTGGGGTTCCTATACAGGTGGATTTCACCTCTTGGCAAAGATCTCTGTCCCTATTGGCTGTCAGTGAGGTAGGTTGCTCCTACAGTGTGGCCCAAAGTGGACAGAAACCATCCCTCTAAGAGTGGCAAGCCAAAAAATGAGAAAAGGCAAATGGGCTTCCATGAACAGTTAAAGCAAATGACCTGCCCTCATCTGCTGCCTGATGAAACTGTTACCAGGAGAAGCAAGAAAAAAAAAATCAGCAAGGTTAGCCTTTTGAAGAGTTTTACATTTACAGAATAATTGCATAGATAATACAGGGAACTGGTGTAGGAAACACAAATTCTAGTTGGTATTTAATGAAAATTCAAAGCCAGATATTGGGGCAAAGCTGGAAAATCAGAGAGGAAACAGACCCCAATCAATTCTCACCCAGGCAACTTCTCAGGGTAAAGCTATCTTCAAGAGTCCTCCGCCTGACTCGTTGCTTCTACAGAAAACCTCAGTGTCTGTTTACGCCTGCCTTAAATATCCTCTTCACCCACTTGTTTTACTTCCAGATTTAACTCTGCACCATAATCCTAGAGTTAGGATTAAAGGTGTGGGCTACTACTGTTTGGTAGTTAGTGCTCAAACTCACAGAAACACAGAAAGATCTTTGTCTCCTAAATTATGAGATTAAAAGCATAAACCTCCACTCTCTCATTCCCATGCTGGAATTAAAGGCGTGAGTCACCAACTGTCACTCCTGTGCTGGGATTAAAGGCATGAGTTACCACTCTCTGACCCTCTACGTTTGACTGTGGGTGATTATGTCCTCTGATATTTCAGGCTGATTTTTATTAAATATAAAATATATCACCACAGTGTATACCCTCAGTTAATCCCCTGCTGTAGCATTGTACAGAACCTTGGTGCATTTATCAAAATAAGAAGCCTGCATTAGTAGATAATGATTACCTAACTAACTGGCCAACTGTTCCTTGGTCTTTGTCTACTTGGGTCTTTCAGTAGTTAATCATAATGGTGCAGTGTGGGTAAGGGTCCCTCAAAATCTCAGCCCCACAGGTGATGCTACTGGGAAATGGTGGAACCTTTAGAAGGTAAAGCATAGTGAGAAGTCCTTAGGCCATTTGGGGTATGCCCTCCAAGGGTACCAGGAACCCCAGTCTCTTCCACCTCTCCTCTCCTTTGGTTTTCTTGCCAGGAGGTGAACAGTTTTCTTTGCTCTTGCACTGCCAGCTGGCATGTCCAGCAAAAGTCCGAAGCATCTGCCTGCTCAGGCTTGAACAGGCACCTCCTAATCTTCTCTCCATAATCATCTCAGGCGCATTGTTCATCAGACGGAAAGCTCTGGGAAACAGGAGACACTGGCCTTGGGTCCCAGTGATGAAGCTTGTCTCAAAATCAAAGTCGAAAACTCTTTAGAAATGACATGAAAGTTGACCTTTGGCCTCCACATATATGGACACACATACCTTTACATAAACACACACACTTACACAGGCTGAGGAGGAAAGAGAGAGGCAAAGCACACATAGAGAAAAAGACACAGTTATCATCATCTACTTCACATAGCACTATACTTTTATAAAAATGTATGCAATAAACTTTATTTTTATAATAGGTTATTCTAAGAGTTTTGTTGAATGTATTGAACTATTTATTCACTACCCTAGAATCCTAGAGAATGGTCCTATCACCAAAAACTTATTTTTCTCACTCCTTGTGGTCAAAGTTGCTCTTCTCCAAACTATTGGCTATCATCTATCTGTTTTACATTTTTATACTTTTGCATTTTCCATAATGTCATTGAAAAGTGAACCAAGGAAGGCATAGACTCTTAATGTTGGCATTTTGCATTTAGTTTAAAAGCATTTAAAAACCTCTCATGCTAACCTCTCAATATTTGTTCTTTTGTATTGATGGCCCACAGTTAGTTTGTCCATTGAACTTTTGAGGGTATAGTGGTTCTTTCCCAGTTGTGATGTAATAGACAAATTGCTTCAAACAGTCACAGAGGGGTTTTTGTTTAGGCGTGACTTTTAATGTACCTAAATAAATATTTAAGGTGAGATTTCTTGATTGAATGGTACTATATTATGACTTTTAAAAAGGACAATCAAACTCTTTTGACTTGGTTTATCATTTTGCCAAATAGTCTTTTTCATTTCTATGCTGACTAAAATTCAGGGTTGACAGAACATGAAGAAATGTACTGACTCCAATGAATAACTAACTGGCTGTCAATCCATAAAGCCCAGGGAGCAGATGAAGTTGAGGTAAATATAATACGAGAAAGTCACTAAATGAATAGATCCAACTAATGTAATAAATCATTCTACATAGATAATAACTCTCAAAAGCAAGAGAAGATACAAGCAAGACAGACAATTCTATGATTCTTTCACTGAATCAAAGAACAGAAAACCAGAAAAATCCATCAGTTGATCCAATAACTGGTTCCCACACTAAACAGTGAAATCTCAATCCTATTTCATTTGGGAAATAAAGAAGAAAATAGAGACGCTCAGTTTTGTTTTGTTTTATTTTGTTTTGTTTTTTTTTAAATGAAGATGGGAAGAAATAAGCAAACATATACAAAATTAGAAAAACTATACAGAGAAAGTAAAATTAAATATTAGATATTTTATACAAATCTATTCTAACATGCTTTAAAATGTAGGTAACTTTCTGGTAAAATGCAAATTTTGCTCACATTTAAATCCTAACTTTTTTCTATAATCATATAAGGGATTTTATTTATTTGTTTATTTACTTTGCTGTGCCAGTGATTAAACCCGGAGAATTATGCATGCTAGGCAGATGCTTCAATACTGAGCTACTTACCAGCCCAAAAAAATGTGTTAAATTTATTAACCCCTTCTTTTCAGAATGACACCAACTCAATGGAATTTGTGAATACATTTTATTGAAAGCATTAAGCATTAAAGCACTCATAGGCCACTTAAACTCTCAAAAAACCCATTATGACAGGGAAGACTCTTGGCTCCCTTCCAGTACTGTGGCATCTCTGTCACTATTACAGGTCTGGTCTGGTCATCTATAAAGCAGACACAGACAAGCGTTCCACCCTCCCACATGCAAATACTGAGGTTACATACCTCAGATCTGCTCAGTGATACAACAGAAATCTAGATGCCCACCATCAGGCAATTTGAGTATCCCTCAGAATTTCTGTGTTGCAAATGACTGTACTGGTTATTGGGCCATCACCAGGACAAACACCTGAGATAACCATCTTACATCCAAAAGGAGAAAATATTAATTTGGCTCAGCAGTTTTGAGGCTACAGTCCATACATGATTGGTGTAATGGCTAAGCTTGGTTGTCAACTTGACTGTTTAGGATCAACAGTACCTAAACTGCAAGACACTCCTGTGAAAACCACTTGATTAGATTGTTTACAGTAGGAAGACCCACCCTGAATCTGGGCTTTACTTCTGGGGGCAGCCTAGGTAAAAGGACGTGGAAGAGGAAAATCCTTATTTTGCCTGCTTGCTCTCACTCTAGCCAACAAGTTCATCTATCCTGTTCTTGGCCTTTTCATTATAAGATAGTCATTGTCAGACTACCTCTATTATATCCTATAAGTAAATCTAATGAGGTTCATTCTATTAACCCTTTTCCTTTAAATATGAGTGCATATACAGTTAGTCATGGTGCTTTTAGGCCATGGCAAGTCAGAATGTCATCAAAAGAGCACAAAATATGGCTCACAGTCAAGGAGGTAAACAGAAAAGTGAGACAAAGGCCCTCAGATCCCCATAGGAAAAATGCCAGCAGAGGTCCAAGGACTCAATACTAGAACCCATCTGTTAAAGCACACAGCATGTCCCAGTGGTACCAAGCTAGGAATCAGGCCTTTAATGTATGAATGGGTCTTTGGGTAACCTTTCAAATCCAAACTCAAATCCAATACTCATCCACATGATTATGTTAGGGTGGAGTAGAGAGACGTTCCTGACCAGATACTTTATGACAATGCCTCAGGCTTCCCAATCTCCAAAACTGTCATAAAAATATATTTCTGTTCTTTAAAGTTACCAGCCTCAGATATTTTCTACAATAGCCTGCACAGATTAAGAAATAAGGCTGTTGAGAATTGTAGTGAACTATGGCATTATTAGAGAAAACAATGTCTGTTTCAATTCTACAGCGGAAACTCTTATGGATGTGATCCATGGCTGGTGAGATGACTCCACAGTCCAGAGAACTTGCTGCTCAAGCCTGATAGCCTGAGTGTGATTTTCCAAACTCATGTAAAGGTGGAAGAAAAAAACAGCCTACAGTTGACCTCTGACTTCCACAGGTGTGCTACGGCAAGACTTCCCCACATCACACATGCTCACAAGATACTAATAAAGTAAATCTTAAAAAATAACTGTGCAGTGATGAAGAATATGTGGAGCTTTGTGCTAAGGCCACATTTTCTTAAGACACCTTGAATGCATTGCCACTAAATCAAAAGATGACACGTGCTTGACATCACCTCTCTTTTCTCACTTTGGAAGTGACAGGAAATACAGCAAGACAAGAAGGGAAATAAATCTGGAGTGACAAAGCTTATTGTTTGATAGCATCCATTGCTGTGTGCCTATAAAATTAAACATTCCTCATAGAAGGCAGTGTTCGGGTCTCCAGCCAAAGAGCAGTAACTTGTACCATGCATCAATCCAAAGGCTCAGTAAACTGAAAGGAATTGGTAAACATGCATGAGAAGAAGGCTGAGAAAAGTCCAGAAAAGCCATGTGGGGATTCAGGCCTTCACCACAACTGTCATTTGAGAATTTGATAAAAATAGAAAGTACCTTTTTCCAATTTCTTTCAGGCTGTCAATCAAATGCCACTTTACCAAATAGGCTTCTTCAGATCATCACACCCCAAATAGTACTCTCTGCTCTTGCTCTGTCTTTATTTTACTCCATGAAAGCATCACAGAAACAGAAATCTTTAACTGTTGATTTTGTTGTCTGATAGCCCTGTCTCACCACTGAATGCACCAAAGGTAGGCTCTGTTAGTCTGTGAGCACTGAGCCAGCCCAGAGAAGATAGGCTGGGAAAATAACAGAGGCCAGTGGCTCCTGCAAAGAACAAAGAACAGTCTGGGGTGTGCCTAGAGCACAGTGTCCCAGGCGGGATTTGTGTGGCACAGTATAGAAGAAGTCAGACACACTTATGGGGGGCCTTGTAACCAGTGCTGGAAGATTTAGAACTTAATCTGGAGACATTATGGGAAACATTTTGAAGAAGAAATGTAGTGTTTTATCTTCCAGGCATTCACACTCTGCTTCTGTATGGAAACTGGATTATGAAGGGATGGAATGCGTGTAAGATTACTGGAAAGGTTCCGGAGAACCATATACTAACAGTAGACAATAGACCAAATTTGGAATATGCTCTCAAGAATGTACCAGAGAGAGAAAGAGAGACAGAAAGACAGAGCCAGAGAACAATGCTGTAAAATGGCATTCCAGTCTAAGATGAACACCATACACAATGGTTTTACTGCTGGAGCCAACATATTTCCTTTCCTCAATGACACCATAGTCATCATAAAGTCAGAGTGATGCTGACAGCAGTGAGCCTACTGAGATTTATGAACGCTGACCACACACAATTATATGCAGTACGTAATTCTTAATGATAACAGATGACTGCTGTCACTTTGAGTATCTGCCTCACTATGGGCTTTATCACGATTCTAGAATACAGTCCCACTCAACACAAATGTTTTCTGGAAGACAGCAATCTGTCACACCCACGCAACCTCATACATCTTGTGTTTACCATGTCTCTTGATTTTGTCAAGGGGCAGTGCTAACTCCCTCTGGAGTGTTCACAATGTTTCCTGGTCACTAAGGAACACATGACTGGAGATGGATGGAGGGAAGAAAGGAAAGAAAGAGGAACAGAGAGAGAAAGAGAAAGGGAAGAGTCATGTAAGTTTGGAGTTTATCAGTTGGAAGTATGCTGAGATCCTATAGACTAGGCAATGTAAGTATTCCTGGCACTCCACATGGTTGAGCCAACATGGCTCCCATTGGATGCACCTCTTATGGAGGCACATCCCTGGGTGTGGCTGCGTAAACCTGTGCACACCCCTTTTCTTAAAAAGAGACATGGTTTGGCATGTTTTGGTCACTCTCTCCTCCTGTCCTGCTTCTCTGCTTCCACACCCGCCTGGGAACTCTCTTAAATGAACCCTCGTGTGGCCTTGGTAATGTGAGTCTGCATCTCTTCTCACGTGTGAAACCAACAGGGAAAAACACATTGTTCACTTGCTTTTGAGAATAAGCAAAGAAAAAAATCAAAATAACAACAAGCAAACAAACAAGCGTGGAGTGTTGCATGGTTCAGCTTGGCATGTCTGTGACACATTCAAATGAAGATGTCCAAAAATCCGTTGAAAACACCAGTCTCCAGTTGAAGGGAGCAGCTAGGATGAAGATATAAATTTAAGAGAAGGGAGCAGCTAGGATGAAGATATAAATTTAAGAGATATCAGCTCACAGATATGAAACCACAGGAATGAATGATACCACTTGGGGTTGACTATAACCAGGGGTCCCAGCCCCAAGCCTTACAGTCTTGTCTCCTTCAGCAAGGCACAGGAAGCAGCAGCATCCAAAGAAAAGGTGGAGAACGGTAAAGAAAGAAATCCTGAGTCTTAGAAGCTAAGCGTGCAGTTCTTATCTCAGAGTGAAGAGAGTGATAAATGAATGGCAGGTTGTAGAGACTTCTAGTAAGATAAAAAGAAACAGCCTGGGTGATTTGCTATGTAAATATTATCAGTGGCTTGACATTAAAACATTCAGTGGAGTGGTGTGATTAGATTCTGAAAGAATGAGAGACAGGGCTGTAGATAGAGAAAGCACCCAAAACTGCAACAGCTGGACAAAGTTCCTGTGGTCCAGGGAATCTTTATAAGACAGGAGCTTAAGTATTTTTAGGTGATGAATGGAATGAGCTACTAGGGGGACAGATGGTGGCTGGGAGAAGAAGGGGATAACTTATAAATGAAGGCCCTAAACAGTCAAGAGGACCTCAGAGTAAGTGAACAGGGGACAAGAAATACCTTGGCCAGAGGTCAGTGCACCCCAGAGGAGAGCCTGGAGCACCCAGCTGGAGATGCAGGTAGTTTGGCAGGTTGGGTGCTGGGTATAAACAGCATCTGGATTATTTTTTCACTTCCATATCCTAAGCAAAAGGAGATGATAGAAGCTGAGAGAGAAATGTCACACTGCTGTGTTGACATTTGGAAGCTTGCATGGATGTGGGAGGTATTAGGGTCTGCTGCCCACTGTATAGTTAGGACTCTTCACTTATGAGGCACAGAGTCTGCATGAGAATGATGTGACATCATTTGTTATTAGATGTGCCTGTAGGGACTTAAAAGTGCACTTCATTGTGGAAATGGCATGACCCCAAGTAGAAAGATTTGTGGGTGTGTCTAAGTCCCATGCAGAGTGGTAGATTCTGTGTTTTCTACCTTCTACTTGCATTGGTTTCACATAGACACTTTAATACCTTATTGTTGTTGCCTGTGTAAACATTTTATTGTATTTTATTTTGCTCTCTTAATAACCACTGGAGTGAAGCCTGGGTTGTCTTGGACACCCCAAGATGCCAAGGAGAGCTACAGATGTGCAGTGAAACTAGCCCAAGAAAAGGAAGTGTGATGTATTCAACAAAACTGGAAGGGAGGGGCCATCTGAGCCCTTTGACAGCAGACACGAACTATAGGACTTGAAGTTTGCCATCCTGAATTTTGGTCCAGTATTTACTCATTACACCCCCTTTCATCCCTTCTTCAATGATGAGATATATTCTGTGCTATTGTATATTGGAAGTGTGTAATTTGCTTTTTGATTTTTATAGGAAATTATAATTGAGAAATTCCCTTGAGTCTCATAGGAGTCTTAGATTTTGAGCTTTTAAACAGTGTTAAAACTGTAAAACACTATGGAGACTTTTGAAGTTGGATTAAATGCATTTTGCATGAAATTATGACTATGAGCCTATGGAGGCCAAGGAGTGGAATGTGATGGGCCAAATGAGAGTAGCCCCTATAGGTTCATATTTGAATTCTTGTTCCACAGTTGGTGGAACTGTTTGGGAAGGATTAGGAGGTGTGGCCTTGGTGGAGGAGGTGTGTCACTGGAGTGGCTCTTGAAATTTCAAAAGTCCACATCATTCCTAGTTAGATCTCTGCCTCATCCTTGTGGATCAGAGATGCTTCCAGCTGCTGCTTCAGCACCATGTCTGCCTGCTGCCAGGTTCCTCACCATGATGGTCATGGACTCACTCTCTGTAACTGTTAACATGCCTCCAATTAAATATTTTCTTTTATAAGTTGCCTTAGTTATGGTGTCTCTACCCAGCAATAGAAAAAATAGCTAAGGCACACCCTACTCCTTAATTTTACTGAAGGAGCAGACAGCAGATGCTGTGTTTCACTGTTGATGGTTTAGACATTGTTCTTACCATTTTCAGCTTTTTTTATTGCTTCATGTAGGGTAATTATAATATACAACCCAAGCAAAAGAGTACCTAACCTCCATTTATAGCATTACTCCAAATTCCAGCTTCCAAGTCACTGGCTTTAAAATAAACTGTTGACATTAATATAACGGGCAGGAGATCTCTATATACGGAAATCTAGTTACGAGCAGCTTCCCACTACATCATGGCCCTGGCTCCTTCCCAGAAAATTATCTCCATAATCCATAATGTGCCCTTTTCCATGTGTCCAAATAGTCCAGACAGACCTGGGTTCCAGATATCCAAGGTTAGATAAGATTTCTCTTCATAGCTTTCTTGAAGTCAGAAAAAGAAAAAAAAAATTACAAACTGATGAACAACCTATATTAATCTAAATATGATTAAGTATCTTTGTACTAATCTTCATCTTCTTTCATTCTAAAATAATCTGTCATATATGTGTTTTCTGTAGCTTAAATACAAACTGTTCCCTTTTCTGTATCATGAATCTCAAGTTGGTATTTAGATTAAAGTGTAGGAAGAGGGTAATGGTGAGTGTTGAAATTGGATATAGATGTATATTTTATATATAAGCTTATGTGTGATGGTAAAGGCATTTGGAGGACCATAGGCTCCATAGTAAAATGTAAAAGATAGCCCAGAAGTTTTGCACTAAAATGCACCCAATCCAGAAGTGCTCATGGACAAGTCTCTGTTTCTTCCTTCCTTCTCATTTCTTCGCTTTCATACCCACACAGCATCACAAGTCTCATTGACATCACAAACCACTCAGGTTGAGGATTATGAATCTAGTATTATAATGAGCCACAAATGACCTCTAGACATTCTGGTGCATCTCAGCGTCTGCCCATGACCTCAGCCTGTAGGTTTCCAGCTTGCCAACATGTTTTCCTCATAAGCTAATTTTATATCCTTCTATGTCTTGCTTTCTGAGTACTACCCAGCCTCAATATTGCATGGCTTTCTGGAGCAGACATACAAAAATGTTCCTTGAGCCTATATAAAACAATGATAGACTAAAGAGAAGGTCCTGCCCAAATGCATCTTGGGAACCAATGAGTTCATGAAGTTCCTTATAGGAGCATGGTTGCTTCAGGACAGCTGAGTCGCTGAAAAATCCCATTTCAGCATGCCTGAGCACCCAGGAAAACAGCATAATTGAAGTGGCCCAGGCTGGACCACCAGCCCTGCACTTTCCTCTAGTGTCTCTAGAGCATGTGAAGCTGGGCCAGATCTCAGGTGAGAGCTGGCTTCCTGCCTCCTCCCTCCACAAGGTAATATTAACTGCCTTCTTGTTATTACTACAACCTGGAAGTCACTGTTGTTTTCCTATTTTGTTCTCACAACTACAAACCAAGACATTTTGTTGGTCACCATGGCAACTGGGCTTCATGGTGACAGCTGGTCATGTTAGGCCTGGAGGAAACAACTGTACCACAGCAGTTGGCAAGAATCATAATTACTAGAGGCTACAAAGGGTGTGTGTGCATAGGCATGAAGAGAAGTTAGATTCATCAGGGTGTGTTACATGCAAATGTGAAAGTGTTAACTGAACTCTATTAATATACATAATTAATACACATAATTAATACATGTTAATCAAATAGCTATTTTTTAAAACCATGTATTATGCTGGGCATTGTGGTGAACATCTGTAATCCCTGCATTTGAGAGGCTGAAGAAGGCTACAGCATTATAAATAATCCAGTGGCTAGAAGAAAGACGATTTTGAAAGAATAAGGTCTTAAAGCCTGAGTAAGGAGCAAAGGAAAGATGAATCACAGTATTTAAAATTTGCTCGTGTTTCTTAAATTGGATAAAATAAGAAAGTTAAATGGAAAAGCACACATACATACACACAAGATAAATCAGCAATATAACATTGCCTTTGCAGGGCCCATTACACCCTCCGGATTTGAGAATACACTCCCTTCCTACAATCTTACCCAAGCAGGAATGTGTATGGGTTTGATGTTTTTCAAAGTTCAATTTCAACACAAAGTGAACCTTATCAAAGACACATGCTTGTGTATAAGCAGAGCCAGGAGGAGCAACTCCATAAGGAGGCACACGGGTGGGACCTCATATCAACACAATGGTCTCCATTGTGCCCAATCTGGTGTAAAATCCTTCAGACCTACTGAGCAGGGTTTTTGATTTTCCTTTTGTTTCTTTTGATCATCAAAACCTAGGAAACAAATCATGTACTTTGCAAATAAGTTCCACAAAACAAGGGTAAAGAACTTCTAGGAGGGAATTTTGGGTGATGGAGTCAGTATTCTATGAACAAAATCACCTCAGGTGCTGAAGGGGGCTCATCTGATTGCAGAATAATCAGTGTTCTGCTCCCTTCATGCCTCTCTGCACCACCATGCACAGTAAGGACAAAGAAAAGGCAGGCCAAGATATCAGGAAGAACAGAACTGCTCTGGACTTAGAAATCTCTCAGTTCTCCAAGGGAAAGAAAAGAAGCAGGAGAAGAAGCAAACTGAGTTAATACTCTAAGAGGGAGGAGCCTCTGATCACCACCTCAGAATTGTTTTATAGCAGAATGGTATGCACAGTGATGTACACAGTGGTATACATAGTGGTATGCTCAGTGGTACAAACAATGGTACCCACAGTGATGTGCACAATGATATGTATAGTGCCATATACACAGTAGTACCCAAAGTAGTGTGCACAGTGCTTAGCACAGTGGTATACACAGTGGCATACACAATGGAGATCTGAATTTTAATATGGGGTCCTGCATCTCTTTGGCATAGGGATGTGCCTCCCAAATCTCTGCCAACATGTAATTGTGTACAGATATATCATATACATTTTTTATTTTATTATTTTATGCGTATAAGTGTTTGCCTGCATGTATGTCTGTGCACCATGTGCAAGTCTGTTTCCCAAAGAGAATGAAAGAGGATATTGGATCCCACAGAACTGGAGTTAGATAGTTGTAGACCATCATGTGATTGCGGGGACTCAAACCCCAGTCTTCTGCAAAAGCAGCCAGGGCTCTTAACCATCTCCCCAGTTTTAGATACATAATTTTGATAAGGAAAGTAGAGAGATCTGCCATTAAGTGTCTTGGCATTATCCATATATACTATTTTTGGTGGCTTTCAGGTTTCATCATTGGAGGAAAGCTCAGCACTGTTTCTTCCCTTTTGACTCTTCTTTTGAACAGTGAACTTACAGGATATCCCAGGAAGAGGCTTGTATGGTATTGGAATCTGATAAAGTAAAACTAGAAGCCACTAAGTTTGCACAAGAGGTTGGGGCATGTCTTCTGCTATGGACGATTTCCAGAAGGGATTTCTAGAAGACTATGTATGTAGAGCTGGAGGAAAAGAGGGACATTAAGCCAATGTTACTGATTATGCTGGAATCCGTGGTTTTCAGCCAGCAAGTGGCTTCAACCAGACTGAAGGGTAGGAAGCTCCTTTCTCTTCCTGTGTTCCCATAATTCCCATGTCTTTTTAAAAATCCTATCTCAACGTCACTGTTACACTCTACTTGTCTCAGTCTGATTTTCCCCAAAGCAAAGCTTGCAATAAGGAAGTACATGTGGGTGGTGATCTGGGAAGAAGGAGGCCCAGGGAAAGGAAAAAACAAGAAAAGGGTAAAGAAAGCAGGAGAAGAGAAAGGCAGGCTAATCACATCAAGGCCTTCTAAATCATAGACAATATTCTTCTAGAAAGTCCCACTAACAAGATGGGTACTGGCTCCTTTGCATACCAGCTCCTACCTGAAAAGGCTGATGCCAGGATATTCATTGAGGTATATTCTGGCTGTACCTGCACACACCTACCAAACTCTAACACAGAGAAAGAGTTTTATACTGAAGTTTCCACACTTGAGATCATAAAGATGCATTTGCATTGTTCTCCATCTACATAGCAGCCATCAGATCTGAGCCAAGGACAGTCATGCTACCCCATCTAACTCTAGAGATCACCAGAGTACATCAATTGACATTCACCACCTTTTGTGCGATATTGATTGTCAAGCCTGTTGCATTCTGGGTATTTCTTGACAGAAGCACTTATCCCTTCATTTATTTATTCAATTATTCATTCCTGTGTCCTGACCTGAGTGTTATACACCTGACACTCTTCAAGGTATTGGGGGATTCCACACTAAGCACATCAGACATACACACCTACCAGTCACAGAAAAGCACAGACAAATGAAACATACTGGTTATATATGTCATATCTCCCTGAGATGAATATAAGGGAGAGAGATAAGGCAGGGAGGGGTGGGAGGAGTCTTGAGGATGCTCCCAAGGCAGGAAGTTGAGCACATGAGATCTGGCTTTTCATCAAGCTTGAATCTATTTAACTCAGAAAATTACCCCCATCTGGCTGCCTCTTAGAAAACCAATAAACAAGTTTATAGCAAAGAATAACTCTTTCTGTGTTGTCTCATTTCAAGATATTGCCTTGTATTCAGGCAGATTCTGCCCACAGGAATTGACACAATCCCCAGTACAAATCCATGGTGCAGATGTTCCAAGGAGAGCAGAAAGGCTGGCCACATCCGCATCTTCAGCCACCTGAGCAATTTCTTCAGTTTTTTTCTCCACTTAAGGATTTCAGCTTCAAGTGCAGTGTTATTTTATCAAAGGCCACTGCAGCAATATAAAATATAAAAATAATGTCTCTCAATTATCAAGAGGGTTCAGACTTCTGTTTTATTCTAGGGTCTGACCTGGCTGCAGGTTTCAGGCTCCCATGAAAGTCATAGTTTAGATGGAGCCCTGTAGCCAACAAGGGTAAACAGGGGTAAATGATGCAAAAGCTTGTGCTTCCTTCTACAACGGCACTCACCAAAGCAGATAAAAAATATCAGAACAAATGAAAATTGCACCATTGATTTTCTTCAAAGGGCTGAATTATAAGAAAAAACTTGAAGAATAGGTAAATATTTGCAAGAGTTGGCTCATAAGGATGAGTTTTGCAACATGGGCAAATAAGCCAGACCTGGAATAGATGGGAAATTTGGAGGGCAACTGTCTAGTTGAGATGCTTTTTCACAGAGCAAAGTTACCTGATTGGGAAGGCCATGTGCCCTCCCTCCAACCCAGCATTGGAGTGCTGAGATTACAAGCATGGTCCTCTATGGCATGCTCTAGGTTGTGTCTTGATAATTTTGAGAAGGTTTCTACCATTCTTTCACCAAAGAGCAGCAAGGCACCTAGTTGCAACAGGTTCTGACTGGATTCTTGGGATACCATACTGGGATACAGTATAACATTTTAGCCAAGGAGGACCAGCACTAGGGGCTGTGAGCGGGAGGAAAGGGATGTCACAATTGTAGGTAGGAGGGATGAGTGACTCATGCTGGCATGAAGCTGATGGTAAGATTGGAGCTTATAGTGTGGCAAAGGCAAGAGAGAAGAAACAGTTAGTAATCATTTTATATGAAAAAGTAGATAAATGATTTTGATAACTGATTGGACACTGAAAACAGAAGAGAAAGACACAGTGATCAGAATTGGAACATTTGTAAGCCAGACAAAATATCTATGCAATTAACAGGAAAGTTTAAAATGCAGAGAAATGTATCGTTTATGAAGAAGGGTGCTCTTATTTTCTAGACTCATTTCTCTTTGAACTTGTAGCCCTAGAGCACTAATGGTCATTCCACGTACTAAAGTGAATGCCTGAATTAGTAAGTAATGCCATGGCAGTCAGAAGAAAGCGTTTATTAGTCCAACTTCAAGGGTGAAGATCTTGGAATGAGAAGTTACCTAGTTAGCTTTATCCTAATATACAGCCGTGGACCGTGCAGGGGGGTGTCAGCTTCTACTTTGATCACTGTGACAATGTCTGTCAGAATAGCTGAAGGGAAGAAAAGTTTTGCTCACAGTTTCAAAGGGTCTTCAGTACAGCATGGTGCTGAAGGTGTGGTACACCAGCCCAGTTCAGGGTGGTAGGAATGTGTGGGCCAGGAAGCACAAAGAGATAGATCAAAGGCCCATCCCTTGTTATTTATTTCCACTAGCAAGGTCCACCTCTTAAGGCACGATGGCCTTCTAAATAGGTCACAAGTACGGGAGCAAATACTTAGAACCAAGCTTGGGGGAGTGAGGGTTTAGTTCAAATTATAACAAAGGAATTCTATACTAATTTCTTCTAAGCTGGCAGTTCCAACCTGTGGGTCACAACCCCTTTGGGGGCCGTATATCAGATATCCTGAATATCAGATATTCTCATTGTTATTTATAACAGTAGCAACATTACAGTTATGAAATAGCAATGAAATAATTTTATGTTTGAGATCATCAGGATGTGGAGAACTGTGTTAAAGGTTCACAGCATTAGGACAATTTAGAAACACTACACCAAGCCAAAGGCTGCGCTCAGCACTGTTGCTGTCTGTTGGGTTTAAAAATCAAAACAAACAGTCTCATCTGGCTCAAATATTATTAGTTAGTAATTATAAGTATTAATTATTTGCATGCAACAGATGCATATGTGGTTTGTTAAGATATTCAAATATAAAGCAAACTGTGAAAAGCTCCAAAACTTCACCCCCAGAGAAAACATTATAAACAGTATTTTCTGTATTATAATAGAATAAGTACCTCATCAGTGTACCTTACTAATAAGATGTCTCTTGTTATGAAAACCTGGGAAGTGAAAAGCTGTTCACAGGCCATATGCATGAGCACATGACAGACGTCAGCTTTCCACAAGAGAGCTGAATCTCCCCATCTGCTCCAGCTATAATTCCTTGAAGGATTTAACTCTCTGTGATTAATCAGCTTCAAGCAACTTTCAGATTTCCAGCTTTCAAGTAGAAAAAGAAGAGAAGACATTATGACCAATGCTAATGTTTTCCAGTCTTCATAGAAGAGTATTTAATTTTTGGTTTCTTTTGTTTTGTCTTGTTTTGTTTCGTTTCGTTTTGTTCTGTTTGAAACAGGTTCATGGTTTGTGGCTCAGGCTGGTCTTGAACTTATAGCAATCTCCCTTCCTCAGTCTCCACAGTGCTCTGATAATAGGTGTACACCACCATCCCACAGGAGAACATTCCTTCATCTGTGTCTAATGTGAACTCATCTGTTCAGACTCTTGCATGGTATGGTATCAATGTTTTAATAACTATCCAACCTATAGCCCAAGATTTTAATTTCATTAAAACAAACTGTGGCTGGTGAAATGGGTCAGAAGTACCAAGCACGATGACCTGAGTTCATGCCCTGCAACTAAGTAGAAGGAGAAAACTGGGTCCCAAAAGTTGTCATCTACATAGTGACATATAAATACACAGACACACAAGCTCATACACTGCCCCCCACACATACACAATACATTTTCAAATAAAAACTAATTTAGATTAAAAATAAACAGATATGAAGAAGACACATGTGATATATTGTATATTTAATAAAAATAGTCTGGAATATCAGAGAACAGAACCTTTCACAGTGCCAAGCCATGAAGATCAGGGAGTGGTGACCCACACTCAAGAGGCAGAGATCTCTGGATCTCTGTGAGTTCAAGGCCTAACAGCCAGACAGTGGCGGCACACACCTTTAAACTTAATTCTAGGAGAGTTGAACCAAGAAGTGAGATAGCTAGATGGAGAGAAAGAGAAGGGAGGAGTTTGGCTTCCCCTGCCACTTCCCTTTTCAGCTGAGGACTGGGAGGTGGGAATCAGAGGATTTCAGCCTGAGGAGTTGGTTGGGTGAGAATCAGCTGTGGTTTTTTCCATGTCTCTCTGATATTTCAGCTTTTCCCCAATGTCTGGCTCTGAGTTTTTATTATAATACCAAACAGAACTTGTACAATATGCACTGATATAAAATAATACAGATATTAATATGTCATTTGCTTATCCAATAAACATATTCTAATAAGATGACAAACAGAGGGGTGAGAAGGTCCATCTGCTTGATTGCCTGCACCCAGCAGATGATCAGTCAACAGCAATGTTAGTCTTGTGAAATGGGGTCTCCATTTTCATGAACAGATAAACAAAGGCAGTGAGCAGGCATGATCATCACAGATCATGATGAAAACCATTAGGAAAACAGTCAGCTGAGCAAATGGAGTAAGTTGGGAGGCTCTTTAGCAACAGTGATCATAGCTAATTCATCTGATTAGCGACCCCAGGGCACATAAAGACATCAGCCTTTCACTCATTGCCTACTCTTTTTCAGTCCCCATTCTGGTTGATTTCATCTCTTTCTCATGCCCACAAGAATACAGTTCACATTTGTTGGATGAAGTCCACTTCAGAGTGCCCAGATTAACCTTGAAAATATCAAAGGTCCTGCTTTTAAGCATGAACTCCCTCACCCAGCTCCTCCAAGTCACATCAGGCAATGACTACATTGCTGATCATGACTTCAAGGACTTTCATAAAAAGACCTTTCAGAGAGATGTGGGCAGATTTCAGTGATGCTCTTAGGGATGTTGACACACTTAGAGATGAGCAAGAGTAAGCAATTTCCTCTTTCCTGAATCTGCAGGGACAAGAAGAATGTCGTAGGGGAGTTAGCATCTCAGAGAGCGCCCAAGTCATACCCAAAAGAAGAGGCACAGACATGAGCATGTGAGCATGGAAAAAGAAGAAAAGTTGTTTCAGGATATTTGATCACATTGTGTGAAAGACACAATCTGATTGGTTTAATAAGGAGCCAAATGACCAACAGCAAGGTAGAAGAGGAGAGGTGTGACTTTCAGAGAGAGCTAGGGAGGAATTTGAAGCACTGGGAATTTGCCAGCAAGACATGGGAATGACAGATGTATATTAGGTAATGAGCTGTGTGGCAGAATGTAGATTAACATAAATGGGTTAATGTAAGTTATAAGGGCTAGTTGGGAATAAGCCTATGCTAAAGCCAAGGTTTCATAATTAATAAGAAATCTCTGTGTCATTATTTGAGAGCTGGTAATCCAAAGTAAGTATAACTAGAGAAAATCTAGGCTTTTCTCCTCCCCAGTCTCCACCTGTGCCTTCCTTTAGCAAATCCCATCAGGAGCCTGATAATAAGAAAGTTGAGACAAGGCAGTCAGAGCTGGCAGATGACTTAGAAATCACACCAGCGGTTGTCAGTATCTGGGGGAGCGAAAGGCTGGCAACTAAGGAGCACAAGAGAATTGTGGGAGAGATAAAACTTCCTCATACGGTAATTGTGGTGGGCACTGTGTGCGTTTGTTAGTTTATAAGATTACATGAGAAAAGACTGTTACCAGACTTAAGCCAATTCCTCAATGAGCCTGATTTAACAACACAGATAGTATAGTATTTCATCCAGTTCCTGTGGGGGCCCTGAATTCTACATCACTGAAAGAATAGAAGAGATTTTGGGTGCACAACTTTGTATTTCACCAACAAGCCCTGAACTCTTTCTCTCTCTCCCTGGTGCTCCTGAGTTAGAAATAATTTCTTCAAGTGCTCTGAGTGGGAAAACAAATCGTTTCACCAGACAGAACCCTGTCACAGAGCATAGGTTAGCAAGAGAGACACTTCCATACTTATTTCATATGAAATTTATATGACAGGAGCATTCAGCAAGCAGGACCAAGAACATATAAAAATATGAAATGGAGCACATAGGTTTGAACATTTGGTCCTCAGGTGGTAATGTTATTTTGGAAGGTTGTCGGTCGGAGGTTGGGAAAGATGGTAGAGCCTTGCTAGAGGGATTGGATCATGGGATTGTCTCCTAGGTTTTGTAGCTCAGTCCCACTTACTGTCTTCTCATGGATTCTTGATAGAAGATTCAGTGTGACAAAGTCCCCTCTTGTGCCTTCTGCCATGATAGGCTTGAATTTTCTTAAGCTATGCTCCAAAAGAATCCCTTCTTCTTCTTCTTCTTCTTCTTCTTCTTCTTCTTCTTCTTCTTCTTCTTCTTCTTCTTCTTCTTCTTCTGGTTTTTGTCAGGCATTTTGTCACAGCAACAGCAAAACAAACAGCCTCCTCTGTATTTTTCTGCAAAGTCTGAACAAGAAATGGGAGGTTGTCGTGACACAATTGGAGAAGAGGGATGTGGTTCCGTGGTGAGGAAGCAAGGGAAGTTCAGAAAAGCTTTGTTCAAATTCATCTCCGTGACCCAGTCCCTTCAGGGAGAAGGACTTTCTTGTCCTCTAGGTAGAAGAAAGGACCCACTCTGGCATGAGGATCCTTGATCTACTTTAGAGGAGTCACCAAAAGATGCCATGAGTGTACATCGTATGTGTCGGTCACTTTCCCTGATCCTGTGGCAAATCACCTGACAGAAACAAGGGAAGAAAGGCTTATTCCTCACCGTTTCAGAGGCTCATCAGTATGGAGAGGCACTATGTGGGAATATATCAGCCCTAGAGGATTCTAAGGGCACGAGGGCCAGCCTGGCCTCAGCCAGTTCAAACTGGTTACAAATTGTGCCATAAAGCATGTGGTCATGGCACATTCTCATAGCCACAAGAGTCCCTCAAATGGGCACTTCCTCATAAGTTAGCCTGGGGGCCTTGGCAACATAGGGGGAGTCTTGATGTGAGGTAACCAGGACCAACAAGAGATGACCACGCCACATTGGCAGATGCCAGCATATCACAGCCCTTTCCCCTGGCTGGGTGGAGGGTATATAAGGTGTGCCCCTTCTTAAACAAACTGCTCCCAGAGACCGAGCTGTTACTCTCTGCTCCTTCTCCCAAGAGGAATCATCAGGGCCCCAAAAATGCAACATCATTAGAAGCATATAATAGTGGTTTCTCCATAGGCGAAGAAAAAGCTGAGAGAGCTAAAGAGGAACCAGAGGGCTGCAAAATCTTCAAAGGCCTGCCCCGAATGACCTTCTGCCATCCAGGCCCACATCCCCAAGGCTCCACTATCTTCAAAATAGCTCCAAGCTTTAGGAACAAAGCTGTTGGGAACCTTTTGGGTCCACACTAGGACATTCTGTTTCTATGGATCTTCAAGTGCCAAGGAATGGTATATGCTATGCACCATCACCTGGCTTCCTTCCATCATATCTCCTTCAGAGAGTCCCTGCTTGGCCCTCCACAGTCAGTCTCTCTCCCCCCCCCCCCAGCTCACTCCAAATTCTGCTCCATCCCTCTGCTTCTTTGCAGGAGAACATGTTTTCCCAAAGTTCTCTCCACTTCTTATAAAACACAAATTATAAAATGGTTCTAAAAATTTTTAAAGGTAAAGAAAATGATACCAAAAACAGTCTTCATATTTTCAATCTTTAGATTTAACAGATGTTAACACTTAGCTAAATTTTCTTTTTTAAAAAATTCTAAAACATAACCAATAATGCAGTGTCCCATTTGGGCTTCTTCCCAATCCATTTAGCTTTCATTCACCATAACTTCTGCACAGAATTGGACCTAGCTCATTCCCATGGTTTTGTATCTTATTGTATGTCTGTGTGTCTAATCCATCTTTCCAGCCAATATACTGAGTTAAAAGATTTTCCTTTGACGTTGCTTTAATTTTGACCACCGAGCTTTTCACTTTCAAGATCTTCATATCTGCCGCATCTTCATGGCAATCATTTTCTGTGAAGTCTGTTTTCTGAGGTCAGGTGTAAGGGGCAGCTCTCTGTCAAGCTATCATCTTCCTTTAGGTTTATGAAGATTTCTAGACATCTCCATATGACCATGGTGTGACTGTAGGGCTCCTAACCCTAACCCTAACCCTAACCCTAACCCTGTGGTAAAAGAGAATACCAAGCTGAGATGACCCTCCAGCATCCTGCACCCAGTACACAGAAATTTGGGTCAGGCAGTGAGCACAACATAATCTTCTTAGGAGTCACTGAGGCAGTGAACATCTAGTGTGTAGATCAATCTCCTAGGACAAAAAGCTCCCTTTTTGGTGAGAATAGTCACTGGATCCTCTTTGGACAGCAGAACCTGAAGTCACACCATGGTCATTTCTGAAAATATGGAACCCCACATAAGCATTTTCTTTCTTTTTTTTTTTTTTTTTTAGCATTTTCTACTTGTACAAACTGAAGTCATCTACTTTTAATCTATATTGTTTATAAAAATTATGATTTACATGAAAAGAATATTCATTTGTTTTTGCTTTCCAAACTGTTGTATGTACAGTATCCCCTACTGTGTATGTAGATTGAAGAAAATGGGAACAGGAAAAGGTCTGTGTTCATTCTCACATCTTAAATTACAATTCTTTTTAAATGGTCCTTCATAACTCTCCAATTGGAGCTGAAAGGCTTTCTTCTAGTGAGTGATTTTACATCTCTCTCTCTCCTTCCCTCTGCCCCCCCCCCCGTGTGTGTGTGTGTGTGTGTGTGTGTGTGTGTGTGTGTGTGTTTTGGAGGACAACTTTAGATATTATTCTCAGAAAGGCTGTCTATTTCCTTTGAGAAAGGGATTCTCATTGGCCTGAAGCACATCAATTAGGCTAGACTAGATGGCCAGCAAACTCCATCAGTCTACCACAGACACACACACACATATACACACACACACTAAGATTATAAGTGTATACCACCATACCCAATTTTAAACATAGGCTTTAGGGCTTGAACTCAGGTGCTCATGCTTGTCAGCCAAGTGCTTTCACCTCTGATCCTTTCTCCCCAGCACCCACAGTAAACTAAGGGTACTCCAAGTAACCACAGTGTTGTCTGTAGGAATAGCAAAAACTCTAAATACAGTCTGTTAGATTATAGAGAGATATCTTATTGAGGATGCATGAGATGGAACCTTTGTTCAAAGGGTTTGCTTAAAAATTACTTGAAGACATAGTTTAAAAGTACATGAATTGAAAAGATCCTTTGTGATATAGGCCTGTCATTCCTCCAATTGAGGTAGCATTTTAGAAGTTCAAGGCTTGCCTGGGCTATGGAGAGAATTTAAAACCAGCCTGGGATTCTTGGTGAGACCCAGTCTCAAACAAACAACAATAACAAAAACAGACAATGCATGGGGTAGTTCAGTGGCACTTACCTAGCAGGTGTCAGGCCCAGGTTCAGACTGCAGCTTTGCTGAACAAAAGAGAAAGCATGTGAAATGAAGAGCATTAAGATCTGTCAGCCTTGTGGGGAAGGGTATTTTTCTGTCCACTTCTGCATTTAATGGAATCCTGGCTTTAAAAAAATCCATTCAGTTTTCTTTCTTGCTCTCAGACCAGGAGCAATTTAAATAACAAAGACATTTTATTGAATCCTGAAAACAATTTATCTTTGAACTTGCCTCAGCTCAGCCCTGTGGTTGAAAAGGAAATGGTTCTTTGGAAACTTGCCAATTTTCTCTTTGTTGTTTATCTTACAGTCTCGATAAGATTTGCATTGTTTGTAAATTGCCGATTGTGCCTAGACTTTCAAATGGCTAACATAGGTTTTCCTAATCCTCGCTGTATGAATGCTGCCTCTCATTCTTAATTTGCATTTGTTCTTTTTTTCTCTTGATTAGTTCTTCTAAACCTTTGTCTACCTCATTAGTGTTTTCAAAGGACCCAGTTTTTCAGGTACTTATCAACCACACACAGTTTTCCCGTCTGAGCTACATTTACTGACTACCTGACTTGTCCCAGCTCAGTATTTACTTTGAGTAGTTTGGAAACATTTCAAGCTTGAACTCATTTCTATTGTCTCATTCTTTTAAAGCTATGCATTTCCCTGTAGTTACCGCCTTGACCACATCTCAGATTCTTAGAGCTTTTTTACAGTCCCCAGGTATTCATTGCCTTGCTTAGCATTGCTTACCATGCGCCAGGTCCTAGGTCCGACAAACCTCAGCATTGCAAAACAAAACAGAAAGCACATTATATGAAGAGCAACATGAGGCTGCGATCTGTAGAAGTTGAAGGGAGTCTGTTCTCAATTTTATGGCTCTGACTTAGTTTCTAAACCCTGCACTTTTGCTGCAAATGTAGGCTCCCCATTTTCATCCCTTTGCTCCTCGGTCCTGAAGCTGGGGCACAAAGGCAGATTGGTCTTTCCAGGTCCTCTTTTCCTCTCCTTTGTCTTCACCACATTACACAGATCGCATCCTGCTGTTGGCTTCACAGGATATCTGTTAGAACTGATCTCTGTCTTCCTAGCTCAGATGTATTGCATCCCCTGTAAAGCAGTACCCAGAAACACACCTTGTTCTCATCAGCTGCCCTTAGTGCACTGAAACCCATGAATAGGTGCTTTTTTTTCTTTTAGATTTCAATACTCAATATTCTAAGAATGAAATGACATCAGAGAAGTAATTGCTATAGTGTAAGATGTTGAAAGGGTGAATAATCAAAGTCAGATGGATTTCTTGGAAGGGAAATCAGTTTACAGTTCAAATATGGGGCCTGGGTGGAGATGTATAGCCAGGGGGAGAAATTAAATCACATGAGAGTCAAGAGCAATGGTAAGACAAAGGAGCCAGAGAGAATATGTCCAGGAAGACAGAGTGACCAGAAGAAGGGGTTCACTACATGGCTGGTCCACTGAAAGCCTTCTCTGCTCATCTAAGTTGGTGGAAGAATTGAGGCTGCAAAGTGTGTTCGGTTCACCCCACTGGTTTCTACTGTATTTTCACACCATTATTGCTACTTGGTAGGCTTCAAATTTCTACAATACATAACACAAAGCCATATGAAGTTGAGTCAATAGCAACACTGCAAATAAAAGTCTCTCAAATAAACAAGAGAATAGTTACCAGCCACTAGAATAAGCAGCTATAAATCAAGACTCAGGAAAGCCTCTGCCTTAGTGAGACTGCCAGTTTGACATTTGTTCCTTTTTACCCAGCAGCTCAGCTCAGCTAACCCTCCATCAGACCTCTGGTTCCTGTTCCCTGGGGCTTCAATCCAGAGGTACAATTTAGTCTCATTACCCTTAATCTCCATTGCAATTAATGGCTTGCTTACCCAGTAGACTCTGGTAGGTAGCAACAGTGGTCAATTGATTCTGTGATTTTTTTTTTTTTTTTCTGAGATTGAGGCATAAGAAATCTTAAAGTTGTCACTTGCTTAGCTCATTTTTACAAGCCAACCGCCATGCTATAAGATGCCCATGCCAATAGAATATCCACACATTGGTCTGTCAGTCTCTAATCCTGGGGTCCTTGCCACCCTTCAGGTGAGTCTTCTTGGCCATTCAACTCAATTGGACCTTCGCTTGAGCACAGCTTCATCTAATACCTGTGTGGAACTGTGTGATGCTCTCCAGAGCAAAGGCACAGAGCCCAGTGAGTGCACAGAAGTATGAGAAACGAGGATTAATTTTTATAACAATGAGCTCTGAGGTAGTCTCTTACAGAGTAATACATGATTAAAGCAAAATCTATGTTTGAATGACCCAAAGAAATGCCCCCATGAGAGAAGCATATCTTTATTCATTAGACATAGATTGCCTTCTTCCAAGTGAAAGTCAAAGCTTGCTAAATAGGAACTCCTATTCTACCAATATTTCTTTTTTGAGCCATTATTAAACTATTTATTAATTAAAAAAAAAGCAACATATTTTCCAAGTTCTTTTTTGAAGATGCACACAAGTCAATTTTCTTCCCATTAGTCACTTCTTGGTGATTATGATTCTCCAGACTCTGATATTAGTAAACTGCCGAGTTTATTATTCAACTTAATTGATATTCAACACAACAGGTGTTTATGAGCCATCCTTTATACACTGTGATAGATGCTGTAGGCTTACAAGTAAAATGGAGTTCTGCTTCCAAGAATTCCTTCTTTCAGAAGAGAAAACAACTCAAATAAAGATAATACAATTCAAGGAAGAATGTGTTGGGTGTTTGTGCTAATCACTTATTGCTGTGATGAGATTCTCAACAAGAAAGATTTTTGTTGTTGTTGTTGTTTGGCTGGTTGGTTTTTCTGGTTTTGTTTTCTCTGGCTTGCAGGGGGATACAATCTATCTAGTAGGGAAGCAAAGAGTAGAAAGGATTTATCATACTTCAAGACCCACCCTCAGCAAGGCTCCAACTCTTGGAGATTCTACAGCTTCAAACAGCACCACCAGCTGGGGAAGAAGTGTTTGACATTTAAACCACAATACTCCATCTCTGGCCTCTACATGCTCATGGCAGGCCATCTTTTGATACAAAATGTATTAATTCCAACTTCAAAAGCCCCCATAATCTTTAACAGTTTCAAGACTGTTCAGAAGTAAACAGTCTCTTCTGAGACTCAAGGAAGTCTTTCAATTTTGAATTCTGTTTAGTAATAAAATATACACTATACACTTTAACATTCAATGCCGCAGAAGAAATATTCCCTCCTGAAAGAGCAAAGGAGACACAGCAAGAAAAGATGGAATCAAATCAAAACTTAAACCCAATAGCACTAACAGCAAATCCTGAAACACAACGTCTAGCATCTAGGACTCATGGGAGAATTTCTGGGTTTCAGATGGCTTAGCCAGATATGTCCCTCCAGCTCAGTGACCCGTAGTGCACATAGCCTCACCCACAAGCCAGCTCCAGTCTAAGTATGCAATTTGCCACATCAGACATTCCATAGCTACAGCATCTCCAACATCCTGGGGTTTCCATTCAGACGTGAACTTCATTTTCACAGCTTCATGCAGTGGTTTCCCAGGACCTCTTTGTAGAGATTCCTACACATTTCCTGGCCTCAAATACTCTGTGGAACCATGATGTGAGGTTCTCTGATCCTCTCAATCTTGGATCGTTCATGCCCACAAATTAGTACTGCATGAATATTGCAAAGTTCTACTGCTAGCTTATGATGGAGTCTGGACGCCTTGGACCACAACTGAAGCAGCATCTTTGTGCTGACCCAGGGGAAAAACTTCCCTCATTAGTAGCTTAGGAGAATCGGGGAACCTCTTCTGTAGTTGAGACTCAGTTGAGACTCTCTCTTTTCACTGGCAAGTAAATTTGCATTTTTACAAGTTAGAGATTTTGATAAGTGGGATTTTTTCCCTTTTCAGCAAATGTTTTGGCTGCAACTTTAAAGTTATCCTCACTCTTTCCTTGACAAACTGCACGTTTATGTACTTCTGACTCTCCCATTTAACACTATGGCCATGGATAGTAATGGCTAAGCCTGTTCCATGGTCTGATTGCTCTCCTGACTTGGTATTTTCTCCATCTATGACATAAATTCATAACTTTCAAATTTAACCTTTTTTAAGTTCTCAGGACATAGGCAGAATGTTTTCAAATTGCTCCTCAGAATATGATTTGAATAGCTTCTGGGTAATTTTTGAAAGGGTCTATTTCCCTCTGAAGCCCCATAAACCAGTCCTCTACTTTCCACATTTAGTTTGACCTTCCTGCCTTCCTGAATCATGCCAGAACAGCCCACTAAGACATGCACAAAATTTAGGGGATTTTCATCCTAAATTTCCAAACTCTTCCATATTCCTCTCGTTTCAGAAAAGCACAAGAAATACACATCTGTGTTTGGTGTTTATCGCTGCAATGGCACCAATTCTCAGCACCAACTCTGCCTGTTACATCTTGTTGCTATGACAAAATTCTTAACAAGAAAAGTTGGGGAAAGAGGAGTTTATTGTGGCTTGTAGCTCTGGATGATACATTCCACCTGGGCAGGGAAGTCATATTGGCTGAAACAAGAAGCTAGCTGGTCATACTGTGTCCATAGTCAGAAATAGTGACTTAGAAGGGGGCAGGTTAGGTATAAACCTCAAGGTTCACCTCCCATGAACCACTTTCTCTAGCAAGTTTTCATCTGCTAAAGGTTCACAATCTTCCAACAGCACGAGCTGGGAAACAAGCTTTCAAACACATGAGTAGAAGGAAGACATTTCATGTTCACACCACAGCAGTGTTGTATTAGGCAAGATTCTCCAGAAGAACAGAACCAATAGAAAGGGCTCATAAATTGTAAAGGTTGATCTACCGGCATGTCTCAAATGATGGGGCTGGCTAAGTAATCTAACAATAGCCTTTTGCATGCTGAAGTGGCAGAATCTGGGTTCTAGCTCAGGAATTAGATGACTCTTCAGTCCCAAAACAATGCTAAAACCTTAGCAGCTCCTTAAAGAGTTGTTTAAAATTGAGTCCATGTTGAAAAGTGGACAAAAAGAAAGCTTACAGACTCACACACAGGCTACACTTCTCCATTGATCTTCATTCCAGGAACCAGCCTGTTGGAAGGTGAAGCCAAGATCCAGAGTAGAACTTTCTCTCCTTGACTCTGTCCACCATGCCAGTCCTCTGTAGAAATGTCCTTACAACCTGACATTCAGGTACATGTCATCAGTCCCAGGCAACTCTTCCTAACAATCAAGTTGACAACTGAGGGCAACCAACAGAAGCATCAAGCAGAGGCAGCAAGAAGAAAGTCAAATGAAGGAGAAGATAAATCACTAGGGAGACATTTAAGAGTAGGAGAAAGGAGGGGCAAGCCTAATTTAGATTCTGGATCTTCTTATGGATAAGTTGCTAAGTTTTGAAGTCTATGGGCCTACTAGGCTCTGCCCATCGCTGAAAGGGGGGATGTCTTAGTGGCCCAGACCAACCAGATCAACCACCATCCAGACCCACATCCTGGGCCTTGGGCTGGCACTCCCTAACATCTGCCTCATCTAGGATCTGCTGGAGTGTGTGAAGAAAGTGGTCCTGCCTAATGATAACCACAGGATCCTCATGACTTAGGGCAGCAGCAGTGCCCTATCTGTGAGAAGTTTCAGTGAGGGGCTAGTGATGATGGTCTGCCAGAGGCCAGAGGCCTTGAACTAGACCAATGACTCTTACCAAAGAACATTTTTTGGGTAATGTTCTTTTTGACTGGACAAAAGGGTAGACCGTGTGACACACTGGCGCTCCCTATGCCATTAGGAGAGATGAGATGAGGAGGTATTGGAAAGATGCAGGAACAAGGTGGGGTCTTGTTTGTTTTGTTTAGCTTTTAATTAATTTGGTGGCTTCTTTGGTGAGCATTGCAGGGTGAGGGGTAGATAGGGAAGGGCTCGGAGTTGAGCAGGATTGGGGTGCATAATGTGAAATTCTCAAACAATCAATGAAGAATTGTGTTTTAAATGATGAATAAATAAGTGACATTTCAGGTGGCAAAATTTTTTTTTTTGATATCTTGGGTTTGGTTATGGGTTGTTATGTATAACACAAAAAACAGAAGCAACAAAAACTAAGTAAATATTCTAAACTTTAAGACTTAGAAGATTTCATGCTTGAAGGACACTATCAAGAAGGAAAAAAAAGAACAACAGACTGAGAAAGAATATTTACAAGTAATACAGATGTGTATGCTGTATTAAATACTTACATGTAAAACTTATAAAGGACTTACAATACTCAGCAATAAAATAATTATTCAGCCATAGGGAGAAAAGTAACAGACTACCAGACTTTTATGCCAAGAAAATAGACAAGTGGCCCACAAACATATGAAGACATGCTCCACATTGATATTCTTGGATATGCAAATGAAATCTACTATGAGGTGTTACTTCAAGCACAGTCCAATCCAAAAGTAGAATGGTAGCCTGAGATCAGGGTCAGAGCAATCATTTAGTCTGCTCAAGGTCTTGCTTCAATCCCTGGTATCACAAAATGAAAGGCCACATGCTAATAAGCATCAGTAAAATTGTACACTTGGACTGGCGTACGCACAATAAAAAGGTTAAAATTTTAAAAAACAAGCAGGCAGATGCTCAAGTAGCAGAATGATCCAACCCAACAGTCCTACTCTTGGGGATATACTATAAAGAATTTCAAACAGATATGTATGTGAATGCTCACTGCAACACTTGTCTTGTAGAAGATGGTGGACTCAACCAGAATGTTCAGCAGCCAATGAATGGAGAAACACAATGTGGCCCATTGAAACATTAACCAGCTACAATAAGAAATGAAGTAAGACCACATCTGACAATACGGGCATACCATGAAAATACAACCCAAGGTGGGAAAAGTTAGTCAGAAGAACATTTGCCACATAATTCTGTTTATATAAAATATGCAGACATGACAAGTCAACAGAGACGGGAAATAGGTTCATGGGTTCCTAGAGATGGAAGGGTAAAATGTTGGGAAATGGGAGAATTCTGATGTTTCTTTTTGAGGTGATGAAAATGATCTGTAATTTATTGCAAAACACAGAGAATTTTATACTTTATGTGGGTCGATCCCACAGCCAGTGGGTGACATTGTAATAAGCTATTAATAACCAAGGTGGGACCCAAAGCCTAACATGTGGAGGTAAACAGTAGAAACTGATGGGGCTCAGGAAATCCATGTAGAAGCCAGCCTGGGTCATGTTGCAGACAAGATGCTGATAGTGTTAGGTGAAAGAGATAGAAATTCACCTCAGGTAAAACTGCAGAGGCTACCTTGGCACCACAGGGACCAAAGTGACCACACTCACCTAACTGAGAGAGCAACTCAAGCAGGCAAGAATTCTGTGGCTCGTGGTTTTACAAGTTCTTGGCCACAATATGGAAGCCCACTGATTCTGGGCTCATATGAGGCACATGAGCATAAGACTAGGAGTGTGTGGTAAAGGAGGCTTCCTGCCTCATTGTAGACAGAAAGAGAAGATGAGGAAGAGCCCAAGGACTCAGTCAGTACAGCCTTCAAGGCATGCCCTTGTAGGGACCTACTTCTGCCAGCTAGCACTTACCACTCCTTACCTTCTCCCAGCCTCTCAAAACAACATCCCATCTGTATAGTCAACCTATGAGTCTTTGGGTGACATTTTACAATCAAACCATAGCACGAAGTCATTAATGATTTGGTCTAGGATTGTCACAGCAAGGATGGATTATCCAGAAGAGGAAAGATGGAGTTGGACTAACAGAGATCAAAGTGGGAATTTAAGTTTGCAGAGGTGAGGAGGGAAGCATAACGTGGAGTCTCCCAGAACACTGCATTTATTCTGTGAAGGGAGGCATAGATACTGACTGCATGCCTGCAGAGTCTTGCCAATGTTGCTCCTTTTGTATATGGTTTGAAAAAGAGCAAGAGATGAGAGAGACTGACCTTCACTGACTGTTATGTATCAGTCACTCTCAAGAGTTCAGTTAAAAATGCACATCGTCTTATTTTTTATTTATTTATTTATTTTTTTGGAACAACCCTTTTTGTTATCTTTAGAATTCGAAGCCAGATCTCATTGGTAAGGACGATGTTTGTGCCCTTTGCTATCAAGTCTAAAGTAGAGAACAAATGAGAACCAAACCCACCATCGAGGACTCACGGGTACCCAACAATGGTACCATTCTTCTTCCATGCCTTCAGCAACCTGTCCTCCATTATTGCCGACCTTGTCTGAATGCTAAGATTTGTATGTACTAGCCAGACACACCCCAGTTCTCTGGGGTCCTTGAGGCTTCACACTCCTCTACAGTGGTTACTGGAGTATGTACCCCCACCCCACCCTGATTCCCTCATTTCTTCCCAGATCCGTTTAGGCCTTTTCTGTCCCTGTGGGATTTAAAAATGACAAATGTGAACTGGGTTTGAGGCTACAGTTAAGAGCTTGTTGGGAATTTGGTGGCGGCCCACACACACACTCACATATTCTCTCTCTCTCTCTCTCTCTCTCTCTCTCTCTCTCTCTCTCTCTCTCTCTCACACACACACACACACACACACACACACACACACACACACATCTCATTTATAACCTAAATCACAGGAATGAAAACTACTGAGAGCAAGCAGATTACCATCCCCCATCGTTCCCTCCATCTGATCCCAAATATAAGAAAAAAGGCTGCAGGAGGCTCACCTCTGTGAGTTTTTTCAACAGTAAATTGTAGCTCATCAGGACCAATTCCTCAAGCCATTTGCTTTAAACAAAACCAGAATTTCTCATCTCCCCTTTTATGATCCCATTTCAGGGTTGTGTGAGAGGTTGAGCAATGTGGCCATATGTTATCATTCTAATGAAAACAATCAGAGCCTGCTGGTTATTAATCACCTGGCCTTATCATCCATTAAAGAGAAGTCTTATTAACCAAAAAGCAGATATTTTGTTCCTGAATTCCAGAGATAAAAACCCAAAGGAGATGAGAAGAAGTGAACTAAAATTCACTGCACGGGAATTTTGGAAGCTAATTTAATCTTGTCAATGGCTTCTTTAATTAGGCATTTATATGGAGTTTGAAGTAAAATATTCAGGCCTACACATTGTTATTTCAGAGTTTTTCTCGGTAGTTTGTCTTTCTCATGGAATAATGGGAATTTTAAAGTTTCAGAACAGCTGAAGTAGCTCAGACAGTTTTAACACAGCATTTAGAAGGTGGAGAAGCAGCCAGCAGCCAGGTATACATACACTGCTTTTGCAAGACATGAACTCAGTTCCCAGCACTCATTTCTGGGATCTTACAACTGCCTATAACTTCAGAGAAATGGGATGTTTTCTCTGGCCTCTGCAGACATTTATACTCACATGCATACTCATATACACACAGAGAGAAACACATATAAGCATAACTGAATATGTGATAAATTTTTTTAAATAGTGCTTAGAGGCACCTATCTTCTGTGACCATATTTCAGATGACCATAATGATAAACTCATTGCATAATATATTTTAAAACCACTCATTGTATTCAAAAGAAGATAATGACACATACATCATCATGTGAAGACTGTGGTCAGCCGCCAGCCTAAGAGATGAGTTCTAGACTATACTAGTGATTGCCGTGCTAATTTCCAAGGACAAGCAACTGAAAGGACAGTAAGTGAATGTCAATCAAGAAAACTCGATGGAGACAAGTCATCAGAGCAAAGCCACAGGCACCATGGGATTTCCCTGGCCTTCCATTCTCCATCTGCTTAAAAAAAAAAATAAAGTCAAGAGCAGAAGATCTGTACATGGGAAATAATTTGAACACCTGCATGTTATCTTGTTTGCTTGTGGTTTTCACACCATGCATGTTATATTTGACTCAGCATTTCTCCAAATGATTTCTACAAATGCATTTCTCTCAAATATATTTCATAAAATGATAAAGTGATAGATAGATAAGAAGACAGCAACCACCCAAGTCAAAGTTTGGGTTTGTTTTGTTTTGCTTTGCTTTACTGGTCCTTGGATTTACCTCACATATGTCAGAGACTCTGAGAAGCTGGTCAGTAGAAAAAACTTTCAGGTTCTCTCAAACTTCTGACAGAAGGAAGTTTTGTTCTTACCGAGTCTGTTAGGGTTTCCAGAAGTAGTGAGTGTTCTGCTGAGCATACCAAGAGGTATAGTCTTTAATTAAGTAGCACCTGAAGATTTACTCCATGTGCCCATAGCCCGAAACCAATTTGCATCCTGGAGTGGTGGCTTTATCTTCAGCAGAGCATCCCAGGGAGCCACTGTAATGGCTCATGGTAGACACCATGTAAACATTCGCTAAATGGGATGCGATTCAAATTAATCAAGCTGTTTAAGTGGCTTAGACTCCAACTGGCTCAGCCAGGATGCTCCAGGATGCATGTAAACCATGTTTGAGTTGGTGACCTAGCTGCCATCTGATAAATAGCTGCTCCCCCTCCTCAGTCTCTGAAACATCAGTCATTTTAACTGCATACTGGTTTGAAGTGCTGGGAACCTTATCCTGGAGCCATGCCATTATCAGTACAGAGTTGGACCACATTTGCGGCCCCTTCTTCACAAATGTGTGCTCTTCACAGCACATTGCAGAAGAGCATGGCTTTGTGCCAGTCCACAGAGAGACAAGGGTACACCAGCGGATGAGCAGAGCTACATGAGTGCATCTGAGCAGGTGACAGCTATCCAAGATGTGCCTTCCAGTTCCCTGAGCAAGCTCACATCTGCAAAGGGACAGAATGGGAGCTGAGTAGCCTCTAATCCCTGCTTAGATGGACATACCAGAGACGGAATAAAGGAAGATTCTCTGGAGTCCACACATCCCTTCATTTCCACCACAAATTATTACCACCAGGATTGCCAGGAGTTCCATGTCACCATCAGCTTATCAGCTCTCTAGTTTTGGTCACTGTGTCACAACCCTTGACAGAGACAGCTCAGGGGAGGGAACTCACTGTTCCAGCCAATCCAGGAAGGCTTAGTGGAACAGGCCTTAGTGTTCCAGCAGCCGGATATGATGACGTAAAGCTGTCTATGCCACCATGGGCCAAGAAGCAGAGAGTGGCAGAAAGAGGAGGCAGGAACAGCACACCTCAGGTGCTAACCTACTTCTGTCAACCATCTCCAAAAGTTTTAAGACTCTCCCAAAATAGTGTTGTCAGCTGTGGTCCAAATACCTAAAGCACAAATCTGAGGCTAGAGAGCTGGCTTGGTGGTTAAGAGCATTTATTGCTCCCCCAGAGGACTCACTTTGGTTTTCAGCACCCACATGCTGGCCCCCAACCATTCATAACTAAGTCCCAGGGCATCTGGTGCTCTTTTCTGGCCTCTGAAGATACCAGGCACACATACACAGTGCAATATATACATACATACAGGCAAAACACTCATATACATAAAAATTTTTTAAAAAAAATCCTAGCCCCCTCCCCCCAAAAAAAGGAAAGAAAGAAGAAAGTTGTGGGGTACATTTTGATTTTAAAACACAATATCGGGCAACACATAAGGTACATAAAACCCTTCCCCTGACAGAAATGACACCCTGGAGGCTGGGAACATTAGTGATAAACCTAATGAATGCATGAATTAATTGGATAGGAGATGTTCCATGCTGAATATTCTATGGTAGAAGGATTCATGCTTTGATAAACATAAAAACATGATAAGAGAAACTGGGAGGTAGAGTTGAAAATTATTTTGGCTTTTGGTTTTGTTTTGAGACTCATAATAAAATCAGTTTTAAATAAGATAATGAGCATAGGCCTCACTGCAAAGGTACTATCTGGAAAGGACTAGAAGCAGCAGGAAGTGTAAGATCTGCAGACTTGGGGAAGAATGTTCTAGACATAAGGAACTGTTGTAGAATAATTGTTAAATATGTGTTATATTTGTTCATGTTGTGAACCATTTATTTTAATGATGCAAAGACATGTGTTGCATTCCTTTATGTTGCATTTGTTTAATTCTGTGAAGCTGTGTTACTTTGCCTGTCTAAAACACCTGATTGGTCTAATAAAGATAATAAGGCAAGAGAAAGATTAAGCGGGGCTGGTAGGCAGAGAGAATAAATAAAAAGAGGATTGAATGAGAAAAGAAGGGGCAGCCATACAGTCAGACATGGAATAAGGAGAAAATAAAAGATATACAGAAATAGAGAAAGGTAAAAGGTAAGTGGGATAATTTAATTTAAGGAAAACTGGCAAGAAAAAGCCAAGCTGAGGCCAGGCATTTATAAAAAAGAATAAGCCCTTCAGTGGGCCCCCCAAAGAGTAAAACAACCAATAAGGGCATAGAACAAAATCCTTGAGTCAGCAGCATCCTGCAGGCTAAGGGATATACCTAGTACATAAGCCTGAAGAGAGGGTACAAGAAGGACCACTCCATCAGCACCAGGGAACCTCCCAGGTCCTGACCACACTGGCAGAGGTTCTTCAGACTGGGGGACAAAGCAGAGGTGGCTAGAAGCCTGAAAAACATCCATTAACCAACAATAGCAAAAACATGGAGGCAGATAGGCTCTCAGCAAGAATCCCTGATCTGGACCCTGAGTGCTGTGTGAGTCAAAATCAAGGTCAGCAGAGAGAAGACACACTGGTCTCTAAGGTGGCCTATAAGAAAGCTGCCGGGCCAAGCAGTAAACCTGTGATTATATATGGTCATTATAATGCTTTGGCCTCCCTGTGAATTAGACAACCCAAGCTTAAAATATGGGTTTAACATACTCAGAACCTCTTACCTGGACATTTGATTGACAAGCCTCAAGAGTACTGGATTTTACAAAGCCCTGTGCCCCCAGGCATGGGCTGGCTGTTCACACCCAGTGGTATGTGGTGTGAGAACTCCATAAAAGGGGCTGTCTCCAGCCCACCACCAGCCTTCCCCTGACAGTCTGATTCACGTCTCCCTTGTCTAGGAAATGTTTTGCCTAAAAATGTGTAGGAATTTAGCATATTCCGGGAAGAGCCAAGGACTTTGTCTTTTAATTCCTTTGGCTTTAAAGAATTCCCTTAAGTAAGGTACCCAAATATTGCACTTTCCTGTACCTCACTCTTTGTGCTTTAATTCATAATGTGCCTCTGCTGCCATGGTTTACTATTTGAATGACACTGTTTCTAGAAAAGACACGCTGTGCCTAGAAAAGTCCTCTGAGGCCTTTCTAGCTCTAACATACATCTGCTAATAGCATGCTGCTGTCCACCTTTTCTCAAAGGCTCTCAAAAACCATCCGAGTTTTCTTTGCCAGAATTGTGGGTGGAAAGAAATGGGGAACGAGGCCTTCTGATACAGCGTGTGAGCTGGGGAATGCTCAGTGGGCTAGATTTATGGACTGTGAGCATAGACCTTGGGCCTCTGTACAGCCAGCAGTGAGGTCATCAGAAAGCAGGTGTGGGGTTCCCAACAGGTGTTTCCAAAGGAGGCTTTCAGACTGTGTTCCCCTGCTCCCAGAGCATAGGGGCACAGATGTCAGGCAGGGGAACTCTCAGGGATGGTGTTAAATCAACACAAATGTTCTCCAAAAGGAAATTGCTAAGACTTAAAAATCCCCATTATGTGAGTGGGAAACTTGTTTAAGAAAATTGATGTGAATTGGAGTGTGCAGTCTGAGGTCTGAGGATTTTATAGAAATTGAAAGAATTCTTTAAACTATAAAGAATACATTCCTTAAAGAGTGTGGTTTTAATGTTCTTGCCTGCTCTAGGGTTCAGATATAAATGTGGGAAGATATATAAAAGTTCAAAGGACTGACAGTGTTCGTTTTCCATCATGATAACCAATACCTAGAATAAATGACTTATGAACATAAATGATTCATCTTGGCTCACAGTTTATGAGGCTTCAGCTCACAGTCAGTCAGCCATGTTGCTTGGGGCTTGGGGCAATATACAACTGTGGATGGAAGGCAAAGCCATATATCTCAGAGTCAGAGAGTAAAGAACAAAGAACAGAAACTGGGCTTCCATACTCTTTCAAGGGCATGTTCCCTAAATGTGAAGACCCACCCGTGAAGGCCTCTGACACCTTCCATTAGCACCAAGTTTGGGCCAATACTTTAACAAATGTCCCTTAGGAAAAACATTTCAGATCCAAGAAGAGACCCATGGTGCACAAATAAGCATGTCTGCCCAGCCTGTCATTAAGCCACCAGCTCTCTCCCATTCTGGATCTATAGGACTTAGGGTGGGTAACCTTACACCCCTGCTCCAGGTAGGACTTGTAACCCACAATTCAATCAGAATTCCCTTGAGTGTGTGCAGGGATAAGTGGGAGTTTGTGTAGCTTCTATCAAGGTTGCTGAGGCAATTGAAAGAAAGCCAGGTTTACCTGGTCTAGCTTTGGTACCATGGGAACCACAGGGCATGGAGAGCTAGGGACAGAGAGAACAAGGCAGTACGCAGAGCACTGTGGGAGCATCTCAGCCTGATTCACTGTGATTTAGTACACCTGGGATTCCTCTCTTTGTGCAAGACATTATTTGTCCTGTTTCCATCAGATAAAAATGACTTGGTCATTCTAGAATGGTAACCCATGAATAGGTTATAGAAAGAATTCAACACACCTGGGGTGGAGTTGTGGCTTTTTAACTGCACATGGCATTCACAGCTAATCATATTGTGAATGTACCAGGTGTTCTTATTTATACAACCAGAGGGCAGATCAGGGTCAATTCTTAGTTCTCAGGTCCACTTCCTTGTTATGAACTTAACAGTCTTATAACACAGGGTCATCTTTAAATTTATGTAAATATAACTTCTCTGAACTTGTCTGGCTATACCATTTATTTGAAATTTGTTCACGTACAATGCTCATCTTCATAAGTTTTAGCAGCAGTATATTTGTCTGGAAAGAGAAAAGCAAACATCCTACCACTGAGATCCCACTAGAAACAGCCATATCATCAAAAGAAATTGGATATATTTGGAGATGGCGTGACTCCTGCCATTCTATTCCTTCATTGGCAATTTCTTCTCATTTACACTCTCATCATGCCTCAGTCACCACATAGGTTTGATCCAAGTTGGGACAAGAATTTCTACAGATAAATATAGTAGAGCCAAGTCAACTTCCGGACAGCCCTTTCTCAGCTGTTACATTCCCCCCAAAACAAAACAAGCTCTGAGCCTCTTGCTCAGCTTCTGCACACCCTCCCCATCCCTCCATCGCCCACAAAAATACTCCAAACTCTGTCAGGTGACTCCATTAAACACACACACACACCCCTAAGGTGGTGGGTTCTATGTGACATTTTTCACTGACACTATATAGCTGCTGTGAAAGGTGGGGTTGGTTTTCTTCAGTGAATTTCAATGGTCTACCACAGATAGAGGTAGTACATCAGAATTAGGACATCAGAATTGCAGACTACTCTCTACAAGAGGTCAATATATCACAGGAGGGCCTCTCAGAGCAGAAGCCCTGACCTGAGATGAGACCAGCTGAGCAACACAAACTGAACTGGACAGGAAAAAAAAAAAAAAACCATAGAAAGAGATAATCTCAGAGCTTGATGGGAACGGATGGGGAGTGTAGAGAGTGGTAAGCAGGTAGCTGGGGTGGGGAGGCGGTAAATATACTCAAAAACATTCTAGGACTTTCTAAAAGAATTTATTAAAATATCACAAAAATAAGCTACTTCTTCCACAGCTACATATTTCTTTACCCTCTGCCTCTAACCTGAGAGCCCTAGAAATATATCCTTATTAGATTAGTGGCTGCTAAATATCTCAGGCCTAACAGAATTAGTCAGATAGGAATTGTTCACAGGCAATTTGTGAAATGCAATGATCTAACATTGCAGCCCTTGCAATTGGACGGCAAGAGGGAGAGCCTGGCATTTGTTTTCATAACAAAATTAAATCCCCCATTTCTCTTAATGCCCTCACAGGAGGAATGAAGCAAGAGTACAGATCCATAATCAACATGGACTCACCTCCCTGAACGGCCCTTTCCTCGCCTATATATCAGAGATAACAAAATTTGCCGAGTTCCTGATCTCTGCTCTGAATGGAGGTGGAATGGAGGGCAGGGGATAAATGACCGATCTAAAGGTAATACATCGATTTGTGAGACCTTCAGATATGGTATGGGCAGGGTAAAAAAGGGGTTAATTCAATTTTGTACTAAGTGTTTCCAAGTTGGCCATTGGAAATGCTGACAATCACAGAGGTAAAATCTCAGTAACGTTGAAGTCTACTCCCAAGCCAAAGTAAGAAAGAAGTTCAGTGGAGTTTCAACTGCTGAGAGAAGGTACAGCAATGATGCTCAAGGTTGAAGTACCTATGCCCAGCAGCCTGTGCTAGACTGTGGCTGTGTCCTGCAGATACAGAGTGGCCCTTCCCTGTGATAGCCCCTTCCTGCCTGTGGGTTTTAAATTGTTGGTCACTTCTGGGCTTTGGTTGCCCTTTGTTGGTCTATGATGATCGTAAGAGCCCTTCATTACAGTTTATTTTTCTCAAGGTTTGGACCACTGCATATGAGTGCACACATATTTTTGACTTGTATAATATTAATAAAAGCACCACTGTTTGAGAAATCAAAGGAGCGAGAATGGAGTATGGGGGTCTTCCCAGTACATAACCAAGTCATAAATACTGCTTCTCTAGTTTCCTCTGTGATCAGCATCGACAGAGTTGTTCACAGTCCTATATGGCTTTGCTTTCAACATATTTGTGAGCTCACATGGACTGAAGGTGATTCCAATCCCAAGGGCTTCTGTAACCTCTGCTCCTCTGATTCTACCAACCTCAAAAAGCAAAGATCTGGACTGTTCTCTGTTTCCTCAAACTTTAATGCACTTTCTGAAGAGCCATTCATTTGCTCCAAGCTTCATCTTTTGTCTGGGAAGACTGGGAGAGATCATTCCCATGTCAAGTGGCTGCCTGCTAGGATGTTCAGATACCTACTTACCTGGGTGAATCTGTAGCCATGTTTTCCAAAAGGGTTAGCACGTCAGAAAGCAGACAACTCTTTACAAGATGGGTTTGCCTCACCCAGTTCACTGAAGTACTTGTACTTGCCAGAGTTCTGCAGAGAATCAAAATCAGTGGGTATATTGGGAGAGAGTGGCAGAGTGTGCTTCCGGCTTACAGGGATTTGATGTAACAATTTTTTTTACCTTATGACAGTGAGAAAATATTGACATTGTGAGTGTTGTTTTTATCCAAAATGTTCTGTTTTGGGATCCTAAACAATAACCATGAGTCAGCTATGGGATCAAACAGGGAACTGGTTGTTATTCTAGCAGCATGGTGATCTGGTCAGGTAAGGATGGATAATGACTGACAAATTTCAGGTCACAAAATTGTATTTATTAGAGCATAGCCTCGTTGTAAGCTGAAAGGGTGTGTGTGTGTGTGTGTGTGTGTGTGTGTGTGTGTGTGTGTGTGTGTAGATCTCTTGGTTCACGTAAAGGCTTATGTGGAGCCTAACAAGCCTTAGGATCTGCCTTTAGCAAGCTGGAGATTCAGACTGAGAGCAGGGGAGCCCAGGATTTTGATTCCCACATCCTCTGCAGAGAAGACCTGAATAACAAAAGCACAGAGGGCAGGGGAGGTAAGTCTCCCAGCAGAACCTTCAGAGGACAATGAGTTCTCTGTATTTCCACCTTTTAGTGTTATTTAACCTCTCATGGTTTAGATGAGGCCCACATTCCTTGGGGCTCTCCATCTGCAGCCCACAGACTCAGATGCATACTGGTTCTAGTTCTCTGAAGAACTGGTGAACATAAGCATCAAACTGGGGCTCTCAGGACCCTAAAAGCCTGAGGGAGTAGACTGCACAGACAGGACCACAGCTACCCTAGCTACCCTGGAGAGCATGAGCATGGAAAGGAAGGAGGTGAAGGAGGCTGGAGAATAGATATAGACTGATACAAAATTAAAGACCCAAGGAACATGGTTGGCTCAAATTGCATCTGTGTCTTGGTATGTAGGAGTCTTGGAGCAAAAGGAAGTATTCAGACGATACCTGATCCCTTAACATGAAGAGCAGTTTCTGATAAAAAGTGGAGAAAGGTACCAGTGAGCAAGCCAGGACACACCCTAACTCTAACCCTAACTCATCACAACACCCAGGCTTAGATTCCCTTGCTTAAGCAACTTGCTTATGCCAACACTAAGGGCCTTTTTGCTTCCCTTAGCTTCATTGCCCAATCCTTTCAGAACTAACACAGTTTCTTCACTGGAATTGTGCTTGGGGTGATGCTAAGTCCCTTTCACACTGAGGGTGGTTAGACAGACAGAGAGCAACAAGAGGCAGACTGTGCAGTGGCTAAAACAATTCAAACAATCCCAGAGCTGGATGTAGCAGAGCATCATGTGACTGCTCAAGTGGTGAAGACGAAGGGGGGGGGTTAGGGAATGGGGATGGGACACCTCAGATGGCAAGGATAATGGAGAGGACCACTACTTGCGCTATGCTCTATTATAAAGTATCTTCTATTCAATAGCCTTGCAAAACGGGGCTATTTCCACCATTCAGCTGATGAATTGCCACATCTGAAACCCCACATGAGGACAAAGAAGAAAGTAACCCTATTCTGGAAAATTCCCAACCCATTCCTCAGTTCTCCAACTTTATCTTGCCTTAACTGATGAATAATTCTTGTCTCTTTGAAGTTTACCCTTAAGAGGCTGTCCAAATCCCAGTAAATAACACTTCCTCTTGACTGTATATTTTTTGCTCTGTAATAAAACCCTCACCCAATTTGTAATCTATAAGCTGGACAAGGGGATCAAAACCATAGAGGAAAATAAAGAAGCCACGGATGCAGGAGGTGATGCAATCTCAATTGTAGAGGGGCATTCTATGGTTCAGACAACAATATTCCTTTAGGATGCAGTTCTCAAAATTCCCAACGACTAAGCATGACATGGCTGTATCTAAAGAGGTTCTTTTCTATCCAGCTCATTGCTTTCCTTCAAAGTGGTGTTTTTCAAGCTTCAGCAACACCCAAATCCCCTGAGGGTTCAGAGATCCTCCAAGCACAGACTCCCAGGCTCCACCCAAGGTTTCTGAGTCTATAAATGGGAACGGGCCCAGAATTTGCACTTCTGTAAGGATGCAAGGTGACATTGGTGTTAGGATTGCCAGGGCTCACACCACAAAGCTTTTGCTCTCCAGCTTCCCATTCACCCTCTTTCTTTCTAGCTCTAAGGGATAAAGAAAGTTATTTCTTTACACTACAAACCTCTCCAAACCCTGTGACCACACACAGGGAAACATCAATCATTCCAGCCAGAAAGGGCAAAAAGTTATCTATTCCCTACCAGGTGCTTACAGCTCCTCGGATGCCTGAGGCTATGCAAGCACTCACTGGGAAACTGGATTCAACATGACTGTTATTAAAAAGCCTGGAACCTACACAGCAAGGAATACCCATTTGTCAGCAACAGCATCTCTTCCTGTGATCATAAATGGTTTCCAGTCGTGAGGAAAACCCAGGAGACATGTGGGAAGAAAAAAATACCAAATCTATAGTTATAGCCTCGGGCTATCCCCCAAATCAAATTGAAAAGAAAACTAAGGAAACATTTTGGCTTCTCTCTTCATTCCTAAATTCTTCTTTGGAATAGATGGATTTCTTTTATACTCCTCAGTTTTAAATGTTTGCAAAGAAATAGGCCTGTGAGAAGTAGCAAATTTAGAGAGTTCAAACACATTTATTAATATCTGAATGGATCACTGTCTTTATAACACAAACATCTCATTTTGACTTTTACTGGTGGCCTTTTTTCCCCTTTGAAACACATTTCAAGGATCTAAAAGTCAAGATTGCTGATTTTTTTCAACTTGGCAGAAGTATAGTAACAGAACCAAGGTTCTACTGAGCTCTCAAATGACAATTCAACTTCTCCAAGCTGATACCTAGCTACCTAGAAGGGCCATTGGCTCCTGCATCATACACCCTTGTGAAGCTTTATGACACCAGTTTGTCTGAACATAAAAGTCATAGCTTGCAAATTGCAAGTCCCTTTCCCGACTTCTGGGGCTGCAGGTGAAAACACACCAGTGTGTTTATAACAAGGGTTAAGAACATGAGACAAGAGATGACCTGGATCTTTCCTCATTCTGTTCACATGGAAAATGGAAAGTAATGTCACAAAAAAATTATTACATGGGAAACTAAACACTAGCCTTCTCTGCAGTGAATAGATGCCAGGAATGCAGACGTTTGAAGAAGACAGAGTTAATGTAAAGCATCCAAGCAATTTCTTTATTTTAGGAACTCCTAGAGTTATTAATACTCTAAAATAAATCCATGATGAAATTTCACCAAAAGGAGGTTTATTTGATCATAGGAAAGGGACATTTTGGAGTGACTGCTTTGGGACGAGGAAGATTGGACAATGTCTAGTCTTTTATACAAATTCTTAGGGGTCTAAACTTCTTCATGTGGAGAAATAAAGTCTAAACCTATCATCAAGGCTTAGGTGTGAGGTCTGAGCCAACCATGGTCTACCTGGAAGCTTGAACCTACGAAATGAAGCTTGTGTGAGTGTCTCTCCCCTTACATCACCATCTCTCACTGTGGGGGCGGGGACACAATTCTTCTGCAAAGAGAAAATTAAGAGTGGACTTTACAACATAAACTCCAACTTTCATGGTCATACTTCAGACGTTTTTACTCAGTGCCTTGCATATCAAGTATTTGAGTTATAATATTATTGCCAGAAGAATTCTGTATCCCCTGCATACTCATTTGTACCAAATGGAAATTGCCTTGTCTTCAAGAACTCAGGCATTAAATAAGCAAATCCATGCAAATAAAAGCCCAGCATCAATGAACAGGCTGCCACGCTCCTCTGTTCTGCTTCTGGTGTTTCTACTGTTCAGCATCTGGCTTACTATCTGACCAGACCCAGGATTATAAAAGAATTTTAGCTGTTTTCATTTAAAATGTTCTGATGCTCCATGTCCCATTAACTATTCTCCTTATTATTACTGATATATTTGTATCACATGTTATGATTACACAATTCTGTCATTTACACTGAGAATAATAGTACACGTAAGAAGCATACACTGTCAAAATTCTCCTCTAATAGGTGATAAAGCAGAGACAGGTTGAATGTAAGTAACTATCTTAGATCACCCAGTTAGCACTGAGCAGAGGATTGTGTTACGAAGCAACGGGCGTCCAGAGCTAGTCTATTCTTCCCAATCACTTCCATGAGCATTGGGATAAGACTGAGAAAAAAAGAAAAAATAATAATAATTTCTTAAATAAAACCTCAAAATGCTTTGAGAACACTTTAAAAAGAAATGGATTGCCACAACACCAAAGCATATACTTAGCACATAAGAGCATGCGAGTGGAATGGTGTTTTTTACAACATGTAAATAGTGTTTCACTGGTAGGAAAGTTTATAGCAAGCAAGGAAACAACTCTCTTGGCAGAAACCTCACAGTTGGGCAGTGATGCCTCAATACACATATTTAATTATGTACTCCAAACTCCTAGAATCAAGAGATTTGCTAAATAAATAAATAAACTACCACCAAATTGATGATAATAAAAAGAACTTTATAGTTAGCAAAATGCAATTAATCTCCAGGCTTACTTTTAAGGCACACTCATTTGTACTAATTAACTTCATTCTTCTACTTGCCAGATTTCTTCCGGTCTCCGCACTTTCTCTTTTAAGGTTGGGTCTAAGCAATCTTTACAGCCTTATTTCTAGTTTAGATTGCCGTCATTTGTCACTGGTGTTCAGACACCTCTGAACTATCCCGGTGTTAGGTATAAAAGAACAGCATTGCTCCAGAGCTTCTCTCCAGGGCCCCACAAAGCCAAGCACTATAAAATGGTTAGACATTAAAGATGTGAAGAAAACTCATAAAACAACACATAAAAATGTGTCTTTCTTCGCTATTTATATGGAAAGACTGTACTGTTCAATCATTCAAGTCAGAGACTATTTAAGAATTAAAGTTTCAATGAGAGCAGGAGTGGGGAGAGATTTCTCTCTCTCTCTCTCTTCGACCCTCTTTTTTGTTGTTGTAAAACTGCCAAAGTGAAATCATGAGCTTTGCTGGCTTTCTCATTTGCTTTTTTGCTCTCTCCATCTCTCCCTCCCTCCCTCCTTTTCTCCTCCCCGTCTTTCTCCTAGTTTGCCCAGACATAGACACACAAAGAGATGAGATGCAATTTGCTTGCCTATGGTGCTTCTCGGGGGTGGGGGTGGAAGTGGGGGGGGAGAAAGGACTGCCTTTCCTAAGTCAGCTCTCCATCTCTTAGAGAAGACCTTTCACAAATTTAGGAGGAAAAATCATGAGCAGTTTAGCTCTGTTCTGGCAAGCTGCAGCTCCAACCTGTCAAAGGAGTGGATTCCCTCTGGAGGTATGCATTGGATGGCTAGAACTCTGTGCTGTCAAAGGTGTGGAGTCAGCCTGCCCAAGTCAGCTGCTAGAATTCTTAACTGCAGTGAGACATGCAAGAAAGCAGATCCCAGGTGCAATCATGTGATCTGGGTGCAAAGGAGTCAGATGCAACATTGGAGGAAGGGAGGGGCATCAAAGGTGAACTTAGTTCTGGATCAGAGAGTGTCCTTGTCTCCTGTAGTTCATGCTGCATTTCCTGTCCCTTAGACAGAAGGGTTGGTGATCATAACCAGGGCAATGATTCCGAGTATTCCAGAGCAGCTTCTGTCTTTGCCAGCATCCTTTCCTTCACTGTCTACATATGAAAATTAGCCAGATTACCATCATGAACACACCCATGTGGCCATCGTCAGAGATGGCAGAACCTTTAACGGGTGGGAGCTGAAGGAGAGTCACCAGATCAGGTGTGTGTTCATGGGATGGATTATCCTAGCTCTCCAGGAGTCTCAGTCTCTCCAGCTTCCTGTCTCCCACCATTGTAATACCAACCACATGTGGTCCTCCGCCACAGGTCAAGGAATGGGTAATTCAAAGCTGGCTGGTCTGAATTCTTCCTATGATTCTTTCCCCTCCCACAATCAAATTGAAAGAAATGCAGGAGCCTGTTGTGATGTAGATATTCTGGAAGCTATGAGGGTTTGGCTCATGGTGATGTCGCCGCAGGCAGACGATTGCACAGGCAGAAGATTGCACAGACTGAAAAGTTACCTAACTGCTTCAACAAAGTCGATACCGCCACTTCTCTGGGCCTGTTCATCTGAGCCACTAAATTTCTCTTCTCTCTTTAAGTTGATTTTAATCCTGAACTAGACCCAAGCTTTGATGGAATAACAAAGAAATAAATTCAAAAGCAAGTGGAAAGTAACAGCTTTGCATGGTGAGGCACCGTGACATTAGAAGTGACAGGTGATAGTTCAACTTCTCGACAGCATACTGAAGGGCCGAAGGGAGAACACTCATGCTATCCAGGGTGTGTTACTGTTTATAATGTGATCTCACATGCTTGCCAAAACTTCACAGTGCTCTGTTTAAGTAAGGGGTGAATTAATAGGCTCTCCAGATACTTAAATCTAATTTCTTGAAGCTTGAGGATTTGAAAGATTGGGTTTGGCTACTAAATGTTGATTTCCAAATGAAGTATTATAAAGAGGGGTTTTTAGCATATGAAAATAATTTTTTTCCAGGACTACACTCACTTTCTCCTTCAAAAACTAGCTTCTATTCCAAATGCAAATGCTTGAATAGACACATAAGGTGTATGGAGGGCGGAGGGGTTATGTGCATGTGAGTGGAAGGTTCACAGAGCCAGAAGAGGCCATTGGATTTTCTGGAAATGGAGTCATAGGCAATTGTGAGCTGCACAACAGGAGTCCAAACTTGGGTCCTCTGCAAGTGCAGTGAGTACTTCTAACGACTGTGGCATCTCTCCAGCACCCATTCTCACTTCTTTCAAAAAAACAAGGCAAAAACAAAACTTCCATTCCTGCCAAATTGTCCATTTTGTAATTCTATCTTCTCTGTGAAGGAATACATGACCTGTAACATTTTATCTTGGGGTGGTAGAATTTATATTTTTTGGAAAACTTAAAAACTCATTCAGTCTTGCCTTTTCCTTGCCAATAAAGCTATCATTTAATAAATTATAACATAATTGCTCATTTAGCATTTACAACTTGTACTTAGCTCCCTAGTGAGTGTGGGAACTATGTGTGGACTTGATCTTCCTCTGTATCTAACATGGTATGGAAGACAGTCCTTTGCTGTGAGACCATGACACCCAGACAGAAAGAAAAGAGCTGAATTCAACTTGGCCAATATTTCTAAAATCCTTCAGATAGCAGTTTCCCTTCTTCTTATTTTGATGCTGCAACAATTTTAATGCATGCTTTCTATGCATCAGACACTTTTTCTTGCTGAAGTGTCCTTCATAGCCCATCCAGCCACTGCATTCCGCATCTCATTTCTCTTCCTCACCACACCTCCTTCACCCTAGGGGTCTCCATCGAGGTTTATTAGGCTGTGATTTGGTTATGAAATGTCTCCCTGAAGGCATAGATGTTGAGTGCTTCATTGCTAGCTTATCATACCTTCGGAAAGTTGTGGTGGAGCCTATGGGGAGGGAGGTAGGTCACTGGGTGTATGTCCTTGAAGAGTCATACTGGACTCTGACCCTTCTCATATTTTTCTCTTTTCCTCCTGTCTGCTATGAAATGGGCAGCTTACTCCACCACTCACTATTGGTACATTGTGTTGCCTCATCACGGCTCCAAAGTGATGAGCCAATTGGCCATGGGCTATAGAACCAAAGTAAACCTTTCCTGTTTTTAATCCGACTTATGTCCACTATTTGTTATAGCATGGGAAAGATGCCTAACCAAGTTTCACTTTCTAATAACAATGGCTCATCTGAAGCACATGGTGCATGTTTTTAATTTTCAACATCCAATTTTGCTTTGTAAAAATTCAAAATAACATGTTTTCCTCCAGGAAAACAGAATATTAAAACAATGAGCAGCAGCAATAAAAAGTGGTCAGAGGATGTAAAAGAAAAGTTGAAAGAAATTCAAATGGACAATAAAGATCTGGGAGGAGATGAGGTTTGTAGGGCTTTTTTTCTTTCTTTTTTCTTTTTTTTTTTTTTTTTTTTTTTTTTTTTTTTTTTTTTTTTTTTTTTTTTTTTTTTTTTTTTTTTTTTTTTTTTTTTTTTTTTTTTTTTTTTTTTTTTTTTTTTTTTTTTTGTCTTTCTGTCTCTCTTTGGTACTTCTCTGTTTTCCAAATTGTTGATGATGCATGAACCTAACGTAAGGAAAAAATATAGAACCTCTAAGATCTTTGACAGTTTCCCATAATTTAACATCAAGATCCATCTGCTTCTATTTCCTCTAACTTTCTCCAATCAAACAATGCTGTGGAAGAAAAAAAATGTTACACGTCTACTCCACCATTTGATTATTGTTAATCATCAAAATAGAAGCAGAATCTTAACATCTGCAAGAATGGCACAGGAGTAGAAGTAAACAGTCACTAGGTATTGACCGGTGACCAGAACAGGAGCTGTTCTGGGAGATGTGCCTGTGTTTAAATCTCATATGACAGGGCCAGGGAGAGGATTTAACAGGTAAAGGCACTTGCCACCAACTTAGTCTAACACAGTAAAAGGACCTCTACATGTGCATCTTTGCATGGGTGGGCACACACACACACACACACACACACACACACACACTAAAGTCCAATAAAAATAAACCTCATGAGACTGCTCTGCAAAATTCATCTTGTGATTTCCTTTTTATAAATTCAGATAAGGAGTGATCTGCCCACAGTCACAGAGTTGATATGTTCACATGCCTGTCTTCATTTAAAAAAAAATTAGTTGCCAAAAAATAGTAATATGTGTCTATGGAACCCCATGTGCTGTGTTGCAACATGTATAAATGTACATCAAATAGTGAAAAGCATGGGGTAATTATAATATCCATTTCCACAAACATGTGTCAATTCTGTAGAAAAGTCATTCAAAATTTTCTCTTCTAGCCAAAATCTAAATTACTGTTGACTATAGTTGCCCTACTGTGTGCTAGAGCCTCGGAATTTAGTCCTCCTATCTCATGGTAACTTCGTACCTGCCAGTCAGCAACTCCTCATCCCCACTTACTGGGTCTGTCCTCTGGAAGCTATAATTCTGCTTCTACACTTGAGAGCTAAGGCTTTTTACATTCCACATAAGAGTGAAGTCATAAGATCTTACCTTTCTGTGCCTGGATTATTTATTTTACTTACATAATGTTCTCTAGGTCTTCCCATGTTGTCACAAATCATAAGGATGATATCCATTATGCATTACTGAATTTTTATTAACGCTATTGATGAGCACATCGATGTTCCAGACCTTAGCTATTGTGAATAGTGCTTCAGTGAAAATGCAGAAGTGCACAATTTCAACTACTTTAGATACACTCAGTAGTGGAATTGAAATACAATCTATTTGTTAAACTGTCCACCACTGCCAGGGATACCATGTCGATTGTATAGAGAGTCCTGGGAGATTTTTTTTCCTATTCTTGATACACTATATTAGTCAAGGTTTGGAATAAGTGAGTTTAGGAGTGAGCTTGGCTTCCTTAACTGCCATTTATAATATTTTTATAGAAAGAACCCGTTGGATCCAAAAAGAACTGGGCTTCAAATGAAATTTTTCTATCACTTATGTGCAAGTTGGGGTTTGACTCTATATCTCATAAGGAAATTATTGCCAGGAAAAGACATGTGTTTCTATCCAAAACAAATGTCTGGAAAAATATTTAGCCTTTGAATAAACTCAGGTCGTCCATCTTCAGCCTGGAGCTTACTCTGAGGACTCTTTATCAAACACTCAGTGTGAAGGAAAGCTTTACTGAATGCTAACATCAACTCACAGACACGATTCTGGAAGGTGTAGTGTTTTCACGTGAGCACACTCATGCTTCTGGAAGACAGTCTTTCTGGCTGGTCTTCTCAGAAAAGAGGCAGAAAACCATGCCGCCTGAGCAATTCCTGAGCCTTCCAGAAGTACACTGTGCTCACTGAAGGAAAAGTAGTATGGTAAGGAAGTAGGGTTGGGGTAAGGGGAACTATAATCTTCACAGTTGCTATTGTTTTAACACAGAGTCTGATATATACTTCAGTTAGCCGGCTGCATACAGAGCACACAGCCAACAGCCTCTAACAGTTGCTTATCCAGCTATGACAATCCAAGCTCTAATTGCAACAGACAGAATCTGGCTTTGCTTCCTCTCACTTTCCAAGTCACAAACTTGCTGAGGAAACTTATAATTCTGTAAAGGTGATATAGCAACACCAGTAGTCTCCTTAGGAATGTCCACATTTGATTATGGAATTTTCTTCTTGTTCAGTAAGAAACAGTGGGATAGACAGGGGGAAAAAAAGAAAGTAAAAGAAAAAAGAAAGAAATCTCTTTATCCAAAAATAGTTCCAGGAAAAATAAAGAAATAACAGCTTAAATGTTTATTGTAAAAAATCATTTCGTTTAAAAATAGCTGTCAATGATGCCAAACCACAAGAATATTGGCCTCATTGTAACAACATAGAAATTTTCTAAAATGTGAAAGGAACAAAATTGTTTTGTTAGAGAAAAAGCAAGCACAGCTTTCTGTCCACCAGGAACAAGTCCTATCTTTGTTGCCCTCAACATTTTTAAATAGAAAATAATGAACTTTAAAAGCAATGCTAAAGACACTGGCTATAGACAGCATGAAACATTCCCAAAGAGGGTGTGATGCAGCTACCACAGAAAGCCTGCAGACAATGCTGTTCTCATGACCAACTTACTTCTAACACATACCTGCCAAAGGCTGGCTCTTGTCACTGGGCCCTCAGAACACAAAGTCTTTGGGTGATCTTACAGGCTGGGTTATTCTGTGAGTGACAATTGCTTCCTTTGTTCTGTTTGATGATGGAGGTTTCTTAATAAGTGCCAAATCCCACAATTCCTTCTATCCTCTGAAGATGCTGAAGGCATGCATGGCCTCATAGGATCACTCCTCACCAGTGGAGCATTGAATTCTATAGACAATCATGATTAATCTCATTAGGTTTTTTAAATAAATTCTTAATTAGAGCTAATTTCTTCAATGTGATGGCCACTAGCCTAAAAATGTGGTTAATCCAAGCTGAGATGTGCTAGGCATATAAAATACTCACCAGATTTGAATAATTAGTGTAAAAACGCAAACTGATTGCTGAATTTTTATACTGTTGACATGTTGCCCTAGTTAGTTAGCTTTAATTGTTATCGAGACACAGCCTGGAGTCATCCAAAAAGAAATCCTCAATTGAGGGATCACCTAGATCAGACTTGTGTGTGAGCATCTATAAGGAATCCCTTTGATCACTAGTTGATGAGGTGGCACCTCCTTAGTAAAAGATGCTAGGTAAGAATGAGCAAGAGGGCGAACCAGAATTCATTGTTCTTCTGTTTTTCTTCTTCAGGTTTCTGTCTTGACTTCCCTTTGACGAATAGTGACCCAGAAGCATAAACCGAAGAAATCCTCTCCTGCCCTTAGTTGCTTTTGGTTGAAGTGTTTTATTATAGCAACAGAAATCAAACTAAACCACATATTGAATATACTGTACTGGCTGAATTGTATTGTATAAAACACATCTTTAAGATTTATTTCATCTATACTCTGCTCTTCCTTTGCCTTGTTCCTTATTCCAAAAGGCTTTGCTCTGATGCTTTGGAAATGGGTTCACCCAGACTTGGTCAGTGCATGTTTTAGTCCAGGTTACCAAGTAGGGTGTGGAGGAGGGTGATGCTGATAGAAAGCTGAGGTTGAGAAAGAGATGAGATCAGGGTAATTAATTCCTCTTCTACCTTGGGTTCACATTTCTTAAAGAAGCTGAGGTCTCAGTATTGGTTTTTGCGTGTGAGAAGACACACGCACACACACAAACACACACACACACACACACACACACACACAGTAACACTACTTAGGTCACACAAGAGTTTATTTAAGAGAGTTCTCAGGCGGGTACAGGAGCAGAGAAGCAAGAGAACCAAGAGAGGAGGAGAGACAGACCATAACTTGGCCTCTCTTTTTAAGAGAAGGGGTGTGCACGGGTTTACGCAGCCACGCCCAGGGGCGTGCCTCGGTACCAGGTTCATCCTGCTGGAGCCATGTTGACTTCACCTCGTGGAGTGCCAGGAATACTTACACTCAGTACTATTTCACTCCTGTCTGTCTACAGTGGCCAAGATGCTGTGCTGAGTTTCATAGTGACAAGGAAAATTGGAGCCTTAGTCTTACTTCAAGAATACAAAAAAAAAACCAAAAAAAAACAAAACAAAAAAAAAACCAGAAAGCAAGATGAGAGGTTGAGGGTTCAGAGGCAGTAGCAAAGTGTGATCCTGGGTCCATCCTTCCTCTGGCAAAAAGTAAAAAGTGTAAACATTGGTTGGACCATAAATATGGGTAAGAACACTACAGGTGATCAAAATTATAAATGTACCTAATGTTAACCCAGCACCCTTATGTACCTGGCATTCCTAAGTACTTCACCAAATAATTAAAGCTATCACTTCCATAGAGTACTCATAATGCCCAAGGTACTTTAATTATATTAATTCTTCCATGCACATTTAATATACCTAATAGGTACTATTGTAGTCTTCATTTTCCTAGAGTTTAAATCTGCTATACAGATTAGTCTCTGTTTTTTAACTTGTCCAAGCTCCCACAGACAATAACTGGTAGAACTACAGACCACATTGTTAACTGTTGTAAAAGATTTCCGTCCCCATTCCCATTTGGGCCAGAGGTTTGACCTGCCCATGGCAGCTTTTATCCCCCCAAAGAAATGATTCAGAGGCTTATATTAATTTCATCCTGTTTGGCCTATGTGTCAGGCATATTGCTAGCTAGCTCTTTCATCTTAATACAACCCATTTTATTAATCTAGCTGGCCACGTGGCCATGGCCCATGACCCGTACCTGTATTCCTACATGATGCTCCTCTGGCAGCTGGCTGGAGACTGACTTAACTCCGCCCTCCTACCTGCCTCTACTCTGATTTCTCCACCCACTTCTACAGTGCTCTGCATAAACCAAAACAGCTCTTTATTTATAGAATCTCATACAGAAAACTGTCCTACCACAGATAACCAACACACCCTGTACTCTCCTAGGCTGAGTTCACCTTCACAATGCCCTAGAACATTCAAGAAATATGATTCTAGAACAGCTTCTGCAATTTACACAAGATCCTGGAGCTGCTCACGGCTCACTCTTATACAATCCTGTCTCCCAAATAGTTCATGCCAAGGCCCCTAAATACAAGGAGGAAAGCCTTGGTAACTTGCCATTATTTTCTTCCCAACTCCTCATCAAATTTGTCTGCATGCTTCAGGCCAGTAGAGTACCCTCTGCTCACCACCTTTGGCGCTGGCTCCACACTCCATCCTATGGTGTTTACTGGTTCCAACGAGCCGTCTGCTTTTCTTCCTCTTCCTCCATTCACAGCAATATGACTTGATCTATGACAATTGCTCAATTGTCCTTCCTTTTTCCTATTTCTACCTTCACATAGATGGATGACATTAATCCTAACAGCTTCACCGCTCACCCCAGACTCTGCTTTATCACATCACATTGAATCAGCCAAGGTGAGAGTATTAGTGTCAAAATTAAATGAAGGACTCCCTCTTCCTCCTTCCCCCTTATTTCCTCTTTCCTCCCTCCCGCTCTTCCTTTCTTTTGTCTTTTTTATCTTTTGTGAATTTGTGTGTGTGTGTGTGTGTGTGTGTGTGTGTGTGTGTGTGAGTGAGAGAGAGAGAGGTGAAGGGGGAGAAGGAGAGGTGTTAAACAAACATCTAGACACAGGCTGGAGAGATGGCTCAGAGGTTAAGAGCACTGACTGCTCTTCCAGAGGTCCTGAGTTCAATTCCCAGCAACCACAGGGTGGCTCACAACCATCTATGATAACATCTGGTGCCCTCTGTATACTGTATACATAATAAATAAATAATAGTAAAAAATACCTAGACACGACTGAGTCCCCCATTCTAATTTGTATAAACAAGCCACAAAAAGATATTTAGTCATGCTTTGGGAAAACCACTGAAGAAGGTTTTCCATTTGAGTTGTAACAACAACAACAACAAAAACCTCTTAGAAGTGGTTTGAACTATCACTGTTAGAGTTAAATTTCTTGTCAACTTGACTGGTTTGTAAAGCACAGAGGAAACACTTCTGGACACATCTGTAAGGACATTTCCTGCAGGAGTCAACTAAGAAAGAAGCCCCCTACCCACAAACGTGGGTGGCATGAGCCCATAGTCTAGGCATATACTAGGCCATAGTATAGAAAAACCACAGAGGAAGCCAGACAGCCCGGGCATTCTCTTTCTGCTTCCTAACCACCAAAATGTGATGTCTTCCTTACTGTGCCCTGAAGCTTCTGCAACTGTGGACCAAGCAAATCTCACCTCTTTTTCAGTCATTGGCACTCACCAAAGGGAAAATGACTTAAACAATTATGAAGGACCTATTCAGAGGATGGAGATCACAGTAAGAGAAAAGCCTCTTTGAAAGATCCAGAGATTTTTGCAGTCTGCTCTTGTGGATTTTAAACAAATCCCCTAAGACGAAAATCCCATTTCACTCATCAACTGGATAACCCAATAAAGTTTCTGTTTTCAAATCAGACTGAACTGGAATTTACAGTCTTTAGTTGAAAGACCATAAAGCCATACATAGAGATGACATATTGTCCAGCTTCAGGGGCAATTTTCACACTGAAGTCTCAGTAGAAGTTCTTGGAGTTAGTCTTGGTAAATCCCATGCAGCCGTACAAGGAGTTTTTCTCTCTTCCTATCATTTAGCTAAAAGCCAAAATTCTTCTTGGTTCTTCATTGATGCTTTTTATTCCAGGCCCATTCACATTAATCTCTTCTTATTGCCCTGTCACAAGTAAGGCTCAGCTGCCCCATTTTTATTCTTCTCTCCTCCTCCAACAGCTAAACTTTCCAGCTTCTTACCCCATTTTCATGCCATTTGTGGTCTCAGAAAATTCCTCAAAAGAATAAAGAAACATTTTAATCCTGACCGGCTCATCTATTAATCAAAAATTTCCCTCTAATCTTGCAAACCTTTATCCAATTACTTCATTTTCTATTCCCTCCATATTGGTCCAACTGTCCTGAAATTCATTTTCTTCTGGATGCATCCAACTAATAAGGACCTCAGTACCTCTATATGTGATACTATCTTCACCCCAGCCTCCATGGCCTCTTTGTCTCCCTCTATTAAAATATCATGTTTCCAACAAGTCTAGCCATTCAGATCTTTCTCCCTAAGAAACAGACAATTTGATCTAAAAGAGCTGATTTCTTTGGCTAGAAATACAGTGCTGACCTATGGAACTGAAAGCATCCACTCCAGCCCAGTCACATGTGAGACTAGGAACAGAGGTACCAGAGGCTCAGAAGTAGGAGTTAACCTCTCTGCCTCTGAGGCCTTAAGGTCTCAGTGATCTACATTTTTCTTTTTTTTAACCTCATTTTTTTCTTTCTTCATGTAATCTCCCTGTATTTGCTGTATCCCCAATGATTTGTCTGACCCAACAATTTCAGGGTCCAATAGAAACTAATACATTGTCAAGATGCCCCAATCCCAAATTCATTGGAAGAAGAAGCCAGTTGATTCCCTTTGGTTCTAATGCCTACCAGGTCAAGGTGGGTAATTCCGAGTCCCCTTAGCTATTCCTTCCAGGAATGTAGACAAATATGACTCTAGAGAGAAGATCCACAGGCCTAGAAGTGATTGTCATCTGTAATACTAATCAACCACAGAGGATATTTGTGTATTATTGTCTTCACATCTCACTGATGCCTCTAGTCTCTACAGAAGATATATTGTACTTGTACATGGAAGCAACACCATCTTAGTCTTGTTTTCAAGAAAGTAGACTCTGAGACATAATCTAAGAAGTAGGGTTATTGATAAAAAAAAAAAAAATGCCCTTGCCATTGATGTTTGAGCAAGGGAAAAGAATCCAACAAGTTTAGATGAAGGAAACAGTGGGGTATACTAAAGATCAGTGACAGGCTCCTGTTGAAAAAAAAAATATCTTTTTTGTACATTGTAAAAATGTATTGCTCTCATTGGTTTAATAAAGAGCTAAGTGGCCAATAGTGAGGCAGGAAAAGGTATGGTCAGGAGAGCCAGTCAGAGAGAACTCTGGGAAGAAGGATGGAGTTGCCAGGAGACCAGGAAAGAAGCAAGATGAATTTGCTGTGCTGAAGACAGGTACTGCAATGTGGTAGAATATAGATAAGAAATATAGGTTAATTTAAGATGTAAGAGCTAGCTAATAACAAGACTAAGCTATACGCCAAGCATTTATAATTAATATAAATCTCTGTGTGGTTATTTGAGAGCTAGCCAGCAGGACAGCAGATTCTGTCTACAGGCTTCCCTGAATTTTGAGAGGTTCTGCAAGCTTTGACATTGTCCTTGTAAGGATTTCCAAAGCTTGCATTCACCTGGAATGTAGCAGTGTCAATCATGCCCCTGGGTGTGGCGATGCAAACATGGGCCCACCCACCCTTTTAAAGAAAGGGTTCACACGAGTCGTCCCCCCCCCCCGCCCCTTTTCCCCTTCCCCCCTCTTCTCTCTCTGCTCCCTTCTGCCCCTATCTCTGCCCGCTGCTGTAATAAACTCTCGTGTGGTACTCATGGTGTTGAGATTCCATTCACGCACCACGTGCAAAAAACTAACAGTCCTAGTCAACAGGATACATACTATCCACCCACTAGGCACTATATACACGGATCTTCCCAGAACCCAGAAGAGACATGCGGTTATGTGAGGCTACTGTTGCTGGTGCAGTTTGGGGGGAAGGTTGCTAAAAACTGAGCCTGTCCTGATTAGTTTTCATTGTCAACTGACAACCTATTGTCACCTGGGAAGAGAAATCAACTGAAGAACTGTCTAGGTTGGATTGGCCTGTGGGCATTTCTGTGAGGCGTTGTCACAATTGCTGACCAATCCAGATGGGTCTATCTCACTGTAGGTGCTTTGCCCTAGGATGCTTAAGAAAGCTAGATGAGCATATTCTGTGAGGGAATACCAAGCAGTGTTCATCTGTAATTTCTGCTTGAGTTCCTGCTCTGACTTTCTTTAACATGATCTAGAAGTCTGAAATGAAATACCCTTCCCCAAGCTGCTTTTGGCCAGAGTGTTTAAACACACCATCAGAAAAGCAAACTGTTATAGCAGTTGTGGCAGCCAATCTTTAATTGGAGTTGAATGGTGTAAATGATCCTAGGCCAGTTGAAGCCACAGCTATACCTTAAACAATCTATGTGCTTGTATCTGTGTTAGTTACTTCAAGGGGAGAGAGACTGAGCATAGTGTTTAATGAAAGATTGGATGAGTTGTTATGGAAATACTGACCAGAGAAGAACCAAGTAGGTACTCAGAAAGTGGGAGAAACTGGCTTTATTGGTGCGGGCCTGGACTAAAGAAAAAGAATCTAACCTCAAATCATGGTTTGTTTCAACTTTTACAGATAAGTGTTGAAAACCCCGTCTACATGACCATCTTAGGGTTTTGGGGACCACCAAAGAGATATTTCCATCATAGTTAGACATGTTTACAGAAACAAACATGGTAAGTAGCAGGTAAAACATCCCATATTGAGCCAAAAGAATAATGTTGTGACCAGAAAACTGTGGTAATCATTTCTTAAAGTAATCATTTCTTGCCTTACCCCAAGATAGGAGAAAGCTATAACAAGCTAGCAGAACTCAGCATATTTAACTATTTCAGAAGGAAATGTTGACTTTCCCTATTCCTACATAGCTCTATAGTTACTAGGCAAATATTATTACAATACAGACTAGTAATTCCATCTTGTTAGATACATATGTTAGGGCACAATATATATCTTCTCCTTTAGAATAAATATACGAGTCATTTTTCTGAAGATTCTGACCCAGAAAAAGCTCAGGTTTGGTGGCATCACATTTATAGATAGATAGATAGATAGATAGATAGATAGATAGATAGATATTTTGTTTATTTATTTGTTTAGAGGCAGGGTCACATGTAGCATGAGCTGGACTCAACTCACTATGTATCTGATTCTGACCTTGAACGCCTGCCCATTCTACCTTTACTATTTAATTCTGAGATTACAGGCACATGCTACTATACCAGGACAGGAAAAAAAATGTTAATCTAACAATTGGAAATTGGAGATGCTTCATCTGATGTTTGCCAACATTTTAAATAATTTGCAGAGCATCCCTTTCCTAAGATTGCATCAAATAAGCTCCATGCATATCTGTCCCTAACACTGTGTGACCCAGACAAGACAACAGCTGAGGTTCCCGCCCATGCTCATTTACCTGCACCTTGAACCATACCTCCAAGTTCTACCCAAATACTTTCCAGCACTCTTTGCCACTAGCAGACACTTAAGCTTCTCCAGGGCTGCAGAAGAGGTTGTGCCTGTTCTGGATGTGGGCTACAGGACATTTGTTTTGGGAACACAAGCATTCCAGGAGCCTAACATCGTGTCTAGATGAAGCAGCTCAGATTTAACTGCATCTCCCATGGCTGCCCTTCCTTGATTCATGGACAAAAGCCTGGATGGAATGAGGTGACTGAAGCATGTCCATCTGGAATGTACAGCATAGTAAAGGAGTCCCGTGCAAAATCAGCAGAGGCCAGAGATTAATCCTTGTCCCGCCTATATGCACAACACAAGTGTGTACTTTGGTGGACTTCCAGTGTTCTTTAAATTGCATTACATGCCTCAATAAGTACCCTCCCTTAAATTTTCTTTTTTCGATCCTTAGTAGCATACTAAAACATCTACTTTTCTTTTCTTTTTTTTTCATATTTATTTTATGTACAGTGATGTTTTGCCCTGAAGTTGGAGTTACAGACAGTTGTGAGCTGCCATGTGGGTGCTGGGAATTGAACTCTCGTCCTCTGGAAGAGCAATCAGTGCTTTTAAGCACCGAGCCATCTCTCCAGCCCTGATATCTACCTTTCTTATTTGATCTATGTTGATGTATTTCTTGGTCAAAGTTTATTGAGATGGTGAATATGTAAATTTATGTAATTAGCTAAAGGTGGAAACTTATCAACCACTGATTCTTTAAATACCACTGGGAATGTAATTAAGTTGAAGGATTTTATCAGGAATCTGAAGTCACACTCCAGTCATGATTGTTGTTGGGATAGGAGAAAGGCAGTTCTGCCTGATTTGTGACCAATCTGCTTCTTTTGACAGATACATGGTTTTCCCAGCATTCTCTGGTCCCCAAATGGTCATTACTTTTCAACAACCTCACCAGTTATCTTTACCCACAAATCCAATAAAAGGAGCCCTTACATCTTATAGCAAGTTGATCTATAAGTATGCCCCCATGCAAACATGGAAACCTTTCACAATAACCCAAAAAGATTGACAGTTTTTCATAAGCTGGATTTATGATCAATCCAAAACAGAATCTTGGGTCCCTGTAATGAAGGCACAGTGGAGTACTTGCTCTGCAGGGATCTGAGGGTTTAATAGAACTGACTGAAAAGAATAGACTACATTCCATCAAGTCAGCATTCTAGAGTCCACAAGCCCCTTTGCATTTTCTTTCTGAACCATTCCTTACAGCATACAGTAAACTGATACTCGAAAGGGCAGGGCTGAATGCTGGCCAACTCCCAGCTGGTAAAGACCAAACCAGATATTCAACAGAGTAAGCATTTCGGTAGTCACCATGACTATAGATATAACATAAGATCAGGAAATCCTAATCCTCTGGTAAGACAGGGTTCACACTTAGGAACAGACACAGCTCCACATGCATATCCTCTGCCCATCATCCTAAAGCCCTGCACTTTTCATCTGTCTGACTCCACACAGTCACAATCAATTTCCAACAAATGTGACTGTGGAAGCAATCTGTGAGCTCAGAAAAGCAGAGCAAGGCCAGTGCTGCTGGCATTGCCTTCCCTTTGGAGAAGGGCTTGAGCCATGGTGGCATTTATTGTTCAGCAACTTCAAGTCTCTGGCACTTGTGCTCTTATCTCATTGGCTAATGAGAATCAGTCCACTCCCTTCCTGGAAGCAGCCTCTCCAGGAGGACTTTTGTAAATACAATGAAGGCAGATGCTGCTAAATCTATCACAAAGCTTCTTTCTATGCTCCTGGAAGACTAAGTTTTGAAGGAATCGCATCACTCGATGTAAGGCAAGAGAAAAAGAGAGAAAGGAGGGGGGAGGACAAGATGGGAAGAAGAAAGAGAGAGGGAATATGTCACTATATCCTCCAGGTGACATTGCTGATCACCAGGTTGATGACCAGATGCATTTTATTTTGATTTTACTGGAGAAAACAATAGCACTTATTAGAATAATGTTGTTTTCATTAATTCTACTATGGCACATATAGGATGTTGAATTCAATAACTCTGGGTTTTGGGCTGATTTTCAATTACACTGAATCACTTTTATTTACAATGAGAAACCCTCATGCCCTCTGGAATGTGAACTCTGTGAGCATGTTTACTACAAAATAATTGTGTGAATGCTGTTAAAAAACATGAGATAAAGATGCCATCTGTGACAAGCTTATCTTTAGTGTTGAGGACACTGTACTTTGTCACCTGCTGAAGACAGTTCAACAGATATTGTATACATATATTCAAGGAAGGTTATAATTACTTACTTTGACATTTTACCCCAATGTCAAAGGGAATTATGAATGACCAGCTGATGTAACTGGAACAAGCAAGGATTCATTGATCCTTCAGGGTTACCACCCAGGCAAAATAATTCTACATTCTAATGTTATTTAAAAACTTTTTACACTGATTTTTTTTAAAAAAAAAAAATCATAGTATATTTCTTTTTTATTATTCCTAACACTTTTTAAAGATGTGTCCAATTAGTGCTGCCTACGTGCACATGTGAGGCCATCCACTAGAACATGAGTGTGTCTTAGTCACTTTTCTATTGCTGTGAAGAGACACCATGTGCAAGACAACTCTTGTAAAAGAAAGCATTTAATTGGGGGCTGTGCTTACAGTGGTCCGTCATCATGGCCGGAAACAGAGCAGCAGGCAGGCATGAGGCTGAGAGCTTACATCTGCAGATAAGCAAGGAGAGAGAGAGGGAGAGAGAAAGACAGACAGACAGACAGATAGAGACACAGAGAGAGAGACAGAGAGAGACTGGGCCTGCTTAGGCTTTCGACATCTCAAATGTTTCCTCCAACAAGGTCACACCTTGTAACCCTTTCCAAATAATACTACCGAGTAGTGTTCAAGTATTTAAATGTTTGAGCCCATGGGGGCCATTCTCCTTCACACCACCATAATGGATAATAAACCAGTGGTCATATTCCCAAGGAAAAATAATTTTCCCCAAGCAGCTGCCAATGACTTCTTGGCTAGAAGTTGGACCCCTTGACTCCTTCTCCATCCCTACTGACTGGCTTGATTTTATGTCACAGTGTTCATGTCCCACAGCACGCCTTCCCATCATCTAGCTCTTGCATTCCTCCACTCCCTTCTACAATATTCTCTGGTCCATGTGGGGAGGAGGAGATGATACAGATGTCCCACTGAGAGCTAAGCACTCAGTCATCTGTGCATCTCTACATTAACCACTGCCCACTGCAAATACAAGCTTCTCTAGCCACAGTTGAGAGCAGCACAAATCTATACTTATAGAAAGCTTTTTGAAAACAAGCATTTAGCATGGTCACAATAGCAGTTTCCTCCCCAGTGCGTTGACCCATAGTGGACTTCAGTTCAGACTTATAGTACCAAGCATGAATTCTTTCCTATGGCACAGGAAATCCTCAAATCCAACCATAAAACATTGTTGCTCCTATAGCAGTCATACCACTATTACACCAATGGGCATATTTTGCCTGGCAGGTTGGTATTGTAGCCTACAGGAGTCAGTGCTGGGTAAGATCACTGATATCTCACCAGCCCTCACTCCCATCCCACACACAATCTGACAGCCTAGCTAGCGTCTTCTGACTCTGAAAACCAGCCAGCCAGGAGTAAGTTTCCTAGTCAGTTCCAGATTTATTCCACAAGTGTGTGGTGTCTTCAACAACAGAGTTTTATCATCTAGTTATATCAACCAAGGATGGTGGCAATGGCCTATGGTGTTTGGGAGGTATATCATGCCTGAGATTTTACTTAATAACACATATCATCTGAAGTATCACTGTCCACAGATGCAAGGTACAAAGGATGGCTTTTAAATATAGGCTTCTAGACACAGAGTTCTGGCTTCTTAAGGCAGTTCATTTCTTTAGCAAAAATTACCAGCACCATCTCTGGAAACTGCACTATTCTGGGGAGTATTGACAATGCCCCTGCTATGTGCCAGCTCCACATAAGACAAGCTGATACACACATTTCTGAGTCTGCCACTAGCTCCAGGAAAAGCACTGGAAAGAACTAAACTTCTATAATTCTTCAGATAGTAGTAGAGATACTGGAAAGCAGAATAAATGGCTGTTGAAGTACCTACTTGTGGAGACTTACTCATTTCCTTGCCATTTGTACAAGGACTTATCATCACCACACTGCTTTGTACTGGTCTCCTGTTTATGAGACTTGGGACCTACACACAGATTACTGACCATGAACTTAAACAGAGATGAAAATAAAGTTATAGTAAATATAGGACTGGAGAAAAGGCTCGCAGAATAAAGAGCTCTGGTTTTTTTTTTTTTTTTTTTTACTAAGGACCCAGATTTTGTTTTCAGTATACTCATGGAGACCCCTCAACAGTCTATAACTGATGTCCTGACCTCTACAGGCACCAGTCATGCATGTAATGCACATTATAAACATGCACATAGAATAAAAGTAAATGAATCTTTCAAAAATTACAGTAAATAAGAAAATACAATAATTATACCATTTACTTAACACTATAGTTAAAATTTTCAACAATGATCTAAATCTTGAGACAAAGAATGATGTGAGCATTGCTTTGGAGGTTCACTTAATACCATGTGACCAGTCCTGATATCATATACATACAAGCAACACTAAGCAGATTCAGTAGGTCATATTTACATATTCATGTATTTAGGTGTACCTGTAACAACATGCATTTGAGAAAAACAGACCATGAATTTGAAGAAAGCCACAGTGGGGAATATGGGGAGTGTTGGAAGAAGGAGACAGAGGGGAAATGATACATTTCTATCTTCACTTCAAAAGACTGGGAAAATACTAATCCATTTGAAGACATTGCAAGTATGTTCAGACTTCACTCCTTAACTCGTGTTCTTTCTTATAAAGAGGGCAGCTACTCCTTCTGTAAAAGTTACCAGGGATACCATCAACTTTCACAAGTCTGCCTCTACATGCTAATACTCAAGAATCCCCCAATCTTCCTTCTGGAAACCTAGTCTCCAAGATACTGCTGCCTGAGGTGAGAAAGGTTCTGTCACTCTCAAAGCACCCCCCGCCCTGCGCACCCTCCCACCACTTCATGCCATATTAAAATGATTAGGCAGGAAAGGCAATATTTTAGTGTTTCTTTTCTATGCTATTGTCATATTTACTTACTTCTCTTAGAAGATGTAATTCATTACAGACATGGTAGACAGCCCTGCCCTACAGCTCCAAGCCCCACCCTTCCCAGGCCAGGTGTTGTCTGGTAGAATTTGTCATCAATTTTGGCCATGAGCAGAGTCAGTGATCCAGGCTTCCTTTAGTGAATGGTGTCCTTTGCTCCCAGATGTGTGCTATATCTGTTCCTAATTTTGTGATTTCATCCGCTGCCTCAGCTCCTCTCCCTCTTCCTGCTCACATGCATATAGTCTTAAAACGACATGTTTCAAATAGCTTGCTGTCATTCAAGACAACTTGGTTTGTTATTTTTTTAAAGGAGATTTAGTTGATTTTGATTCTTTGCTTGTGCCATGTCTTGTTTATAATGTAACCCAGCTACCAAGATCATTTCTTTCATTCTTTAGCTTCTTCCTTCTTTCCTCCTCCTCCTCCCCTCCATCTCCCTCCCTCCTTCTTTTCTTCCTTTTGTCCTGTGTATCTGTGACTGTGTCTGTGATTCTGTGCTCAAGGTAGGAGTTTAAAGTGAAGCCTCAGAGAATGTGGCTTGCTGGCTTGTTTTTTCTAGCTTGCTCACTAGCTTTTTTTTTTAACTTTATTTATTTGCCTTGGTGTTTTGCCTGGAACTGGAACTACAGACAATTGTGAACTGCCATGTGGGTGTTGGGAATTGAACCCTGGTCCTCTGGAAGAGCAGTCAGTGCTCTTAACCGCTGAGCCATCTCTCCAGCCCTCTCACTAGCTTTCTTATACACATTACTCAGGCTCCCTTGCTGGGGATGGCACCACCTACAAAGGGCTGGGCTCCCCTACACCAATTAGTAACTAAGAAAATGCCACAAAGCATTTAAATATTGTTTCTACACTTCTCATTCTCTGGCTGTCCATTCTTCTTTGGATGCTCTGACCATTCTTAGATTTGTGGTCTACACTGAAATTCTGTCCCTTTAATTTCCTCCATGGGGCTGAAGATGGCTTGCAAGCACAGGTGATCTTGCAAAATAGCACTCTACCTGCTTTGCCCAGGAGCACAGTGACTTCTAGACCACTTTATTTGAGACCTTCAAACAATAAATTCAGAAGTTGCACCCCTTTTGGTAATAATGTTTGGACTTCTCACAAAACACATTTGGACACTTGAAAAATTATACACTTTGCCTTAGTATGTACACACAACTAGGAAATGGGGTTTATCATTTTCATGAATTTAGACCTCACCTTGTGGGCCCCAGCTGTATAAAAGAAACCCCACTTCCAGCTTCCTACCCTATGAAGCCACAAATGCATTTTTTCCCTCTAACTCTATCAGGACAATAGAATATTAGAGCCAGCTCGGAGCCTGTGCCCAGTTCTAATGGCCTAACTCTGTCCCTGCCGTAAGGATGCCACTGGTTGCTGGTGTTGGGGTTGACATTGTGTATGGGCTTCCTTGTGTTTCTGATCTTTGGGAATTCTGTTTATATTCTTTCATGAGCTTTATGTATGAGTTACATTAAGCATTTCTACAGTGTTTAGCAATGGAAGATAAATGGCATTGTGTGACTGCTATAACGTGTAACAACCACATTCTAAGAGCACTTTTCATTCTGTCCTCCCCTGCAACCACTCTTGACCTCCACTTCAACTATTTATGCTCAGCCTCATTACCCTCAGGTTTTCTGTTAGAAGTTCAGAGAGATCACAACTCTGTCAAGTCTAAGGACCCCACCCCCACCCTAGTCATAGCTGACAACTTAACACAAACCTAGAGCTCTCTGGGAAAAGAGAACCTCAACTGAAAAATGATCACTGTCATACTGGCTTGTGGTTAGTTATATCTGTGCTGTGCACTCTTAGTGCCTAGTTCATGTAGGGGAGCCCAGATCCCTGTGAGTGGTTTCATCCCTAGGAAGGTGGGCCTCGGCTTAAAGCTAGTGAGCATGCCAGAGAAATCAAGCCAGCAAGCCACACTCTGAGGCTTCACTTTAGGCTCCTACCTGGAGCTCCCGCCTTGGCTTCCTTCAATGGTGGAATGTAACCTGTAAGAAACTCTCCCCAGGGTGCTCTTGGCCATGGCATTTTCTCAAAGGGTCAGAAAGGCAAACCAGGATAGCCATTGACTGACTTCCTGTGGTTGAGTCTCCTTGTTGTGGGTGTGAGAAACCATTGAAAAGCTAGAACTAGGAGCTGGCAAGAATTCCTCCAGAGAACTTAGTTTTTCAAATGTATTTGGAGTCGTGGGCTGTATCAATCACACTGAAAAAACTAAGAAAGTATGCTAGTTTGAAATGAGTGCAAATTGATCTTTGGCAAAATAACCAAATTGATGAAGGAACCAATTTTCTTGCTTTGTTATGGTTGGATGGGGGTGGGGTCGGGTAAGGGAGGTACTACTCCAAGGCTTACTCTCTTTATCAAGAGAAAAGAACAGAAAGCATTGACAGCTGGCACAAATGGCTTACGTGTTCTTCTCTTCCATGGGTAATTTCTCCAGGTTGTCTCAAGTTTTCAAAGTCCACTATTTCTTCCTGTTGTCATCATTTCTTTTCAGCTACTTTCGATACTGAACCTTGAACACAGCATCTCTGAAAGGTTTATGCTGTACATGTCTTTCTTTTTGAAAAGATGTCAGCTGATTCACGGGCCTTCAGTGACTCCCTGTTCTGCTTTGAGTCACAGAGATTATGCAACCTCTCTTCTAAGAGTCAGTTTTCTTTCACCTAAAAAGTTCACATCGCTTCATCCAGCCACACTAAATTTTGACTATCAAGGCAAAGTGAGACTAACAGATGTTCACAGCTGTTCCAGCTGCTGCCAAGCGCTGATTACCATAGAGATGCAGTGAAAACAAACACAGACATTGGGAAGATACTGACATGTTACTGCTAGGTTTCTGACAAACAGTAGATTGATGGCAAAGCATCCACAAGAAAAAGAGAAACAGCGAGAGACAGTGGGTCAAGAGAAGCCAGTTGCTAACCGCACACAGAGAGCTTTGCCCTTCCTGTAAAGCACTTTGATTTATAGCCTGTGATATTACATGCAAGAGCGCCCACAACCCAAAGTGTTTTGTGAGTTGACCTGTGAAAATAAGCCTGTTAACCCCAATCAACCTCCCATTATCCCAGAGTGCCTGAAATTTAGCAAGCGAAGGGGTGACAGAGGTCTCTGCAGCTTCCCCAGCTAACCACTGTCTTGGCCAATTTGCATCTTTGCCCAGGCAAATTAGCATCAGAGTACAGTGGTGAGGGAGGGTCTTTATCTTTTAATGAGAAAACGGAGGATTGTTTTCAGTTTTAATTGCTGGAGCTAATTAAGACCTAGGGCTCTTATGTAGACTGGATCCCTAGGCCTAGGCTTCACCCCAGCTGTGGGGAAATCGCCTGCCCCAACTTCCTGCTATAATTAGTAAGGTCTTCTATTCAGATGCAGTACTTTATTACAAAAGCTGATTATGAAGTCTGATGGCTCACTGTGCCAGAGGGCAGGGATTTTCCTGGGCTTTTCAGGATGGGGGAGGGGATTCTAAAGGTGAGTGTGGCTTCAACCTTTGAAGGATAAAATGGGAATTGGCAAATAGCATGCTGGTCAGATGTTAAAATGCTCATGGAAAATAGAAATATCTCAAACTCACAATAAGAAAATCCAGAAAGCGGGGGCTGGAGAGATGGCTCAGCCGTTAAGAGCACCGGCTGCTCTTCCAGAGGACCTGGGTTCAATTCCCAGCACCCACATGGCAGCTAACAACTGTCTGTTCCAGTTCCAGGCAAAACACCAAGGCAAATAAATAAAGTTTTAAAAAAAAAAAAAAAAAAAAAAAAAGAAAATCCAGAAAGCAAAGCTTTTTTTCAACTGAGTTTTGAAGAGATAGATGGAGAAAACCACAGGCTGTTACTGTCATGTATAAACGGATCATCTCAGCATAACCAGGGCTAAGGCAGGGCACTGTGCCTGGCACGCTAATAGGGATGGACTGAAGTTCTACATGTGCTAGAACATTCTTGGGAGCAGTATTTACCTATTTCCTGCAATTTTATGTTTACTCCTATGTCCTTGTAAGTCTGTACTTGCTTTAAAATAAATAAATAAAATAAACATATTTGGAGTGGAAATAAGAGGGTTGAACTTAGCAGCACTGGACCTTGGGGCATTTTCAAAGGGTCATTGCCTTGCCTATTTTAAAGAGCTTCAATAAGAGGTATTTGGGAGATGAGACACTGTTCCTCTTGTGCTCATATGTACAGGAGTGCATTTGTATGCACATGCATGTGGAAGCCAGAGGTCAGTCACTTCCTTAGACACTCACTATCCACCTTGACATATTTTTTAATTTATTTTTATTTTTTATGTGAGTTGGTGTTTTATCTGGATGTATAACTGTATAAGGGTGTCAGATCTTGGAATTACAGACAGTTGTTAGCTGCCATGTGGATGCTGGGAATAGAACTCAGGCCCTCTAAAAGAACAGCCAGTGCTCTTAACCGCTGAGCCATCTCTTCAGCCCCCACCTTGACATATTTTGAGACAGGGTTTCTTGCTAGCCCAAAGCTCATCACATGGATTAGGCTAGCTGGTCCAGGAGCTCTGGGGACATGGCAGGCTCTGAATTAATCTCTGGAGCCCTGAGATTGTGCCACCACACATGGCTTTTCCCATGTAATCCTATTTCTCAACTCTCTCTGGAAGCAAAGATCAAATACTAGATATTAATATATAAAAGGCAGCTTTCATGATCTGACATGTGTATATACTGAAGTTTTCTAACCACAAATAAGTAAATAGTAAATGGCGAGTAAGTGTAGTCAGGACGTAGAAGTCTATCCTTGACATTGACTAGATTTGCAACAAGAGGAACGCATAGACCCTCCTCCTCAGAACCTACTCTCTCCATACCCTGCTCTTGTGCCCAGCCTTGCCTTGCACATCTAGAGTTGCCACACACTTCCCTGAAGAAAACCCAGGAATGAGACTGGAATGGGTATAGGAAGCAGCACAAATCTTATCAGACAGCTAGTTCCCATAGCCAGGCACCTGAAAGTTGCTGAGATGAGGTGGGGGTATAGACATAGACCTCTGGCCCTGAGGACTCCTTACTCTACGACAATGATCTCAGAGGAGCAAAGAGAGATCCATATGTCTAAAGACTCATCACAAAGTCATTGTGTCCCGTGCTATAGTCAATACTGGACTTGATTTTTTAAATTATGTGCTATGTGTATTCACTCATTATTTTCTCAATTATTTTTACTTTATCCTTTTCACAATGCTTGGGACCAAGTGTTTATTATACAAAATAAAGTTATTGATTTTGAAGTAAACATACTAAAATTTACTAAATGAAATAGTTTCTATAGCTCTAGTCATACCGCCACTTGCTAAGGACTTTATTTCAGATTTTTCTCAAGATATATGTTGCTGTGGGATAATGCTCTTGAACATTGTCACTCAAATTGGTTGAGTTTTGTTTAATAAAACACTAATTAGCCACTAGCCAGGCAGGAATTATAGGCAGAGTGACCAGACTAGGAGCATTCTCGAAAGAGGAAGGGCAGAGTCAAGAGTGGAAAGCCAAATACAGAGGAAGCAAGATGAGAATTCTGTACTGAGAAAAGATACCAAGCCTTGTGGCTAACCATAAATAAGAATTATGGGTTAATATAAGTGTAAGAGCTAGTTAATAACAAGTCTGAGCTATCAGTCAAGCATTTATAATTAATACAAGTCTCTGTGTTTTAATTTGGGTCTAAAAAGCTGCAAAAGTGGGTGGAATAGAAATTTCTGCCTACATATATGTAAGAAGCATATGTATGTATGTCAGTATATGTATAACCGTGAGTCTGTGTGAGTGCATGTGTGTGAGAGTATGTATGAGAGTGTGTGCTTATGTGTTTTGTGTTTATGAGTATATGTATGTGTGTGCATGTTATACTGTGTGAGTGTGTGAGTGTGTGAGTGTGTGTGTGTGTGTGTGTACACTTCAGAGAGTTGAAAAAATGATTTCTCCTTATAGATGAACAAATTTAATTTCAGGACTGGTAAGTCTTCTGACCAAGGGAGCTATGCCACAGCAAAGGCTTATTCAAAGTTTCAGGTAATCCAATTGCAAAGAGAATTGATCAGGTCACAAAATATTTCTGACTGTGTGAATGTTGTGACTGATCTAACATCACACACAAACTCTGCCATTTAAGAGGTTGGATCTACAAACTCTTTTGCCATTATAGCTGTTTTCAAATCAGCCAAATAAAAATCAAGACCTTGCCAAGGCTGCAGACTTTATCATTCTGAATCTAGCTATCCCATGCCTTCAAAGGGCTCTGTGCCAGAAAATTTGTAACATCAGTTGGCTGAAGGCTCTGCCCTCCCATCAACAACCTTGCAAGCTAGTCTAGGATCTACAAAAGAGGACTTGCTTTTCAAGTTCTAGTTTTTATCTTGGCAAGATTGCAACAAAGCACTGATAAATAAATAAACTAGCTTCCCGATGTCCCAGGAAATAATCATCATTGAAAAGTGGATAAACTTAGAAGAAATTGCTGGCAGATTTAGCATTTACTAAGTAAGTACACTGCAGTAAGGTACTGTTTTCGGAAGTACTTTAAATCCAGATTCTCCTTCCAGGCAAGTGTAGGAGAATGTCCTTCCAAGCGCAGAAGCCTTCTTCAAAGCTTTAATAGCACACCCCAAGTCACAGGGGGAGGTGGACAGTAGGAACAGGAAACTCAGCTAAGAAGGTGCAGGTCACTAGCCCAAATGTGGTCATATCCACCAGGGCAGGGGGGCTTCCTGTAAGCTTTGATCAGAACAAAATAAGAAATACACTTCTTCGTAATGGCAAAACTTTTAGTTATAACTACCTGAATTTCACCTCTCAAAATCTATTATTAATCCCAAGCTCTGGAATTCCTGATGTAAATATGAAGTATAAGTGCATTGTTGCCCTGATACCTGGGACTGTGAATCCTGGAAAGGTGTGACATATTGTCATTGTTACCTTTTGAGCAAGCAGAGAATCTCCCCTAAAGTCATATAGGCCCAGCTTGGTGGCTCAGGCTATATTCTCACCGACTTGGAAAGCTGAGGCAGGAGGATCATAAATTCAAATCCTAAGAATGACAGAATATAGGTAATAAATATGAAGGAGCAAATTGAAAATGGGGGGGATGTCTTTAGTGGAGAAAAGAGAGGGAAGAGACTATATAAGGAAAAGTAGAGATAAAAATACTAAGGGTGTTTCAAAAAGCCATGGGAAGTATTGTTATTTTATATTTACTGAAATTATAGATAATATGTGTGTGCATATATGTCCAAGAGATCCTCAAAACAACATAGGCTATTGCTGTTGCTCAAAAACTTTTGAACTACGTTTCTTTTCTCTGTTTTCATATGGTAAAGATTGTGGTGATATATTTTTTATTTAATTAAATCAGTCTGGAATATCAGAGAACAGATCCACCCACAGTCAAGCCAGGAGCATCAGAGAGTGCTATTCCTAGCACAGGAAAGACTGAGTGGTGGCCTCCATCTTTAATCCCATAACTCCAGAGACAGAGATCTCTCTGTGTTTCTGTGAGTTCAAGACCTAACTAACAAACAGTAGCGGTTCACACCTTTAATCCTAACTCTAGCATTATGATGTAGAGTTGAACGTGGAAGTGAAACAATTGGACAAAAAGATATTTAAGGCAGGAGTAGGCAGACACTGAGGTTTTCTGTAAGTGACGAGCCAGGCTGAAGACTCTTGAAGATAGCTTTTACCCTGAGAAGTTGACTGGGTGAGAATTGACTGCTATCTGTTTCTTCTCTCTGATATTCCAGCTTTTCTCCAATAAAAGATTATTTTTCTTATTTCTAACGAAGTCCTTTGGGGCTGGCTCCATGGATAAAGGTGCTTGCTGCAAAGGCTGATGAGCTGAGTTTGATCCCAGTGACCCAGGAGGGCAGAGAGAGAACAGACTTCTGGAAGTTGTCTTCTGACCACACGCTGTAATATGAATGACTGTGTGTACACATGCAACAATAAACAACCACAATCTAAAAGCCCTCAAAGCCCTTCAGCTTTGCTGTTGCATACATGCCTATGATGAGAGAAAGGGAAGGTGTTTATTGGTACACTGCTTGTGGAACTGTCAATAATACACACTTGCTTTTGTTGAAACTGAAAATACATGTTTTGAAGACCTAACATTATCTGTGATCCTCTCCGAGTAAGAACAACTTTATTAGGGTGTAGTAAAGAGAACTGTCAGTTCCTCACACCCACATCTGCATAGAGATGAGTGCTTGATACAATGCATGCTGGAAGCTGCTATGATACCCGGCTAAAGATTGATCGGGCATGGGTGGATACACCTAGACACTAAATGCTACATTTTAAAGAATATTTTATTAAGGAATGAAAAAAAACCCCACTAAGTTTATATATTTGTTTTCATGGGTTAGGGATTGAACCCCAGGGCCTCACTCATGCTAAACAAGTGCTGTGCCACTAAGCTATATCCCAGCACAATACAAAGGTTGTATTATGCAAACACTTCACTTCAAGGAATATAACACAATAATATGAGGAAAGCAAACACATTTGGAGAGGGAAAGGAGTGTGCTCTCAGTGCTTAGAGTGTTGGTCTCTGGATTGTGGGATCTTAGAGTATTATTATTATGATTACTACTTCCTAGTCCTACTAGAATCCTTCAGGACAAACTGCACTCACAACAAATTATGAGATCTTTCTAATTTCCCACACAATCCACACGCTTGGACAAAGAGCAGGCTATGATCTCTTTCCTTTACTACATTAGCTTAGGAAGCTAAAAAATCTGCTACTTCATTATTTTGCCCTTTCTGTTTCCAGCAAGATCAAGTCTGATCATAATTTATTTGACATGAATTTCCTAGGAGAAAAATATCCCTACCCCAACCCCCGACACCAGAGCTCTTAAGATAAATTTCTAAGAAATTGAAAAGGTAGTTATTTAATACCCACCCCAGGTTGCTGCATTCTTTGCAGAGGGGTGAAGAATCGTCATGCACTGCAGCCACCCATGCATTCACTGGTGAGCAGTACAGGTACAACACCATGGGCCCAATATAGACAAGGAATCAAAGATGGCTGCATTCTCTCCAGTTCACACAATCCAGGCAGGCAGGGATTGCCAACAGGTCAAGGATTTGCAGATTCATTAATGTGTAGTTGTTTTATCTACTTTTGAAAATGTGTTGTGCTTTTGGACAAGTTTTTCTCTGGAGGGAATGAAGGTAACAGGGACAGATGAACACACTCGCTCTCTGCGGGCAACACTGGGCAACAAGGTCTCTGTAGGTTTGCTAAGTGAGTTTGGTGACAGGCCCTCCAGCTACCAGACCAAATGAGAAATGGAATCGATTATGAAGTTGTTAAGGCATCTCTGATCTCCAAGGATGACAGTCTGCTGCCTGCGTTTCTCCACAGACATTAAATCACCTCACCTAAGACTGGTGTGGCGGGCAGAAAAGTAAGAGAATGCACACACTGAAAGGACTCGGAACAGTGATTGCTTTATTTTGAAGATGACATTGAGAACACCAGAAGTTTCACTTAGAGACACAGGGAAATTTATTTTTATGGCTTCTCAGCCTCTGGAATTATTTATAGGCTAACTCCTGAGACAAAGAAATAATTCACCACAGACCATGGGACTGTCTATATTCTGAAGTCTTGAGAATAAGATACTCATTTTTTATTATGTCTATGGATGTGGAAACTAATGCAAAGAATTCATGATTAGCAAGAGCCCTGCCATGTGAATTCAGGGACTTGCCAGCTGTACCATTAATACCCATTCCTCTGTGTGCCTGCACTTCCCAGGATTTGCCTTCCTCACCTTTCCCAGGTTGCTATTTGGTGGACAGTTCATTAAAAGTAGCTGAAAATATTAATTTTGTTACAGATGTAAAGTAAAAATGTGTTCTTTCTAATAACTGATGCAATCCTTACAGCAAAGCAGAGTGAGAAAATATGTATCATAACTTACAGGCAAACAGCAAATCCATAGCCTTCATGGCCACGTGAGATGGTGTTTGCCTATGACTGCCCATCCCCTCTATAGACCAAGGCAAATGCATCCATCACTTGTCAGTCCTGAGGTCTCTAGTTCTTTGCCATCTAGACATGCCTGTGACAGATTTCTAGATCAATATCTCTTAGAAGACAGTGTCTGTCCTAACAAATCAATCCTCTGATTATTAAAGTTTTCTCAATTGAAAGAAAAAAAATTGTTATATTTTGGCTGCAAACTTCACAAATGCAACATTCAGATTTTGGTTTATTTCATCCCTTCTGTGCTTCTCATCAGGCTTCTTTCAGTGAAGGCTTCACTGTGATGGCTTTGCAAGGCCAGCTCCTCTGAGCCAACCTTGGAGGAGCGCTAAGCTTTATTTACAGTCATGATTGAGCTGTGATAGGAATCTGCATTTCTAGCTGTGACTGCTGGGTTACTTTGGAGTTTTAGCACTGTGATAAAATACCATGTCCAAAAACAACTTGAAGAAGAAAGGATTAATTTCAGTTTTCAGCTCATAGTCCATCACCAAGGGAAAACATGGCAGGAACTTAAGAAGGAGCCTGGAGACAGGAGCTGATGCAGAGACTGTGGAGAAGTGCTGCTTACTGGCTTGCTCAGCCTGACAGTACAGTTCAGGACCCCTGCCCAGGGGCTGTACTATCCACAAGGATCGGGCCCTCCCACTCAATAAAAATGCACCCACAGACTCGCCTGCAAGTCATTTTAATTGAGAATGGAGATATTTCCTCAACTGAGAATCCTTCTTCCCAGATGATCCTGGAATGTGTCAAGTCAACTGGAAAAGAACAAATAAAAACAATTAACCAGGACAGTCACTCACTCAGAAGTCAATTATCCATCTCAGCAGCAATAATGGAAACAGCGCTGCCCACAAAAAGTACCACAAGTTTTATTTTGAGCACACTTTTGCTACACAAAGCAGTTCTTTTTTTAAAAAAAAATATTTATTTTATTTTATTTTATGTGAATTGGTATTTTGCCGGCATGTATAACTGTGTAAGGGTGTCAGATCTTGGAATTATAGTTGTTAGCTGTCATGTGAATGCCGGGAGTTGAACTCAGATCCTCTGGAAGAATAGTCAGTGCTCTTAACCGCTGAGCCATCTCTCCAGCCCACAAAGCAGTTCTTACTATTCATCTCTATTCCAAATTTATTTTAGATATGGAATCTTGCTTTCTTTACCTTAATGTCACCATTTACATCTGAAGCTTTAAATAACATCTGCCACAAACAGGAAGCAACCTCTTATCCTTGCCATAGAGGTTTTGGGGCTTTGGATTCTGGACCTACTTCTTAGTGTTCTCCCTAGAGGATCTCATCCAACATGAAACACTTGTCTGCTGATCTCTAGGGAGAAAGAATGATGTGTTTACCACATGGAAGTGGTTTTGCTCAGTGTAAAACATCTGGAAGGGGTGCTATCTTGGTCTACTTCAAGTAATGTATAAAGAACAGAAGTTTATTTTTCATAGCTAAGGTTGGGAAAGTCAAGATCATTGGGTAGAGAGGTCCATCACCACACAGGCCTCAGTTGGAGGTGTGTTAATTCACAAGGGCTTTGAAACTGAGCATAATCCTTCTTCTCTGTGGACATACTGGAGTCTCAAAGTAACTGGACCATTCTCCAGTTCAACCAGTCATTGATTGGCTACAGAGCCTGATGAGCAAACCAATGCCCATTCCATCCCCAAAGACAAGGAAAACGCAAGGATGGACTTGGGGATAGAAATGTGCTTCTTCCCTTACTGAGCTCAGCTCAGTTATCACTCCTTTATAGCACAATGACTGAGTGAAGTCAGCATGGCCTCAGATCATTCAGCATCTCTAACAAATGAACCCTGATATTCCAAGGCCAGGAAAGTAGAAAGGTGTCCCTCTCAAAAAGAGAGGACTTTAACCCAGTTATGGGCATTGGAGCCCACCTGTAGGGACACCTGTCTGATTCAGTAACTGTACCTTGAATGTATAACACTCTTCTTAATGAAGTTGGCTGGGTGTGCAAAAAACAACCAACAATTGTCAAACAAACAGGGCATAGTGGCACATTTTGCCCACCATACCCTCACCAGTCTTGAATACTTAGTGAGTCTCTCTGTCATTAACTCCCTGGGAATTTGCATAGTTTAGTCTTGAACATACTTTGAAAATCATCAAAACAAAAAACCAAAACAAACAAACAAAAAAACTCCACTGCTCCTCTGGGGAGTCATAACGTTGTTCAGCTGATAGAATGTCAAGCATGCTGCTAAGACCGACAGAATGGCTCAAGTCAGATATAACATTTGCTGAGATTTGGTTTAGTAACATCAGAGTAGTGTGGTACTTTTGCTGTGTCTGTGGTACCCTTTTTCTGTATGGAAAGAGGCCAGAAGAAAAGGACAGCCATAACTGAAGCTCTCTTTTGAGCACAGGATGCCAAGAGCATCAGACCTACAAATGTTGATGGTGTATCCTTTCATCCCTCAGAGGCTGTGCTATGTACCAGAGCATGAAATAGATCTTCTAACTTGTACAGCATCGTGTGATTGGGACCTGGAAATATGCACACAGGAGCAAAAATAAGCACAAGGCTGCCAACTCCAAGGTCAGCAGAGATTTAGGCAAGAGTTGCCCATCAGAGTCACCACCCACCTCATACAAGGGCTAGAGAAATACTAAAATGGAGAGAAAAAAAGAATATTCATGGAGCTGAAGATGCTTGCAGGGGACTGCAAATAAGTACATCTTAAAGAGACAGTTTCAGTAAAACATATAATCAAATGAGAAAGTCAAGGGAGCTAGCCTGGGAGGCTGTGAAGGTTCTGAATGCCAGAGTGAGATATTTTGGTCTATATTGTAGACAAATGGAAATGAATAAAGGTTTTGGTTTAAGCTTTGTTTGATTTTTAGATTTTTGAGACAAAATCTTGACTGTGAAGACAAGGTGGACTCCAACTCACTATCCTCTTGCTCCACACCCCACTCCCCACCTGCACCCCTCCCACGCACCACTACTGTGCCTGGCAAATGAAGGGCTTTGATTAAAGATGATGGTTTTGTGAAGTCAGAGTCTCGTATGTGCTAGAGAAAAGTCTGGACACATAGAGGCCTGAGATGAGAAAATGGAATCTAGAAATGGGCAGCAGGGCCTGGGAAAGGGGGCAGTACAGCACATGGGATTGGAGAAGTCACCTCCCTTTTCTGACAGTTTCAAATGTCTGGACAGTCCTACGGTACAGCATGAGGAAGAAACTACAGCTCAAAAAAAAAGTACTGGATTACAAAGCATGGAGACTGAAAGTGCTCACTGATAGGAAGGATGGGGAAAGACAGCCAAGAAGAAGCACTTGAACTTGGGGCCATTTCAGCCACCAGGCCAGGCAGGAATAGAGAGATGAGGGCACTCTGTAAAGGAGAGGTGAAGCCAGAGCTTCCTTTGTTGAGTATCACCAAATATTTAATAATAGATGGACACCACATGAGCACAGTCATGACCATCATGAAGAAGTCCTACTTCTATGGCTGTGAAAAGACACCATGACCATGGCAACTATTATAAAGAAAAACATTTAATTTAGGCTAGCTAATAGTTCAGAGGTTTAGTCCATTATTATGATGGCAGGCAGCATGCAGACAGACATGGAATTGGAGAAAGATCCAAGAGCTCTATATTTTGATCCTCAGGCAACAGAAAGTGAACTGTGTACTGGGAATAGCTTGGACATACGTGAGACCTCAAAGCCCACCTCTACAGTAAAACCCTTCCTCCAACAAGGCCACACCTCCTAATAGTGCTACTCTATAGGCCAAGCATTCAAAGACATAATTCGATGGAGGCCATTCCTATTCAAACCATCAAACCCACATAGTCAGAGAAAACTGAGACCAAGGAAGGAGATCCTTTGCAAAGCATATAGCCATGAACTGGCTGTAGGAGGCAGAGGCTAATCACTCACTGCTGCATTTCATATGTAAGAGGCCAACCTCAGAGCTAATACACCATGGAGGTATCCAGCCTATTGATCAGGGGAAACTGAGTAAAGGAACTGAACAGATGAGTGACTTTTGCAAAAGGATAGACAGAGAGTTGGCTCATAATGGTATGCAAGGTTTGAATATTACTACACATGGAAAACATTACCTTTGAGTACAACACCTGATGCGAGTGTCTATGCAGAGGATCTGAGAAAATGGGCGAGGGAGAAATGCTCCCCACCTTTCTCTTGCCCCTCCTTCCTGTAAGAGTCAGAAACTCCACTTTGTTCCTATCTGAAGCTTTTCTTCAGAGGAAATATGATGGCCCACTCATCTCTCCTACCTCAAGGCCTGATCATGGCTGTCCATGGTCAATAGGCTCTGTTCTCACAAAGCTCATCTGAAGACTGATTTTGTGTCAGTGTCTTTCTATAATCCTGTACTATTTTCTAATATAAGAACACATGAATGCCCCTGTTTTGTTTTTCTCTTTCTTTCTTTCTTTTTCTTTTCAAGACAGGATTTCTCTGTGTAACTACTCTGGCTATCCTGGAACTTGTTTTGTAGACCAGACTGTCCTCAAACTCAACAGAGATTCACCTCCCTCTGCCTCCCGAGTGCTGGTATTAAAGGTGTGAGCCACCACTGCCCAGCTTCCCCAGTGCTTCTAACACTCCTGTCTTTAGATGAGTAGAGAAAAATGATTTATGTGTTTCAGGTAGGGAAGGCATACACATACACACACACACACACACACACACACACACACACACACACACACACACACACGAGACCATAGAAGGAACAACAGAGACAGTAGGGGAGGGTGATAGCCTACTCAGGACAAAGGAATCTATCAGCACCTAGCACAGAGCCACTCAGTAAACAGTGGCTTAGGATCTCCAGAGACACATTACAACACAGAGGAGCCTTGGGCTTCTGAGCATGACTGTTAAGAACCTCATCTGCTGTGTAGCAGCCACCTCCACATGCAAGGATCTATTTCTTAAGAGACAAGGCTACCGCAGCTCCAGGATTGAGGCTCTGGGAAAGGCTGTTGGCCAGTTTCTTCTGCAAATCTAGGAGCAGAGACACATCAGATCCCATGGTCCCTGAGGCTGGTCCAGATCTGTTTATCTTAGCACAACCTTTATCCACCCTGAGCTATATAGTCTTAGCGCAGAACAGAAAATGAAACCCACATCTGGAGGAGGGTCCCTGAAAAGAAGGACCTTCTAACTGCCCTTCCTGTTCCACTGTTCGCTTAGGAAAGAAAGTCTGAGAAAATGATAGCACTGGTTTTCTATGTTTATTTTCCCTCAAAATCTTTCATATCCTATATGCTCCCTCTGCAGATTAAGTGTATCTGTGGGAATCAATGCTTAGAAGCTGCAAAAGCACGCCTCTCTAACACAGTTCTACAGAAAAAGAGTGAGGGTCACCTTGCTAATGACCTGGCCTTCCCTTGGAGTACCACCATGATGGCAACCAATCTTGATGAGGGTGTTCTATGGCCTCATCCTCAAAGTGCTTCAGGCATTAATATAATAGAGGCTTTGGGCCCTGCCCCCACCCCAGGGACCCATCACTTCAGATGTTTAGACTGAAGTGTGTGTGATTTTGTAAGATGAATTTGACAAGCTTCATGGAGACACATCCCTAAGTACCATCTGAGTCTACTAACATGTTTCTGAGTTGTCATACACCTTGTAAATTCTGCTTCTGCAGAGCTTTTCCCAAACTAGGGTCAACAATGTCTTATGACTATTTAAATGGAACTCATTCTGGGCAAAGTCTAAGGCAGTCACATCCAACAGAAACAAGCTATGAGCCAAGAGCACACACACACACACACACACACACTCCATTTCCGGTAGTAACATTAGCTATTAAAAAAAAAAGAATCAGGTGGGCTGAATTTTACCTGATAAAATATATCCAAAACAGTATCATTTTAACATGTCAAGGTAAAAATTATTACTAGGAAATTTGCCATTTTATATTAAGTTCAAATTCAGTGTGTATTTTAAGTTTCCAGCACATCCTAATTTAGACCATCCTTAGGGTCCTGTAGCCATATCTGACCAGTGGGGACTATACTGTCACAGGTAATTTGAAACTAAGGTGCTCCTCATAAACAGGAAGTATTCGAGGCAGCTGAGATTGACTTCCTAGAAAGCTAATTCACATGTCCAAAGAGTCTTTAAGAAATTGCATCCCTTTAGTTGGATCTGCTAAGAATTTCCTCTTAGAACTGTTAAGCAGGCAGAGGTTGTACTTCAGGAAGACATCAAACAACAAATTGCTAATTAGTTCTGTGGGTTTCGATTCTAGGAATGTTGTACCTATGTCTAGAAGACTCCCAAAGACCATCAGGGAACTGGACTCGATGCAAATGCATGAGGGTTTTATTGTTATGAACAGGTTACAAATGAGCCCCATAACCTTCATTTCAATGCAGCAGAGGGTTATTGGCCTCGAGCCCCAAGGGGAGGAGGGTAAAGAAAAGCCTATGTAAGCAGGGTGCTGCACATCTTGGCATTCCAGATTGGGAAAAGGGGTTCAGGGTACAATAACTATTGGCTGAACTTTCTGGCACAAACCTAACTTTTGAATCTATTGGCTATCGGGCACATTCCCAGACCTGGGCCCCACCCTCAGGTACCAAAGCTTCTCTGAAACAAAGCTTTGTAAGGATAAATCCATGTCCTCACATTTCCCCCTCTGACTGGTTTCTGAGACTTCTTATCATGGGATTCTCCTGTCTCTGGTTCCATCTGGGTCTGACTCTAAGAGGTCCGTGGACTTTCTAAGGCCTCAGCCCCAGCAGGAAAAATCATCAGTAGGAGCCACACTATCACTTTGTCTGTATCTTAACATCCTCCACTCCGGAAATCTTCCTTGAGTATGAAGGGGTCTGCTGGCCTGGCATGGGAATGGTGAATCCAGGTGGCTATGCTGCCAATCTTGATGGCTGTGGGTGTGGTCAGCAGAACAGGTTCCTAGGACCCTAGGTGATGTTACTTAAGGTGAACTCAGTCCCCTGGTTGAAACCTGTCAGGGGGAACACCAGATTCATAGAGGGCCCTGAGCTTGGGCCACACTTTCTTATATGCCCACTGGGCTCCTTGTGTAGCATCAAGGAAATCTTGGTCATCTAGTTCTGTCAGCAAATCCACCTGGAGGTTAGAGATGATGGGGCAAGGGATGCCAAAAATAAACTCAAATGGGTTTAGCTTCATATGATAAGGGGAGTTCCTGGTCCTGTAATAAGGCAAAGGAAGCCACCCACTCTGTGCCAGCTTCCAAGGTCAATTTAATTATGCCCCATTTTAGAATACAACTTATCTTGTCTACTTGTCCTGAACTTTGGACAACACAATTTCCAATCACTTCCCCCAGAAAGGAGACTAAACTCTGACTTACCTGGGACACAAAAGGCAGTCCATTGTCTGACCCTGTCATGGTTGGAAATCCATACCTGTACAGGATGCCTTCATGTAACTTCTTTGCTATCACCTGCACTGTTTCATGTTTGGTGGAAAAGGCTTCTGTCCATCCTGAAAAGTGCCTAACAAAACTAGCAGATACCTGTAACCATACTTGCCAGGTTTTTATCTCAATAAAGCCCACTTCCCAGTAGGCTCCAGACTTCTTCCCCCTGAGTCAATATTCAGGGTTTTCAGAGTTAACAACAGCACTGGTGAGCTGACAAGTTTTGTAGTTGGCGACAATGTTTACAATAAAGTCCTGCATTCTCCATGTTCCCATATGAGGGGGTCAGTAGATCTTGGTAAGCAGTCTCTTTTCCAGATGCTCAGACAAGATGATTTTATTGTCTGCAGCTCTCCACCACCCATCTGTGCACTCGGTCATAGGGAGGGTCTCAAGCCCAGAAAGATCTTCCTTAGCATACCCAGGACTCTCTGGTAAACTAAGTGCACCAGGGTCCACTAACACACATGCAATAACTACATCAGTCTGGAGTGTCACCTGCTGGGTGGTTCCATCTGCAAATCTGTTGTCCCTGAGGAGAGGTCCATCCTCTCTCTGGTGCTATGGACAATGGACAATGATCAGTTTCTTGGGTAACTATAGAGCTTTAGGAAGGGCTAGGATCTCATTTTTATTTTTGATATATTGTTTTGTTTTTTCTGCACTCAGCAGTCTCTTTTCTTTGTATATTGCCCCATGCACATGTGCCATGGCGGACGCACACCAGCTATCAGTGTAGATGCTAACCTTCTGCCCTTGCCCTAGTTCTAATGCCCTAATTAAGGCTATCAGTTCAATACTCACCCAGATCCTCAAGCAGAGCTTCGTGGAAGATGGTGGTGGAGTTTTTTCAATCCAGAGTCATGTCTCGGTTTTTTGTCTTCCTCTCCAGCTGCCAGATGTCAAAGTTGTCCCAGGGACTCCGCCCATTTCACAGTAGTGGCCAGCAGCACGCTGGAGATGTGCTGATTCCCACGACACTTTCCTTTGATTCTCTTTTCCTCTGCACTATCCCTTTCATCCTGAACCACCTCCACTAAATTTCCAGCATTCTCAATGAAAGGCAAAGTCATTGCAGAAGCGTTTTCCTGGGCCCCAGGATTGTAGGGCATATACCTTCTAGAGGCCTCCTGTAATGTGTTCTAGGAATTCTGCACCCTCATCCGCTCTCTGCTCTATGCTACAGACTCTACTCAAATTTGCAGGCCTTCTTGTGGCTTTGTTGGGGCCCCCAAAAAGAGACTGGTGACAGATTACTGGAGGGAGGCACACAAGACTCACCTTACCTTCAGCCATATTACAATCCCACACCAGGCAAATTAGGGGAAAGGCTGCATCTGTGCTAACCTGGTTGGCTATGGATTCTTCTGTGGTACCCTTAATCAGCTTTGGAGCCTCATCTGCATCTGATCTCTCTCCTCCACCATAAAGGAGACCTGCAAAAGCTGTACACAGTCATCCCATGTGGGGATGTCTGCACCAGGATCGGGGTGTAAACAGGTGGGGGGAGACTTTATCCTCTGTCCTGCCTCCTTGAAGGACCTCTGACCTAGGAGCCAAGAGAGTGAGGTCCTCTTGGTAGCTGCCAGAATCTCAACCTGTTGGGGCAAGAATGATTTAATCCAAGGAGGTGGGTTCTCTACTAAGTCTCTCCAGACCACTATGTAGGGCACTTGGTCAGGGTGTCCTATTTGGGATCTGAAGACCTCAGGCACCCAGCAACCCATCTGGATCCTCTTGTCTCAGCGTCCCAAGCAGCTGGGATTACAGAAATGCACCACTGCGCCTGCAGCCTGCTGCCTCTGGCCTCGCTCTACCACAGTCCTGCTCTTTTCCCATTCACAAGCAGTGCTGTCTGGCCCTGCTCAAGCTCTGCTCTCAGAGGGCTGTAATCGCCTGTACCTGTCAACAACCCTGAAGCTTCAGGCCTGGCCTTCCTGGTGCTCTGCCTTGAGCCTTCCTGGTACTCAGCCTTGTAGCCTTCCTGGTCCCTGCGCCCGACCCAGCCCACTGGCCACACTTACCAACACCACCCAGTGGGTGGCCGTGGCAGACCCTCTGGTCCAGAGTCTGTAGGGGCCATGGGAGTCTCCCAGCCAACATACCATATGCTGTACTCATGTCTAGAAAACCCCCAAAGATCACCAGGGTGCTGGACTCGATGCAAATGCATGAGGGTTTTATTGTTATGAGCAGGTTCCCAATGAACCCAGGTTGATAGCCTTTGTTCAGATGCAACAGAGGGTTATCAGCCTCGAGCTCCAAAGGGAGGTGGTTTTATAGGTAAACATGGTTTTACATGTCTTGGCATTCCAGGATTGGGCAAAGGAGTAGAGGGTACAGCAGCTATTGGCTGAACTTAACTTTTGAATCTATTGGTTGTCAGGCACACTCCAGACCTGGGCCCTGCCCTCAGGTACCAAAGCTTCTCTGAAACAAAGCTTTGTAAGGATAAATCCATGCCTTCACAGAGGTAGGAGAGATTTTAACATACACAGAAAAAAATATCAGTTGACTGGAGGCCAAAGAAATGCAGTTTAGTGCACAGCCACCATGTCCAAGTAAAGAAGCAGTAGCTGGCAGCTGATGCCAGCAGAGCCCTGTTCTGCCCTCCAGTCTCCGTGTATGTGGCCTGCTTGCTGAGGATCTCTGGGCTCCAGGAAATGTTCTTTCCTGTTGACATTTTTTGTTAAAGATTGTTCCATTGGGGGGTGGGGGGCGTAGCAATTCAAAGGAGCCAAGGAAGAGAAAGAACTAGATATATCATGGAAACTTAAGTGGTAGCTGTTTTAAAATTGGATATAGTCTTGAGTGACAGCACTAACTTGATTAGGAAGTTATAAAGTTGACATATCTTCCAAATGACACCACCACGGAGAACCGAAAGAGAGAAGAAAGAAAAGCTGTGTCTCATGAGGGGAGGGAGTAGCTGAGGCAAGCCGCTCTGTAAGGTGCTGTGATGTAAATGGGGAAAAAATGGGGAAATGTGGTAACACTAGAAATGAAATTAATGAGATGCAAAGTTGAGAAGTGGTCAATATGGAAGAACCTGCAATATCCTGAGAGCAATTTACTCCTGCGGGAAATGTGACCAGATTGAGAAACCCAACATTAGAAGCAGGTGTTCTTTATAGTCAGATCCAAGAAACACCTGAAGTTAATGACTCTGATTCTCAGTCTCTCTCTCTCTCTCTCTCTCTCTCTCTCTCTCTCTCTCTCTCTCTCTCTGTGTGTGTGTGTGTGTGTGTGTGTGTGTGTAAAGTCACTAAGGTCATAAAATGACTGGTGGAAATAGAAAGTTACCTTGACTATGGATCTTACGTGAGAAGCGATCTTTCCTGCAGGTGACTGCACCGGCCCGTTCTGTGTCAACTAGACCCAGCCTAGAGTCATCAGAGAGGAAGGAGCCTCAGTTGAGAAAAAGCCTTTATTTTATCATGCTGTTGAGGGCCCAGTCCACTATGAGTGGTGCTATTCCTAGGCTGGTGGTCCTGGGTTCTATAATGTGCCCTTATAATGCAGAATAATGGTGGGTTTTTTAAAATGGTTTATTTCTTTGAAGCATGTGTTTTTATGTTAACATCTTAGAGAGAGATATTATAAGAATTGGCTCCTGTGCCTTATGGAGACTGAGGAGCCCTGTGATACATACAGAACAGGAACTCAAATGTCCAGAAATAGGAGAAGGTGGGCCCTAGCTCAGGAAGAAAATGAATTTACCTATTATTTAGGCTTCCTTCCTGTTGCTATGCTAAAATATCCCAACAAAAACAATTTTGAGAAAGGCTTTATTTCAGCTCACAATTCCAGGTGTCTGCCCATCACAGCAGGAACCCAGAAGCTGCTGGTCTCCTCACATCCACACTCAGGAGCAGGGAAGCGAATTAAGGCATGCAAGTCTATGTTCAGTTCACTTTCTCCATCTCACACAGTTCAGAAACCAAACCCAGCAAATGGTACCTTCAGGGCAGGTCCTTCCTTCCTCAGTTATCTCAACCAAGAAAATCCCTATCATGTGCCCAGCAGCCAATGTTCAGAGGGAATTCTTTCTTGAGACTGTCCTCCCAGTGAGTCTAGACTGTGTCAAACTGACAGAGCTAACCCTCGCACCCTCTCTCTGCCCAGGCCCTCAATGGACTGGGTGATACCCACACTGCTAGGGTTCATCTATTTTCCTCATCCTGATCAAACTTAGCCCTTCCAAAACTACACAGGTCTATATGGAAATAATGTTTGTCTACCTATCTGGTCATCGAGTAGCCCAACAAAGTCACTACATAAAGCTACCCATCCCAGGAGAACCCAAAACCAAGCCCTGTGCATTCAGATGGAGGAAGTAACTGAGCATGACAGAGTCCAGGGGCAAGCTTGAGGTTGTGTGGTGTCTGGAGAGCAGGAGACATTTCTTTGGTAAAAGTTAAGGTTTCATTTTGACTCCATTGATCTCCAGCTTCCGATGTGACATCTTAATAAAAGAGTCAAAAAAAGGTATGTGGATTTAAACTCAGCAGAAAGGCTGGGGTCTACAGAAGTTCAGGGACTACCAGTATGGAGGGGTTATTCCAGCATAGAAGAGTTGAGAAGCCTGCTGTGAAGCTAGTTCAGAGAGGAGAAATTCCCACGTGAGTACCACTAAGAAATTTGGGGATGAAGGAGGAAGAAGTGTGTAAGGGTGTCAGATCTTGGACTCATAGACAGTTGTTCACTGCCATGTGGATGCTAGGAATCAAACTCAGATCCTTTGGAAGAACAGTCAGTGCTCTAAACTGCTGAGCCATCTCTCCAGCCCCTAAGAAGCCTCTCTTAAAAGAGTCACACATCTGCTTGCCGCCAGCAAACAGAGCTCACTTAAGAAAATGCTGCTACTAGGAAGGCATCTTTGACTCTGTCTCTGTTTTGTCTGTATGAACAGAAACCTTAAATATGCAGCTTGTGCTTACATTGAGGCTCCTGTGAGACTTTGGAAACCCGCCTTGTTTCAACTTAAGCAGCCTGCCACAAGCCCACCATTTTATAATTTAAGTTCACACACTACACATCTTTATATCATGACATACATCAGAAACATAACTCAAAAGCTGCTTTTGGCTTTGTTTCTGTGACCTAGAACTCTTTTTAAGTTTTTTTTAAGGTTTTATGTGGATGTGAGTGCCCCATGTTGGGTGCCACTTGTTGTATGGATTTCTGGCCCAGCCTAACCCCAAGGCCTGGACCCGTCAGCTGCTGCTTAGCTCCTCAAAATGACTCAGATGCTTGTATTAATTGCATGCTGTTCAACCTATGGCTAGGGTTCAACACCAGTTATCTCTCTCATTTTAACTTAAGCCATTTCCACCAATCTGACATGCTACATAGCTCGTGGCCTTCCTATTTCTTCACATCTTGCTTCTTAGGCAGTCATTTAGATGCTAAAGCCACCTCTGGACTAAGATGTATAAGCAAATAATTTTTATCTCATCTTTATTTCTTTACTTACTTGTAGTTTTGCAAATTTGAACTATTACTTACAGCAGAGGAAAGTAAACAAACATTATAAAATACAAATATTTCAGATCAGGACTCCAGAAATTCTATGATATAGTAAAAGTAGATTTATCAGGACAGATATGTCTGGATCAAAGAAGCTAGCTCATTGTTGTGAGTTCTCTTTTTATAATGTGTCCTAACTTATTCTGCAATTAAAAAAGACTTTTAGAAACTTAATTCATTTTTTTTCTAAAAGAAGAATAAAAACACTGTGAACCCTACAATTTATTCAAGTATAAAAACTGTCAATGAAAGTTTCATTCCATGTCCTAAAGATCTTTGGGAATTTGGGCGAGGACATCCAGCATGTGAGGTAGCAGGATTCCTTCATGCTCATAACTCAGACAGCTAAGGAGTCTACAGGAAAACATGATCCTTCTGAACACAGCCCAGGGTTCTCACTGACAGAGTCATGCAGTGAGCTGAGTCACTTACAGTAGCACAAGAGTAACCAAGGTGGATGCTGGTCCTTGAGGTACATTAGGTCTCTGTGTACACAGAAAAAAATGATAAAGTAGTAATAAAATCTCCCAATGAGATAGTAATATCTCTTTAAATTTCCCACTACTTCGTTTTTTTACTCTGTATGTGTGTGTATGTGTGTATGTATGTGTCTGTATGTGTTATGTGTCTGTGTGTGTATCTGTCTCTGTGCGTTATATGTCTGTGTGTGTATGTGTCTATGTGTGTTGTGTGTATGTGTCTCTGTGTGTGCGTGTGTATGTGTCTGTGTGTGCATGCATGTGTATGTATGTGTGTGTATGTGTATGTATGTGTGTATGTGTGTGTTGTGTGTGTATGTATATGTATGTATGTGTGTGTATGTATGTGTATGTATGTGTGTGTGTATGTGTGTATGTGTGTGTGATGGCAACTTGGAGGAGTCAGTTCTCTCCCCTCACCATGTGTTCCCCATTATTAATCTCAGGTCACGAGGCTTGGCCGAAAGCTTCCTTATCCTCTGAGCCATCTCGTTGGCCACACAAATCTCTAGCGTGCATGGCTCAGCTTTTCTAAGTCTCAGTTTTGCATTGAGATTTTCACTCTGATGTGACACACTATGCCAAAAGCTGCTTTTTCTATTTAACTTGTTCATACTCCCCTAAATTCTCCCCAAATGTGATTCCAAAGAGAAACAGACAGTATAGAAGAGATAGAGGCAGTCTCTGCTGACATGTGGTGCTGGGCCTTATTATCCCAGGGGGCTGCATGGTGAATGGATGCTCTGATGTTCAGGAGCAGGAGCAGGGGAATTATGCATGTGGGAACTATAGTCATTATGTTAATTGAGGCAACCTCTTTGTTGTGAGACTTCCAGAGCAGGAAACAGCTTGTGTCAGAGATTTACAGTAGAAGTTCTAAAAATAGGACCCCTAGGTGTGCCCCAGGGGTTGGTGACAGAGGTAGCTGTGAGGTTAATCTGGGAACAAAGAAAATGTGCTGGAACCAAGTGTTTACAAGCTTCAGCCTAGGGTCTGAGGCTGTGAAGCTCATGAATAATGGGGAAAGGAGAGGGGGCTAAGGGAGGGGGAGACAGTCCTGGAGAGAAGCATCCTGACTGGACACTAAAGCATGAAATGGAAAGTCAGTGGACACCACACGTAGAGGCACAGTAGAGGTAGGTGACCATGGTACATATGATAAGGACACACACCTGCTGTGTCCGGACTGCAGATGCTGAGGAGTCCCCTAGACAATGCTGTGAAATCTGGACTTCTTCCCACACTCTTTCACACCAGGGAAGGAAACTGTTGCCTGTTTTCTTTTTCACTGAAGTGTATTCTGCTGCTCTAGGCCAACACCAAGCAGGAAGTGTTACCCAAACCTGTCTGTTTCCAACCTAGAACTTGGTCATTGCTGCCCCTTTAATTTCCAACCAACACTCCTCTGTGTGTGGAAATGCTCTTCTTCAAATCTCCATCTGTGTGAACTCAGGGGCCCACCTCACCTTTGTCCCTAGTCAGCTCCCTGGATCATCAGCTTTAGGTCTGCAACAGAGGAGCTATGTCTACCATGCCTTGGCATGACCCTTCAACTCCCACCCTGACCACCTTACTGAAATCTTGGGGGACATCACCAATCCCCTCATCTATCTTGCCCTGGACCTACACCATTCCTGACCCCTTGGAAACAATCAGAAATGGCATCTGCAGGCCTCAAGATTGCCAGTGTTCCCTCAGGGCCATGGGTCTTTAACTCTTCGATGACTCCTTATGGTTAATCCTCACCAGGAACCCACAGTGGAATGTCACAAGCACTGGTTTACAAGATAGACTTCTAGGCTCATCCTCAGAGTATGCTAGGTAGAATTTGGCAGAATTTTTTCAGAAATTGCAAATTCTGCTGTTGTAGCTGTCCAGAGACCAGACTCCAAGAACCACTGTTCAAACAGCCACTAGCTGAGGCTCCGTTTTGAAGAAGGTGTCTGAAGGCAAGTTCCTCACTGCATGGAGTAACATAGTCACTCATAATCATACACTGTCCATCACCGCATGTGCTGTTTTTCACATGGCAATCAATGATTATACTAGCATCAGAACTAATAAGCGAGAGAGGGCCTGTACTGCACTGTTCTAATGACTGCAACATTATCAGACAATAGAAATTCACTGGTTCCATTTAATCACATAGAAATGTTGTCATAGTGCGAATGGTGCGCATGACCAAAGATCTGTTTGTGGAGGACTGTAGCTGTTAGTTTAGGCTAAGAATTAAAATGACCTGGGACTCATGGAAGTGGTTTAGAAACTTCAGTGGGTAGAGCTGGAGAGAGGGCTTAATGATTGAAAGCCCTTGCTGCTCCTGGGACCTACAGCTGCCTGTTACTCCAGTTCCACAGAATGTGACACCCTCTCCAGGTAGTGCACTCACATGGTACTAATACAGACAAGTAGGCATACACAGGCACATACATTGTAATGCTTGAATCTCAATCACCCAGAGAGACAACCGGAGACAGAGATGTCCGCAATGCAACAGCAAGGTTTATTGTCAGTGAGATACAAGCCTAGGCAGGGAGCTTGTTCTCCGCACCATGCACCACACTCGCACCCCATGAATGCAGTACAGGGCAGAGCTGAGCACCCTAAGTTACACAAGCTTTTTATAGGCAAAGATCACGAGGCAGGGCTACTTGGGGTCAAGGCTGCAGGTGTGCTCCTCACAATGAACTCATGCTTAGAGACTTTTTACAGCTTAACATTCTTGGGCCCCACCTGGGTGGTATGGCTGGCAGATTTTTACTGCCTGAGGGGTGGACCATTCGGGTGTCCTTAGATAGGCTTAGCTCATTCTTTCTTGGAACTGGGGAAGCACCTGCCAGAAATGTGAAACTGAACTCTATTTTAGTACAAAATGGCTACTAGAATACAAAATGGGGTTCCTTGAACTAAGTTTACTCTCTTCAACATAAAAATAATTCAACATAAAAATAATTCAGATTTTATTCCAGAAAAATTAAGTTGAACTCTGGGATGGGACTCAAGCTGTCCCTGAGATTCTAGCATGAAGCCAGTGAGGAATCGCTACATTTGTCTCCTGATTTGGTCACACTTCCTTGAAACTTCCATGATGTCTGTAGACCAAGTTCAGTCCTGTAATCTTTGTTCAGCAAGCAGCATTTTCTCCATCTATGTACCATACCTACCATATGAGACTTAACCAAGTGTCATGACCATGAGGAAGACACAGATCAAAGTTTCTTTTTTTAATATTTATTTTTAATTTTTATGTGAATTGATGTTTCCTTGAATGCACAACTGTGCAAGGGTGTCAGATTCTGGACCTTCAGATAGTTGCTAGCTGCCAAGTGGATGCTGGGAATGAAACAAACTCAGATCCTCTGGAAGAAAAGCCAGTGCTCTCAACCGCTGAGACATCTCTCCAGCCCAGATCAAATTTTCAAGATATTCAGGAATCAAGCAGCAAGTTCCTTTGATGACGAGTTAGATGTGAGCACTAAAAGAGAAAGAAAATTTAATTATTTGGAAGTGGTTACAGAAACTGTATCTTCAGTCCTTCCTCAATGTTGGAAGGAACATAGTCAACAGTCACCCCACAGATCCACACAACTGTCATGGTGAGACTCATGTCCACCATATGGGGAACAATTTATGCATCTGCTCAGGGATCAGAAGGCATAACCCCCCTTGATAGCTTGCCAAAAGAGTGATTGAACCTACTTGGAAATCAGATTCTCATTTTTGTTTTGTAAGCTTTGTATTTTGGAAAGTTTCACTTCCTTTTTTTTTTCCTCTCCTTTTTTTCTTGATAATCCAAACTCCAGCAAAACATTACCAGAGTTGTTGACGTCAGAGCCTGCGCAAGAGCCATCCATCCATCCTCAGTAGGCCAATTAAAGAGACAAGTAAAAAGAGGTCCAGTGATACCCCTACACACACACACACACACATGCACACACACACATGCACACACACTCACACATACAAACACACACCAGTAGATCTTATGGATCTTGATGAAGTTTCAGTTTAAACAGAGGGCAACAGGAATGCACAAAAAGCAGTTTTGGTCAAGGTCTGCTCCCACCAATTACTGGCCTATCATTGTCGTAACTCCAGTCTGTCTTTCAAAGTGGTCCAGGAAGTTAATAGCATTGTGTAAAATCTCTTTCAAGAAAACAAGCTTTTTTTTTGACTGGTATTAGAAATTCCAGTCCCTAGAGGTCTATTGTCTCAATAGCTTGAAACTTAAAGACAGAGACACTAACAGTGCTCCTTTAGGATATCATAATTCCTGCTGGATGGTTCCACTCACACTCATGCATATTACTGTCTGTTGGTTTTCTCTCTACACATATTCATATGCCAACAACTTTGCCTTTTCATACAGTTTCCCCCTCTTTGCACACAAAGTAATTATTGTTCCAGGAACACCCGTTAGATCGATGTTAAAACATTTAGCCATGGAAATCATTGCAACAACAACAACAAAAATATAGAAGGCAGTGAAACAGTGCTTAGTAAATTTTTGTAGTTACATCAATTGCTGAAATAAACAAAAATATGTAGAATGCCCCAAGAATGATAATAACCATTCTTAAAGCTTAAAATCCAACAGCATATTCTAATATGAAATAACTCAATCTTATTAGCACCAGATGGAAGTGGGGTTCCTACACTAAGAGAAGATCATCATAATTTTAAAACTATTAAGAGTGAAAATAAAATTTGATTTTTTTTTTTCTTTTTTAAAGTTTAAAATGGGTGTGGAGCAGTGGAGATGGCAAGTTCTGGGAGATTGCTGATCAGCCATCCTAGCCAAAATGTTGAATTCCAGGTTTGGTAAGAAACCCTGTGTTTAAAAAATAATGTGGAGAATAATAGAAGACACCTGAAAACAACTTCTAGCCTCTATACACATCTGCACTGACAAATACACAGACCCCCACACAGATACACACACACACACACACACACACACACACACACACACATTTAATAAGTTCATGAAAGTACAAAATCATCTTTGTATTGGCAACTCATTTAGAATTTTAAAAGAAAGCTAAACAATAACTGTTCTAATAAATGAGTTTGGAGAGATTGCTTAGCTGTTGAAAGGGTACCCTGCATTTGCAGAGGACCTGACTTCAGTTTCCAGCACAAATACCAGGCAGTTCACACCTGCCACTAACTTTAGATCAAGGGCATCTGATACTCTCCTCTAGCCCCCCAGGACTCACACACCACACATATGCTATATACATATAAAGAAACATAAGCTTTAAAAAATAAAATAAGCGTCTCAATAATGATCAATCACACTAAAAGTAAATTGCTAAGGCATCAACAAATGTCATGTATAAAATGTACCATAAAACCAGACATAAAAAACAGATGAGAAAACAATATCACAAAAGTTAACCCTTTCATTATAAATTAAAGATGTAGAAGAGTATAAAGAATTATCAAGGGAAATAGAGTGATTTTTAAATTTTGGGTTTTTTAAAAATACTTTTATTATTTTATGTGCATTGATGTTTTGCTTGCATGTCTGTGAGGGTGCCAGATCTTGAAGTTAGGGACAGTTGTGAGCTGCCATGTGAGTGCTGGGAATTGAATCCGGGTCTTTTAGAAGAGCAGTCAGTGCTCTTAACTGCGGAAACATCTCTCCAGCCCCCCCTTTTTAAAAATTTATTTATTATGTACAGTTTTCTGTCTGCATGTATGCCTGAAGGCCAGAAGAGAGCATCAGATCTCATTACAGATGGTTGTGAGTCACCATGTAGTTGTTGGAAATTGAACTCAGAACTTCTAGAAAAGCAGCCAGTGCTCCTAACCACTGAGCCATCTCTCTAGCCCGTGATTTTTAAATTTTACCTTAAGAATGCATAAGGAATGCTAACATAGTACAGAAAAAGAAAGTAGAACAGATTATGAACTGGTACCATCAAAATAGTGGGGTCTTGTACAAGAAAAGTACAAAGAAATCAGTAGAAGAATCTAGAAATAGACCTAAATATATAGAGAAACTTAATATATGATAAAGGTGGCATTTACATTCAGTCATGAAAGAACAGTTTATTTTATAAATGAGAGCTGAATAATTAGCTATCCACCTGGACTATAACAACACTAGTCCTTTACTTCAGACTATGTATAAAGATACACCACGTGGATTAAGGCTCTAACATGAAAAATCAAAGTTTTTGAGGGAAATTTTAAGAGACTGTTTATATAACCATCAGGTTGGAAAGTCATTCTAAGCAAGAAAAGAAAGATGTGCATTAGTTGCTTTTAAATTTTTCAAAAATTTTGAATGTCTTAATGACAAAAAGACCACTGATAGTTTCGGGGGCCTGTGACAAGCTGGAAAAATATGTGCCGACCGCGCTGAAAGTAGCTGGGTTATTGTCTACTCTGTACGAAGAAAGACAAACAAATGACTTCAGAATCAAATAAGTAACAGACAGACGGGTGTGGCTTAGTCAAGACACGAAGATTCCAGTGGAAACCGGGAGAGCCAATAGATATGAACCAAGAATCTCACTCTTACCAGAGAACAAACAAATGAAATCAATTGGGGAACATGCTTTCCTCTGGCTGTGGACTAGGTTAAACAGAGGGAGAAGAAGACAAGGACAATTAGAATGAATCCCTAGGTCTCAACCCTTAGCAGAAACATTTTATATACAGTGATCCATTGATTCCCATCACAGTATTTTTGTCATCCTCATTTGTAGAACAGGAAACTATATGTGCACATAAAGAATGCTTCTGGAAGTTCTTTGAAATTTACTCTTCCAGTCTGTACTTCTTCCTCTGGAAATTGCTGAGCAGCAGGGCACAGAGACAGGAGCATGCTTCTAATACCAGCATCAGGGAGGTAGTTAGGCAAAGGAATCAGGAGAGTTCAAGCCCAGGCTCATATAGATAGTGAGTTTAGGGATAGCCTGGGCTACATGAGACCCTGTCTTAGAACAAAACAAGTTGCTGACCAGAACAAGCAGACTGCATGATGCACAGCCTATAGGTGTATTTACGAAATAATACATTATATCATGTCTTTCTGAATAATGTATAGATGTAGGCCTCATTTTTGAAAGAAAGAGAAACAGAAGAAAAGAAAGAAGGAAAGGGTGAATGTTCATGCCATGTGTGCTGGTGGATGCAGAAAAAGATGCAAAAATTATATAGCTAGAGATGCGAGCAAGCTGAGCCAGGATGGGGGTAACACACACACACACACACACACACACACACACACACACACACACACAAAGAGAGCTCCATAGCTCTCTAAAAATACTTTCAGAGTCTAGGTACACTCTGACAAACTAGAATAAAAATTTTTGTGATTATAATAAACTTCTGTGCTCAAGATAAGACTGGAGCCTTCCAAACTTTATTGCATCTTGTGCTTGAAGGGCGCTCACTAAACATTTGACTCTCACTTATTAAAAAAATAAATCTTTCAAATCCATCTACAAAGCCTACTGGGAGGAGAATAAAACTGATTATGTTGTCTTCATATTGGAGGAGCAGGGTAAATAATGGTGGTTCTCACCCAGACCAACAATGCAGTTGAATGAAACCAAACGTTCTTCATGAGAAAATATCTAAGCATCAGTGAGATTTACCAGAGAGAAGTCAATTCCCGCCTGAGCAAAGTTTCACTTGTCCATTCAGTGACTCACTCAGCATGCACCTGCTGTGGTTTATTGTAGTGTTTGGCAGGTCACACAGTCCCCTTTGTGCTTTGTAAGTACTTGCTAGGGGTTTTCTCAGTGGGTCAGAAGGGTTAGTGTGTCTCTCAGGCCCTCCTTCAATGCAATTGCAGAACCGTTCAAGACTTCTGGAGACATGCTCACTTCCAGTATCAAATGAAACTGTTTTCTTTCTTCTAAAATCTAAGAAGAAAAGAATAAATAAAATCCTAGACTTTTCATCTAGTGTTTGTTGATAGTGTTAGTGCTGCTAGCCAGCTCCCTCTCCTGGGCATAGGTAGGGATTGCAGGACCCTGAACACTCTGGGATTAGATGCAGGACATGATTCATCTAATGAAAGACTTAGTAACTGAGTTTACCACCTCCTTTTCTGTCTCAGTGATAAGGACACATAACAAAAACGTTTCATCAATACAGGCTCTTAGTTCAGAGGAGCAGAATGGGTGTCAAAAAACTCACGTGCTGTTGGCCACTGAGCTTGAGAATTGCTTGTGGCCACAGCATGACCTAGCCTATGAACTCCATATGTGTTAGTTCCAACCATACCTCCCAAGACAGACCAGGACCTTGTAACTGAAGACTGCCTCTTCTCCTTCTCTGTGCTGTTAACTGTGCCCTTTGGAAGCCTAGAAGATGCCAAGAGATGTGCTCGACTTCTTAGCCCAGTGGTCCTCACATTGCAAACTTTTAGTATGGTGCCTCCTGTTGCGGTGACCCCCACACACACCATAAATTTATTTTTGTTGCTACATCATAACTGTAGTTTGGCTACTATTATGTTACTGTAATGTAAATATTTGTGTTTTCTGAAGGTCTTAGGTGACCCTTGTGAAAGAGTCATTTGACCTTCCCTCCCCAGGGGTCATGACCCATAGGTTGAAAACCACTTCTTAGCCACCATTCTTCAAAGCATGTATTGCATGGGTGGCTAAGCACACAGTAGTGCTGTGTCAGTGAAGTGAGATATGAGTTTTTTGTAACAACAACAACAAAAAAAAACATCCAAAGCAGTGTTCTCACCCATGGCAAAGAAGTCAAGGTGGCAAAGGTTTGAAGCAGCTGGTCACATGGCAGGGACAGACAGCAGAGAATGGCTATGCTCAGCTTTCTTCTCCTTTTTATACCATTCAGGACTTAGAGAGTGGTACCAGTCACTTTTGGTATGGGTCTAGCACCCCAGTTAACCTAATCAACAACCCCCCTCCTTTGGCAGACCCAGAGGTTCAATAATTCATGAACAAGCCAGAGGCTCGTCTCCTAGGTGACTACAGATACTATCAAGAAGACAACTAACATGGTCACAGAAGATATGGTAGGAGGAGCAGAAGGAGGCTGGGCATGTTGCATCCATGCTCAGGAAGCAGAGGGTGATGAATATTTATGTCCAGTTTGTGAACGGGGAGCCGGGGGTCGGGGGGGAGTATCCTGATACTGGAACACTTTTAGTCTTAACTTTTATTCCTTGTCCACCTAGGCTCATGGACAATGAGAATAACAATGCAGAACATACCTAGTCCACCTTGAAAAGTTCCTTTCATATTTATCAATTCCAACACTCTTTGAAAGTCCAAAGCTAAAGCTTCATCTAAGAATCAAGGCAGTCTCTTAACTGTGAAGGCCAATAGCATTGACAATGAGTCATATGCCACCAGTATATAGTAGTACAGAACAGACATTCCCATTTCCAAAGGGAAGAATTGGGATATAGCAAGGAAGAGCAGGACAAAGCAAAACCAAATCCATCAAGCCAAACACCAAATCCTGCTGGACCATGTTCAGTACCTGAAGTCTGTCATCAAATCATGTGTGCCTCAAAGGACTTAGGTAGCTCCACCCTCCAGCTCTGCTGCTGGAACCTCACGCTGCTTCTCTCTGGAGCCAGCTTTATCCCATGCCTGCATTTTTCCTTGGCATCTCTAAGTTCCCTGGTCTCTGCAACTTATGCTTCACTTCCATAACTTTATGCAGTGGCTTCTCAATACCTTCTTTCAGGGACACCAACTCTGCCACACATTTCCTCAGGAGCTCTCTGGACCTATGACACAAGATGCCATGACCTCCGCAATCTTGTATCTGTCATGCCCTCTGTATCACGTGAACAATGCTGCCAAACTCTGCTGCCAGCTGCAATCCCTTCTGGATCATAGCTGAATGAGTGGGCTGACCTTGGAGAGGTACTTGCTGGGGCAATTGCTATTGAGTCAGGGCCCATTCAGTGAGATTCCCATTTACTTCTTACTTCTTCTGGGTGAATTTGTGTTTCCACCAGATAGAGCCTTGACTATATCTATTCCGCCAGATAGCCACCTTTCCTGCTATCCAGTGAGGAACACTGGGTCTCCCTGTAATGGCCCAAATCTCTTTAACAATTACTGGCCCTGTCATCTGCACGCTTCCCGTGTGAAACTTTATTAGTCTTCTCACACACACATCTTCACCAAACTTCACATACTTCTTATCTTTCTGATCTCACTTTGCACTTTTCTCTCTTTCACTTTAGACTGACAGAGAACAGGAAGCAGAGACGCGGGTGGGGCAGGAGACAGAACACTCTCACTCTCCTCTCTTGACATGTCCTCTGTCAGACAGAGCAGTCTGTTTCCTTGAGATTCAACCTCACAGAGGCTCCTGGGAGGGACACAGGCTGAGTGCGGCTAGATTACATGGAAGACTATCACATGAACTGACCCCGCCTAGTTCCAGCTGGAGTCTTGCTTCCTCTGAAACATCACTAGCCCCGCCTTCCCTGTGAGCATTTCTCTTGAAGTTTATACCTTCTAGGCTCCCACCAGAACAGTTTATTAAGTTGCACTTGCAAGGCCCAGGGGCTTTTCTAGATCAAATATTCACATTCCTCTTGCAAGCCATTGTCGAAGGCCTAAGAACCACATGCCCAGCTTCATCACAGGGAACAACCCTATGTTTTGCACCATTTTTCTGGATGGTTTACTTCATTGCAAACACAAATATCACATAGAAACGACTGTGGTGGTTTGAGTGGAAATGGTCCCCATTGGCTCATATATTTGAATAAATAAGTAGTCCCCAGTTGAAGGAATGGTTTGGGAAGGATAAGGGGATGTGTCTCTCTGCTGAAAGAGGTGTGTTGCTGGTGGTGGACCTTGAGGTTTTAAAAGATTCATGCCAGGTCCAGTGTTTCTGCTCAGCCTCCTTCTTGTAGGTCAAGATGTGAGCTCTTAGCTGCTCTTGCCAACCTCTGACCAACATCATAGACTCTAACCCTCTGAAACCATAAGGCTAATTAAACACTTTGTTTTATAAATGGCCTTGATCACAGTGTTTTGTCAAAGCAATAGAAAGGTAACTAAGAGAGTAACTTGAGGAGTGAAGGATCTAATTTAGCTCAGAGTTCCAGAAAATATTATTATAATGGTGAAAATAAGAATAAGAGGTGGCTAGTCACATGACATCCATAGCCAGGAAGCAAGAGGTGATGGATACCCTTCCTCAATAGCTTATTTTCTCCTTCTTCTGAAGAACCAAAGAAGCACCTCCATTTTAAACAGCCCCTAATCCCATCTTGAAACAGGCCTGAGTTCTGCTGAGTACAGAGTACAAAACAGGAGATAGCCTAGGGCTATCTGATAGCCACTAATTAACCATAGAATGTCCCAACCCAGGAGATAGCTTAGGGATATCTGATAGTCACAGAAGGTCTCAGCACAGGAGACAGTCTATAAAAAAGGATTTGACAAGCAACTGGACAACCTGAAAGCTAAGATAACAGAGGAAATCTGAAAAGTTCCCCAAAATGAGCTAAACAAAATTGTAGCTGTACCAAGACCCATAACTGTTGTATAAACTCATGGTTTTTGTCTTTAAAAAACCCAGCTTGCAGAGGGGCGGGTACCTCCTCTGGCTGCAGCTGTGACTGTACGCTCAAACAGGATCCCTGCCAAGGTTTGTACTTTTCAATAAATCTTGTTTTTACATTTTGGAGAATCTGCATCTCTGGTAGTCTCTTGGCAGGGGGGGGCTGATCTTGGTATCCCACATAGTCATGCCCCCAAATTTGTGAATCTGTACCCAATGCTTCACTTCCACAGCTCTATGCAATGACCACCCAGGACTTCCTTTCATTCCTACTGTCTGTTCCTTGGTCTCAGTAGATTTCTGGAACTATGATACAAGATTCAATGATCTCCAAAATTCTTCTTGCTTCCTGTTCTCAATATTAAAATCAACTATCACAGGTACTCAGATAACTCAGACCAAGTACTGCCCTGATAAGGTAATCTGACTAAATCAATACCACTTTGGATTACTTCACTAGCTAATTTCAAATATTGACATAAGTATTTCTATTTTAATCATTTTAGATTTTTGATCTCTTAAAAATTCCAAGTTTCATATGCAATTGGTGAGAGTCTTCTAAGTGTTTCATATTAAGGTGTTGAAGAGAAATCCTGTAATTCTAGCACACAGAAGACATAGGCAAAGGTCTATAGCCAGCTTTCAGACCAACATAGTCAACAAAGTGACTTTTGGTTTCACTCAAAGATACATAGTGAGACTCTGTCTCATAAACAAAAACAAAAATGAAAAACAAGCCAACAGAAAAGAGAGTCTTAGAAATGCTTTGCTACAATCTGTCTTGGGTTAGAACCAAATTCTTCAGGACCACTTGTGGGCATCTTTTTCTGACTGTTCAAGTTATAGCTTGATTTCAACCATGTGGGAGCATTGACACCATGGAAATATCAAGTGTTAACATCAGGTTGGGTTTCCCCTTAGAGTTAGTTTTCACTGGTGGTAACAAACACACCACGATTCTGTGTACTCTATAAAACTATCTTACATTTTCTAAACCAAAGGAGCTTGGACATGATTCTTCTTGAGATAAGAAAATTTGCTGTCTCTATGACTTAGCAGTCATCTGTTTAGCACCCTAAGTTTCACCTCACCCTGTGTCTATTATTTTAAAAGTATACTTCTAAGTGTACCTACTATGTGTCAGACACTAAGACCACAGTAGCCAGCAAGACGAAAGAAAGCTCACCCTATCCCATTGGAAAGTTATTTTGCAGTTGTAGATCAGGAGCATCTACAAATCCTACAGATACACCTTAGTTCTCTCAGTCCATTGATGGCTTTTGTTGACCTTAGCTTTCTCAGGGGCTTCGTAGAGCTCATAATACTTCCTTTAAGGACCAACCCTGCCTAGCACTGTGTGATGGCCATAACACCATCTCTCGAGGTTCCTGTTTCCCTGCCCCAGTGTGAAAAGGCTGAGGATAAAAGGCACACCCACTCCCCAGAATACAGAGACTATTCCAGAATGAATATATGGCCAAATTTCAGAATTCTTTTTTGGAGTGTAATTTGGGCCTCAGAGATTAGAAAGGTTATCTATCCTTCTGAGAGCACAGGATAGAAAACTGCATAAGCTAAGAGAAGCCCTACCATGTGAAGATGCTTTGTAAGAAAATGAGGTCAGTGCAGATGAAACCTGATCAAGCAGGAGGCAGGAAGTGAATGTAACGGTGTTGTTTATTTGAACTCTGCACCCACCCCTGTCTGAAACCAAGCTAAGGCAGGCAATTATGCTTTCATGAGCCCTCAATTCCTTTCAGTTCATACTAAGTACAACTGAAATTCCTTAAGATACAATAGAGTCTTGATTAATACTTCATTGTTTCTAGGAAAGATTTAGAAGGGGCTCTCTGTCCACAGAGATAGGTGTCCAAGTGGAAGTCCTGATAAAACAAAAACTAAGACACCAAATATCAGGGCCCATAGGAGCAGAAGAGCCCCAGGGGTCCATGGACACAAATGCTCTGACTCTTATGTGAGTCTCCTTTGCATTTGGAATAAAAGGGAAGAGAGAACTGAAAAGAAAAGAGAGAAATATGGAGAGGAAGAGGGAACAGTTCTCCCAAAAAGCAAAATAAGGAGGCATATCTCCAAAGCCAGAGTACCCAGCCACAGCTCTCCAGGCTCATCTGTTACTCTCTTCTTGGTGATCCACAGTGGAAGGGGTGAGGGTAGCATGCCTTCTCTTGTAGACTAAAGCCAACTTCAGCTCTTCCAACCCTCAGAGTCTTTTCTTCCCTCATTTTAGCCCATGATTGATCTTCTCCAGTGTGGAAAAGCTCAGATGTAAGTGTATGACTGAGTGACTCACTAATGTCTATAGCTAAGCAGTGATCATAAATCTGATGATAATTCATGGAGTTAAGATATGGTAGGATTGGGATCTGACTAAAGAAGGTGTAAGGGTCACTAAAAGCTAAGAATTCAACACTTTTGATGTTTGAATAGGAAAGGGAAGAGCACAAACCAGCTAAGTGGTGAGTGTCCAGGTTTACATCTGTGGTTACAATAAAACAGTGGCCAAATAGCCCGGGAAGCAAAGGGTGTACTACAGCTTACGTATTAGAGTCCACCATCAAGGAAAGTCAGGGCCAGAACTCAGACAGGAACCTGAAGACAGGAACAGATGGAGGCCATCGAGACATATGCTTCTTACTGACTTGATCAGCTCACTTTCTAATACAGCCCAGGCTCACCCACCCAGGGTAGCATCACCATCATTGAGCCAGATCCTTCCACATCAATCGCCCATCATGAAAATGCCCCACAGACATTCCCACATGTCAATTTATTGGAGGCAGTTCCTCAGTTGATGTCTCCCATTTGCATGTGACTCTAGAGTGCATCAAGTTGATAAGAACTAACTATAAAATTTCCTTCTATACATTTGGAATAAGGCCCAGCTTCCTTTGATTAGAACAGAGAGAAAAGCTACGAGAACTTTCTAAGTCATTCCTGCCCCTGTCTTTGAGTCCCCAGATTGTGATTACCTTCTTTGGAGATTCAAAGGTCATCCAGAAATCCACAAGGCAGGCTCTGTGACTCCTGTATCTACAGATATCAATGCATGAGTAAATGGTCTAATTTATTCTGGTTTCCTTCACATAGTTTCATGGGACTACAGACAGGCTTTGATACTTAAGACTTTAGAATTGAGATCTTCCTTTGCAGCCCTCTCTCTCTCTCTCTCTCTCTCTCTCTCTCTCTCTCTCTCTCTCTTTCTCTCTCTCTCTCTCTCTCTCTCTCTCACACACACACACACACACACACACACACACACAAATACAGACCATAGAAGCACTTATAGCACACGCAGACAATGTCTCTTGGAAGTGAAATTATTTCCATGGGTCTCAAAGGACCTGGAATATGTTCATGATGCATTTTACTTAGAGCAACAGCTACCCCAAATTGGGAGAGTATCCCCCAACATTCTACCAATACTTCGTCAGTTAGATCATGAGGAAGATCAAGTTAGAGCATTCTGCTCAGAGGTGTGTTCAGATGCATGAACATGGAAGAAGCAACTGCTGAGAAATGGTGACACATGCCGTTTATGCCACCTCAGTGGGGTTGAACAGGAACTGGTATGAGACACAGGCGATACCGATACATACTTATGGAGCATGCAAGACTGCAAAAACTAACTTCAACAGAAAATCATGCAGTGTGTGTGTGTGTGTGTGTGTGTGTGTGTGTGTGCAAATTTTGCCTAGCAATGAGTCTTCTAGACAGACACACTTGCACCCCAAGCAGTCAGAAGAACTGCTGAGAGAGGACTCCATACATACATGGCTCTCTATCTTTTTGCCCGTGTTTCCAAATGCAGCACAATTTCCCTGTCTAATTTGATTAAGTTGATTTTAAGCAGACTGTGATTTAGAGGAAGAAAAGAAAAACAAGTATTTCTAGCAGTTTCAGGCCATTTGTCTTGATTAAAAGACAGACTTTATATCCAAACAAATCTGTCTTATTTAAACCTGAATGAAGAAAAAGGCTTTCATCCCAAGTAATGGATGATTAGGACTTTTAAAGTCCTCCATGAAATCCTGGTTGGAAAGATGGTTCATAAATAGGCCTATTTTGTGTTAAAAAACAAATCAAAACCAAGAAATAAAGCACTCATTTCTGCAAGATCCTTTGACTGGTCCCCCACTTCCCGTCCCCAAAGGTGCAATGCTCATTCCTTCCCTACTTCTGTTAGCCCTTCTGCAATCAGGCTGCACCCCAGCATTCTTCACAAACCGCAGATTTCTGGGTCAACATTCCCTTCCCTTCCTCATCACCAAAGCCAGCCTCTGAGGCTCTTTATCTTCACTATATATGAGGACTTCTGTCATTCAGCCCTGTCCTCTCTTCACTGTGCTTCTGGAACGTTAATCCTTCTAGGTTTTATGTTTTCAAAACAGTATTGAACTGCCTGTCACATGTCAAGGGCTCTGCTAATGATTTTACATACATTCTTATTTAAGTGTGTCAGCCTCCTTGTGCCTATGTTAAGTCTCTGCTTCCACAGAGCAAGGACAGTTTGCTCGTGGTTGCCATGCTGGTTCTTCAGGAGAGAAAGAGCCAGCCCTGACTTACCCCAGCAGGTGATCATCTTAAATATTCAGAGATTTTTTTTTTTCCTCTTTAACAAAAAAAAAATCATTAAGCAGGAGGGAGAATTCTTGAAAATATTTTTGGTATCAACTACCAGTTATTTTTTTTTTAGATAGTTAGAAAATAAGCCAACCAAATTACAATTGCTTTTTGTTTGTTTGTTTGACATGTAAGAAAGCTATTATTCAAAGAGGCTGGTTACCTCTCATCAAAGAGTCTCCCTTAACAGCAAATGAAGTCCGTCACAGAAAATCACAACTGTATACAACCAACCAATTGTGGAGCACCAGGTCCAACGGATACATCTCTTTCACACTTCCTGCGTCTATGGCACAGGGGACAGAGCAGAAGAAGGGACAGGAAAATTGTAAGATCCAGAATTCTAGGAAGTCTGCCATGAGATAGTCTCTCCTACACATGACTGCATAAGACTGGAAAAATGGCAATGTCAGTAAGGGGGGATCTTTAATTGGGTCCCACCCCTAGACAGGGAACTATCCACAGTCGATAACTACTGCAAGAAGGAGAATTAGCCTCTCTCAGAGATGAGTCCCTTATTGGTTGTCCAATGCAAAGTGGTCATCCTCAAAACCATGTACACATGAACAATAAGAGTGGACTCAGCATTCTTATTGTAATGACATAGGTTGTAGTTACACATGTATGTGCATACACATACATATATATATATATACGTACATTCATGCCTATCTCTCTACAAATATATATCAATAATAATAAAAAAAAATGGGGTACCAACTTGAGGAGGGAATGGGAGAGATTCAGCAGGAGGTAGCTGGAAGAGTTTGCCGAGAGGGAAGGGAGGAGAGAGATGTAATTCTATTTCAATTAAAAGTAAAATAATTTTTTTAAAAATAAAAAAGGGCTATTCAAATCATATAATTCCTTCTTTTGAGGAGAGGTGTAGTTTTTGTTTGCTTGCTTGATTAATTGATTGATTGACTGACTGATTTTATTTTTTGTTTTCTTTGTCATTTACATAGCTAAGGCTAGCCTGGAACTCACAGCATAATCCAGGCTGGCACAGAATTTAAGGCTTTTCTAATTCAGCCTCCTGTGTGTTGAGATTGCCAACAGGCACTATCATGATCAGCCCTGGAATTCTCTTCTTTCTTCCATGGGCTAGCTCCTGCACAGAGGTGACATGATGCACAGTCACCTTTCTTCTCTCTGTGAGCAGTTTATGTAGGAAGGACCTAAACTATACACACACATGGCTTCACACCTACATTTCCCGCTTCCAAGTTTGCATCACCCCTTCGTGGTTCGAAATCATCTTCTGCCCTGCCTCCCTTTGTCTTCACTGTTGTCAACACTGGTCCAGAATGTGATAGTCATTTTAATTCTGGACCATCTCCTTCATACTTTTCATCAGTGCTACCCTGGTTCTTTACATTCCAGCAGAACACACTCACATCTACCCCCTCCTCCTGACTCACTTGTCTCTACATTTGAGACAGGGTTTCTCTTTGTAGCAACCAGGGCCTAGGACTCACTATGTAGAAATGACTTAGCTCAAATTCACAGAGATCTATCTGCCTCTACTTACCAAGTACCAGAATCAAAGGTTTGTTCCACACAACACCTAGCTTACATCTATCCATATTTCTTTTCTTCCTTCCTTTTTTCTTTCTTTCTTTTTTCTCTCTCCCTCTCTCTTTTCTTTCTTTTCTTTTTTGTTTATTTGTTTCTTTAAGGCATGAACTTGCTATGTAGAATAACCTGGCCTCACACCTGCAAAGGTCTACCTACTTCTGCCTTCTGTGAACTGAGACTGTACCCAGTATTTTCTATCTGTTCATACCAAGATTCCCCTGACTGACTGGTCTCACTGCGTGCCATATTGCATGCCTGATCTTCACACTCACATGGCATCACCTTGAGTTCATTCAGACTGAAGCAGCGTAGCTGCTTGCTTTCCCGACTTCAGCCTTTCTGCTCTTCATAGGTCAGTCACTCTGGTCTGTGCAGTCTTGACCCTTCTTCCTGCCTAGAGAACATACCACAAGGAGGGTCTTTGAGCCACAGCATCCTTTTCCTGATCTTAGAGTCCCCAAATGCCATCTATGCTGGGGAATCTCACATCAGTCATCTCATTGGTCCATGGGAAGATAAAATACAGAACTCCACCAACCCAGATGCATTGGCCTCGTGCAGAACTAATTCTGGGGACATGTGGAACCAGGTTTTTTCTCTGGTTGCAAGAGGAACCTTCACTACTTCAGAAAAGGCTGCAGGAGGAGGGTCCTTCCTTGTTATTGACCATGAGGCAAGCATTTTCAAGCATCACATGGACACAAGAATTGATTCGTTCACTCAACAGCCCCAATTTCTAATCCCCAGAGAACCCAGTTAGGAGTTAAAAGAGTAACAGAACAACATGGATGCCTTCCACCTCCCACAGTATAACAAGCATGCCCAAAATGCCCCTTCTTAGCTTTAGCACATTTGTTCATCCATAGTGTACCTGCATTCTTGGCTCTATCCATTAATATTTAGTCTTTCATGTTTTAAAGTCAGAAATACAAAACAAGGCATGTTCATAAAAATATAAAACTTGACTGTATTTCTCTTTTGAGAGCAGCAAAAGAAAATGCTAGAGTTTCCCAAAAGAGATCAGAAAGATTGTTACATGGAGAATCCTCAATATACAATGAATGAGATACAGCTAAGCGGTTAAACATCCTTGCTTAGGAAGTGATGACTGTAGAACGCCAGTTCTTTCCTCCACTAACACATGGCTGAGCAGAAGCTGTAGTTTCCCACTGCAGCCCATAAAGGCGCAATCCTCCTACACATCACCAGCCAGGAGGAAACATCCAGCTTCAAAATCTGAAGTGTTATCAGACACAGAGACCACCAAGCCAAGTCCAGCCATCTGTCCTAAATAAGCCAACAAAAAGAAGCAAATTAAATATAGAAAGCAGAAAAGGAGATTTATTCAACGTGGTTATATTGGGAAGAAAGACAAAAAAGATACAGGGAACCCTCCCAAGTCCATATTGGTCTTCAGGACCCTGAAGTGAGGTCAAAGTTTAAATAGAGAGTCAAGATGAGCAGATGTAAGCAGTCCAGGCCAAGAGTGGTCCTGCACACCACAGACCCATCACTGTCTGGACTCCAGGGTAGTCTGACAGTGTGTTATCCCTGTGCAGTCTCTCCTATGGGTGGTGTCTCTTACTTCCTATGAGATTCCTGGGGAAATTCCCAGTTCTTTGGAGTGCATTATTTTAATAGTCTGACAGCCAATTGAAAGATCCAAGTGTCTCTTTGGAATATCTGCAAGAACAGTTCCAGACATGGGTTTCTAATGAGTTGGGGTTTTTGTTTGTTTGTTTGTTTGTTTGTTTGTTTGTTTTTCTTCCACACCATTGTAAAGCAGGAAAATAACAGGTTCAGTCCTTGTATGTCAGGGCCATCTGTACTCTGCACATTTAAAAGGAATAAAGCAAAGGTGAATGGCTAGTGCAGCTGTCCTCCATCTGACTGGCATCCTTACCAGCTGCGTTCTAGGTTCCAGGCCTGTCCACCCAGGTTTCCAAACGGTCTTCCTAGAAGATCCCAACAGGCAATGCTCACCCAGACACAGGCTACAGAGAAAGCAGCGTCTTCCCTCATGAAGGGAGAATAATCATGAGTTCCTATCCAGTTGGGACTCAGGTGACCCCACAGAAAGACCATGGTGAGAATAAATGGTTCAAATGATATTGAGCCCTAATGGCCCAGACAGTGAGAACATTCTCCAATCCTCAGAGTTCTCAAGCATCCAAGAAAACTTTCCATGGGGAGGATCTCAGGGAGGATCTGGGGAAGACTAGGAGGACAATGTGAACTGAGACCTATAGGCATTTGCCCTGGGTTTGCATCTAGACACTAGGCAAATTTGAGCCAGCAGCTGCTGTTCACATTCTTAATGTGCTGTTGGGAGGGATCCGTGGGGCTGCCTCGGGCTAGCTCAGTCAACAGTCACTCTGATGAGAAATGCAGCAGTCAAAGGCACAGACAGAAAAGCCAAATACCTGTCAGGCTTTTTCACACTCTGGGGCTGCCAGAAGGCCTATAAAAATGTCATTGTCTCTCAGCTGCCGGTGATTATATTACCCTTTACGTTGGCTGTTGGTAATAAAAGAAAAAAAAGCAAATATCATTTTTTTTGCACTGCTCTGGCCTTCCCCTGGCCTTTTTCAAACAATAATAGACTAAATATAAAGAGACAGAAGTCATTACTTGGCTCTTTAACTAGTGCCAAGGAAAATGAATAATTAAGAAAACATTACTTGGAAGAAATGTACACTGTTGCTTTTAAGTTAGACCCAAATAAGAGCTCTTTAAAAATACATCATTTCCCCTTTATCTTAACATGGCATTTGTACAGTGGCCTCATATATTATCGTTGCTACTGTTTAGATCTTACCAAGGGGAGAAAAAGCTTTTAGTTTCCATTATCCTATTAAAAGTCCCAAATCAAACAGAAACACAGAGAAGGAGGTGGGGGGAGAGGCGGGGAAGGAGTCTTCTGTTTGCTCAGCTTCCTCCAAATCTGGCCTAGCAGCCAATATTTAATTTTGTTCACCTGGGGCAGCCACTCCAAACACCATTCTCGCTTTGCTCTTGAATATCTACCCCAGTCGTGGGAAGGCTAGCTAACTGGGAAGTGGGTACTAAGTTCTGTGTTTTTACGTTACTAAAAAATAAGCACTCAGGTCACTTTATCTGAGGATCAGCAGCCAAATGCATGCTGGGCAAAGCTAGTTCTTTCTGGGTAGGAGCTCACTCAGGCTCCTCATTTTTTGGGTTGCCCTCTCAATCCCTACATCTCTCTTCCTTTCTTATTTGGTTTTCAGCCTCCCTTACAAAAGGAGAATCGGACAGAGCTGGCAATTAGCCCCAGTGGAGTGCCCCATAGGCAGGTGTCACCAGGGAATGATCATATCTCTCAGAGGATACCTAGCAGACAGGATCCAAGAAGGAGTCTGGGAATTAGAGTAACTGCCCAGCCTGTGGCTGTGTGAGCACATTTCTGAGGCTTTTGATGTGGCTGATCCTACGGCTTTCAAAATTAGACACCCTAAAGTCTGCCTGTGCAAATAACTGTCTATGCAAGTGAGACTACAGCCAGAGACAACCTGGACTCTGATACTGACAACTTCATGGATGTAATTGCATGATGAGCAAAGGTCTTTAAGAACATGATTATGTTGAAGTGCAGTCACTATGCTGGGGCCCTTGTCTAATGACTGATGGCCATATAAGAAGAGGTTGAAACAGCAAGAATGTGCGTGTAGTGAGAAAGGACTGTGCAGAGGCAGAAAGAGCTGTCTGCAAGCCAGGGATGGTTTTCTGAAAATCAACCCTGTTGCACCCTGACCACAGACTGCTACTTTGGCTGAGAAAATAACTTTCTATTGTGTAAACTAGCCATGCATTTTGTTATAACAGCCCTGGAGACCAACACACTTAGCAGATATCAGTCCTTTGCCCCTTCCTGAAAATCAAGTGGTTTCTGAGGGCATCACAACAAAACACCATAAACCAGGTCACTTAGAGCAACAGAAATTTAATGTACCAAAAAGGGCCAACACCAAGATATTAGTGGGGCTGGTTTCTTCTGGGGGTCAGGAGGGAAACTTGTTTCATGCTACTATCCCCATCCCCTAGTGGGCCACTAGAGACCGACAGTGTTCCTTAAACTGTTTATGAATTACCCGACCTTTGTCTTTATCTTCTGTGTTCAAATACTAGTGGCTTATGAAGACATTGGTCAAATTGGCTCAGTCTTCATAGCTCCTGCCCTCATCACTGGGAATCAAACCTGGGGTCTTGGGGAGGAAAGCCCTAACCAGTGAGCTCTACCCCTCTTTAGTATGTCAAATAAAGCACATACAATAAAAATGTAGGGATTAAGGGCAGATTGAGGGGGGAACACTTGGAATGCAGAGGATCAGAAGTTTATGGTCATCCTTTGGGTGTATTTAAGGTCCAGGTCAGCAGCCTAAGCTACATGAGACTGCATGGGACTTTTTATAAAAATGAATAAAAGAACAAAAGGAAAAAATGTACATATCTTTCCAAAGAACAGCATGGTGTTTTGCTAGCTTGTGGGGCTACTAAGTCCTGGTTTGCTCCAACTTGATCATCTACAAAGACCCTATACCCAAATAAGGTCACATTCATAGACATTTCAGGTTAGAAAGTTCAACATCATTTTGGAGGACCATAATTCAACCCTCAACTACTACCTACCCAAATGCCTTTAGTTCTAGAATACTGACGCCAAACAGGAAGTTATAGGTGAAAATCCCAAGATCGGGCTCTGTTCTCCCTACTCTAAACTCATTCATTCTTCTTATTGATGTTTTGAGTTCTTTTTATCATCAGCCACAACTCTCTGGGTCCAGAAGAAAGAGAGATTGAACTTCAGGGACTTCCTGAAAAGCACACTGCCCCAGCAGGCCCTTTTCCCAGGGAGGTGAGCTGACTTAAGAGCCCACACTATCGAAATTTATGCCCTGTTCATTCAGATGCACACATTTCTCCTGTGGCTGTATATGTTCTTGTTCTGTGGACTTGGTCTTGGCACCCAGGGGAGATAATCATGTTTGCAAGGAGCCTCGCATGAGCTTATGTGGTCACATTGGGCTCGAAGCCGAGACAATCAGAGAACAGCAGCAGAACCTTCCTAGAGAAACAAGACAGGAAGAGGAGAAGAAAGAGGGCCAGAGTCTTTAAAAGCCACCTTGACTTGTTTGCCTCGCCCAGAGGTGATTAATTATACATCATCACAGGACGAGGCACATGTTTCAGAAAGGCTTTTTAGTGAAATGCAACCATTTGAGTTTTTATGGAATCAATCCAGGTGATTAGGGAAGAGGCAAGACTTGGGCAAAGAGAAAAAAAAATCTACAAAGCAGCCTCGCTGCACACACATATTTGCTCTTTCAAAGCAAATTCTGCAGGAAATCCCAGCTGCTGATGCAAACCCTCACAGTTAATTTGTTCCCAGGGGCATATTGGTGACCATTATCCCAGAAGCATACACATGAAAATCCCATTATTTGAAATATATTCATTGTGTTTCTGTTTAACTCTAGGCTGTGTGCTGAGAAGTCAGGGGTATGAAAAAGAACGCCGAGGATGGTAGAAGTAACCTCTGAGGCCTTCTGCCATCAGGAAGGACACCATCTTGGTGGCACACGCCGATTGCCATTATAAGAGTGTTTAAAAATCACAGGTAACAGCAAACCATGGGCTGGGGGTGTAGTTATTGGGGCGGGAGATGGTAGGGGAGTAAGTGTGCATATATGGTGGGTGACTATGTGTATATGTGTCTGTCTGGTGTGTGTGTGTGTGTGTGTGTGTGTGTGTGTGTGTGTGTGTGGTATGTCTGATGTGTGATGCTTTGTGCATACAAGCATGCTGATTTGTGTGAATTGGTTGGTACTGTAGGCAATGCCAGACTACAACCCCATTGTCACTGGCCACTTCATGGTTCTAAAATTCTATTTAAGGAGAATCCATTGTTCACAGCTTTTAATTCCTAAAGTCAGCACAGGAAGGCTCAATGCTACATGTTACTACTTTGCTGGAGAGATGAGATAAAATAGCAGAAAGTGAATGGTGTAATCCTAGTCTGCCTTTCCTCACTACCTTCATCTGCACATAACCTAGACTTGGCTGTTTTCACTGTTGACTCCATCCATGCAGAGCTCTTCCACACCTGTCTTCCTCATCCAGTTTATTTGCTGCTGCAGCTGCTAACAGTGCAGCTCACCTACCATAGTCTTCCATGCTTCTTCCTGCCTCGTCCTTCCAGAGCCCCAGTGCAACACACCTGTCTACCATGCACCGGTGCAGACTCTTGAAGAAATGCTATTGTGAGCTCTAGCTGTCCCATGGATGAGTTTAGCAGCACAGATAAGGTGAGTATTTGGATGTTGACCTTGCAGTCTTTGGGCTTCTGTGGCCATTCACAGATGCTGTTAGTCACTGTTCTGGTGACACTTTCATGAGCACAGGGATCCTAACTAGTCAGTGAGAGTTTGGTTTGCTTCGTAGAGTACTTCTGGGGTCGTCCATCAGGAGACCAAAGAAGGGTCTAAGAACTCACAGCCACTTATCAGTTTCTTCTGTCCTCTCCTGGTCAAGCCAAGCCAATATTTTCTACAAACTTTTCCAACACATGAAAATACAAAGCAGGGAGGAAGCTGTACAAAGAATCTCCACATCATCACCATTAGCATCATTACCACCATATATCCCACGTGGTCCTCAGACTGTTTAGTCTATTGACTGTTTAGCTTACTACTAGCCAGTAATTACTACCTAGGCTCTTGCATTGGTGGCACATATCTATGTTGGTCAAACCTTCATGGGGATTTACCAACTGACAAGTCATAATACCATGCAGGGAACTAGCTCTGGGGATATGTATAAACATAAGATAAATTATAACTATACAGAAATTATAAATACAAAGAGAAATAATTATAAAATGGGGTACCCACACGGTAGAAATATGCATTGGTTAAGTGAAAGAATTCTGCCTCTGTTGTATAGTTTGCCAAGATTTGTATATGATTTTCTTGCATCATTAAAGAAGATCCATTCATATTAAACATACAAAACTATTCAGGTTAAGGGAGGGAGAAAGAAATTTGACATTGCCATATTTGTACATCTCTGTCGTGGGAATCTTCCAGTCAACGAGAGACGTCTTTGAAGTCTGCCCTTATGATACATGCCATTAGGCAGGGAGGGGACCCTGAATTCCACTTTGAAACCTGTTTGCAAAGATTTGGAAAGACAAGGACCCGGAGGGAGCAGAAAGACATAGCCCACATGGGTGCTGGAGAAACAGAATGAGGACAAGCGAAGCTCCCTTCTCCTCTGCTGCTGCAAAAGCGTTGTGTTCATTTTCCGGTGCTGATAAAACCATCCCCAAGGTTTTCTTCCTAACAGTTAGTAAAAACTTAAAGAAACAAGGCCATGTGTAACGGAGGGCACTTATAATCCCAGAACTTTGAGAGCAGAGGTAGAAGGACTGCAGCAAGTTTATCAAGGTTTGCCTGATCTACACAGCAAGTTCCAGGCCAGCCAGAGAAAACACAGCAAGACCTCCCCACAACACAACAAAACAAACATTCAAAAAACCTTATGGACACATGCCTTTTTAGAGGGATAGAATTTGGTATCATACTTCCAATAAAAAGTAAAATGTTGCATTTCCTTGAACATAATCAATGTATAGCACAAAAGAGAACCAGAAGCCTGGAGTTGGGGGGTGGATTTCAATTCTTAATTGTCTTGTGATCATTTTCTGACCATCCATTTTCTCACTATACTCATTACAACTACTTTACAAAGAAGCCTGTTCATTCTATATTAATAGTGTCTTTCTAATGAGAAATAAATGAGGGATCACCTTTTTAATTGCCCTAGAGTGGTTCCTCCTTTTAGTTATAATGTACTGCCAGAAGCCTGCTGCTTAGGGGCTCTTCCTGCTTCTAAGGGCTAGTGAGTGCCTCTCAACAGCTTCCTTGCTGGAATAAAAGGAGCAGCTCACAGCACCTCAGCTGCACACAATTAATCCCCTGCCAGGATGCTGCTGGTTGAATGATTCAGCAGCCTTTCAACGGGTCTGACTAATCTCCATGCACAGCCAACATGTGCTACTACGAAGTTAATCCAACATGCAACGTCAAGAAATTAACCAGATTTATTCACAGAAGGAGAGAGCTTGTGAGGCAATGGAGGACTGCAGAGAGGAACAAGGCCACCCCACAGGGACAGGAACTCTGCCTTGAGGACATGGGAATGTCTTCCCTATCAAAGCCAGGCGGGTCCTTATGATTCACGTGAGAAAGAAGGTAGGCATTTGTCAAATCGTTATTGAGGGAAAGAAGCTTTGTAATGAAAAATTTGGGAAAAGTGTTAAATAGGTTTTGTTCCTAATGTAGAACTTCTTGAAGACTTTATTGTTGCTGCTGGGTCTTGAATCTGGCTTCCTGTCCTATGAACGTCCTATAGAAGAGTGAATTTGTCAAAACCAAAATTAATTTTGTTAGATTACCTTTAGTTTAAGATGTTCGTAGGTTTTACCAGTTTCTGGTTGGTTGGATTTCATTTAGTAATGTTGCCCCATACCCTCATGTCCTTTCCTTGACCCAGAATCCAATCCAAGGTCATAAGTCATTTAGTCAAATGTAGCTGTAAATTTTGGATCGCTTTCTTTCAAAATAATCATAGATTTACAAAAAAAAAAAAAAAAAAAAATCACATAACTCTCCTCGGTACCCACCACATGATTTTCTTGTTCATTACATCCTGTGAAAGTCTCACTCTTGAGGCCTGCATAATACAGATATGTATTTGGTGATAGGCACATGTATTTCTGAGTGAGATACAGTCTTAAACCCCATTTGACCTTAGAACTAAGAAGCTCAAATGATTTCCCAGGGGCATTAGCACACACAGGTGGGCTGGGAGACGACTCTGATCTTCAAGCACACTTCTTAGAGAAACAAATGTCCTCTTGGAACACTGCACCCTCAGCAGACTGCGAAGAGTGGACCAGTACTTGCCCTTGTGGTTGCAATCTGACCCTTCCTGCCAATCAGAAGCTTCCTGTGGACTCTCAGCACTTCCTCAGAGCATGTATATTGCATGAATGGAAAATACAGTAGGCACAGTGAACTGGCAAGTAGCTCAGCAGCATTCCCCAGCCCTGACCACCTGAAACCAAGCAATGCACAGACAACATCACAGTACAGAAACTTAGATTTCCATCCCAGTACAGTGGCTCACATCAGCAACCTGGACATCAAATGGCCCTTTCACAGAGGTTGCCTTAAAACCATCAGAAAACACAGATATTTATATTATAATTCATAACAGTAGCAAAGTTACAATTATGAAAAAATTAGAGTTGTGGTCACCAAAACATGAGGAACTGTATTTAAGGGTCACAGCATTAGGAAAGTTGAGAACCACTGCCTAGCATATCTGTGGGAGTTGAGGGGTGCTTGCTTTTTCTCACACTCTCTTTGATGTGGCTGCTTTGACACTGAGTTTTATAAATTCTAAAAACAATATCTTTTGTGTGTAAAACAGAGACATTCAGCTCAGCTCAACCTTGCCTCTCTGTGGTCAGAACACCATCTTTTAAACCTCAGCTGCCATCCCCAAGACCATGGATGACAGTGTAGGAGCAACTGGACAGCCTTTATAAGCCCCGTGGGTTTACATTTGGGTGAGGCTGTTTCAATACAGTGTCTGTGGCTCACAGTCCCCAGATCAAAGGCATCACAATTCCTGCCACACGAGAAATATTCTTCAAGCTTCATGAGTAGATGGAGTAGATTACGAGATGATGGGCATTAGCTCTTCTCCAGTGAGCTTGAATCCTGTTTTCCCAGCATGCAAAGGGTATGGGAGTGAACCACCATCTGAGATTAGTCACAAAGCTCCTGACTAGGATTAAGAGTTCAGACCATGGTCACAAAACTCAAGAGTCCATGAACTCGGGAGTCAACCAGCAGCCTTGACCTCATTAATAATGAGCTGTAGGGAACCTGTCTCTGCACACCAGGGGAGACACAACAGTGAGGGAAAAAATGTATGTATTTTGGTGAACAGTCCATGGAGGTGTCCCCTCTTTTAAAAAGAAACTGCACTGCGCAGTGCTGACAGAAAGCTAAGGCTGTGTCTATCTTGGCCACTGAAGCTGGATGATTAAAACATGGTGAGAGCAGAGGAAAAGAGAGATGTAAAAACCCCTGTTTGAATTATGACTCTGTAGGGTTTCAAAGCCAGTTTTTCCAGAAGCCTAACTGATTGGCATGGTCTCAAACCTCTGTAGGTAATTTATAGTCCTGGGCTAAATTTGTATAGCATTGCTGAGAAGCTGTGGGTGCAAATCTTACTATTAACAAAAAATGGGCTGTATGGAATTCCTGTGCTGCCAAAAAAGATCCCCCTGTCACTGAAGAGGGAACTGCTGCTCTGCAGGTAAAAAAGCACCAGAGGCAGAGCTCCTTCCCTTTCACTTGAGACTCCCAAGTCCATTCATCCCTTGAACAAGGGAAAACCGGGCAGAGGTGGCACATACCGTTAGTCCCAGCACTTGGGGGAGGGGGGGGCAGAGGCAGGAGGATCTCTGTGAGTCTGAGGCCAGCCTGGTCTACAAAGCAAGTTCCAGAAAAGCACAGCCAGGACTGTTACACAGAAAACCCTGTCTTAAAAACAAAAACAAAAACAAACAAATAAACAAAAGACTGGAGAGATGGCTCTGTCCTCTGATATTTCAGGCGGTTTTTATTAAATATGAAATATATCGGCACAGTAGTCACTTTTCATGTGTAGATTACTAGTAGGAAGACTAGCAATGCTCCCAATTCAAATCCAGGGTGTCTGAAGCCAAAAAACTGGGGTACTTTTAAGGAGGAGCTTGCTGGAGAGCCTGTCTATACCCACATCTGCCCTGTTCTTTTTGTTTAGATTAGCATTAGGTCTCTTCCTCAGTCTCTTTCCACCTTGTAGGCTGAGGTAGTTTCTACTGCTGAACCCAGAATTTCATCTCCACCTGCGCTCAAGGGATCTGAATTCAGGGCTTCACACTCACTGCAAGATTTTACCCAATGGCCCCTTAATTTGTTTTATTCACTTTAAAAATAGATCGATTTTGGATGAGTGCTTTGCTTGCACGTATGAATGTGCATTGCATGCATGCCTAGATCCCAAAGAGGCCAGAAGGAAGCATCAGATCCCTTAAAGATGGAATTATAGATGGTTATAAGTGGTCTTGTGGATGCTAGGAATTGAATTCCGATCCACTGCAAGAACAAGTATTCTTAATCATGGAGCCATTTCCCCAAATCTTTGTTAACCTTGTCTTTTTTATTTATTTTAGCATTCCTTCTCTGCAGGGAGGCCCCCTCAGTCACACAGATTTAAATGGCAATAATACATTTTTCTGTTGTGTAAATCATCTCAGGAAACAAAACTCCCTGCTAAACTACATTCACTCAACACGAGCAGGGACTCTGGCTACTCTACTCACCAAGAAGCTCTTATGCAGTTACAAGGCACGGGCATCGGTGCTACAACCAATGTCTTCACGGATCATTTGTGAGACACCGAGCTGTGCCCTACTCAGAGATGATCAGGAAGTTATTGCTTTGGGCTCAGGCTTAAGAGAATCTATCCACCAGGAAATAAAGACAATTCTAGACCAAAGGCAGACATCGTGGGTGGACACAGAGAAAAGCAAAAGGTTGACGGGTTCAGTCAAGGTAGGAGGGGCTGGAGAAAAGGACACATGGGAAGAAGGTGAGAGGGAAAGAGAGACAAGCTATAGCAATGGCGTACAAGGGTCATTGCAGGGACTCTGAAGAACTGGGAGGCCCCGTCACTGTCTCTTCCGGTTTGCCATTTCTGTCACCAGAGTTTAGAAAATCTATTAGGAAGATGTAACGGTAACACTGGAGACAGGCAAAGCACAAGCAGGCCCCTGCATTGGTGCAGAGGTGGAGCATAAGCAGCGGGGTGGAGGGGGGAGATTTGATGAGTGTGAATCCCTGGTCATTCTGTGTTGAGGTTAGGGGTGAGGTATCTTCTTTACTGACCTGCTTAGCCTGAGCTCATGCCCAAGAAAGGGACGCAGCAGGAGGGGGTAGGGGCAGGAAGTAATATCAGCCTTGGAATAGCAGCTTTATCTGAGATGGGTCCCATTCCATAACAGTCTATATCTAAATCTGCAGTATCTCCATCTTTTGGAGGCATCTGGTCACAGTGCTGATTGTAGTATCTAGTTCCCAACAAGCGTTTTACTAGGCCACCATGTGACTCCCTCAGGTCATGACTCTGACCCCTCTAGACCTGTCTCTGCAGTGGAAGAGACTAAGAAAGAAATGCCTCAGAGCCACTGAGAACTTGGGGTGCTGGAGACACCCCTCAAAGGGCTCAGTACTTACTCCTCTGCCCTGGTGTCAAAGAACAGTCATCTTTCAGTCCAGCCCTCAGATCCACCCCAAGCCAGCAGCTCCGGGCCAACTGCAGAGAAGCTGGACAGAGCCTCCCTCTAAGATGGAAGGGACATGTGCTGCTCATCAGCTCCATGTGTTTCCTAGAGAGCCACATTTGGCTCGGCTCCCCACTGCCCACCACTACCAGCACCACCCATGTGTAGACAAGTGTTTCAGGATCAGCAGAAGATTGTAAAAGAAATAAAAGACAACCTCCACCCCAGAAAATGTATCATCTAGTCAGGAGAAGCAGAACATTCACAGATGTACAAAACAGCTTTAAAACACATTGACAGAGACATGCTGCGGCAAACCTCTGAGAAGGAAACCACCTCACACAGCACAAGGCTGCCTTCTCCAGCTTAAGCATTTTTTTTTTTGCTTGTTTGCAGGCCACTCCATTCCAGAAAGGGTTTTCAGAAAATGATAGTTATGAAAATAAAAACTAGAAGTACATGACAAGAGGCTTGTCAGTGCTCAGTGATTCTTGCATCTAGGAGTTCCAATGCGCTTGATGGTTTGTGGTTTCATCACATTTGTTAACAGGGCAAAAGTGCAAATCTTCATGAAGACCCTGACCAGCAAGATCCTTGAGGTGGGGCCCAGTGACACCATGGAGAATGTGAAACCCAAGATCCAGGATAAAGGGGGTATCCCTCACTATATACCATTGGCAACTCATCTTTGCGGGCAAGCATCTGGAAGATGGCCGCACTCTTTCTGATTACAACATCCAGAAAGAGTCTACCCTGCACCTGGTCCTCCCTCTGTGGGGTGGCTATTAATTCTTCAGTCTACATTCCCAGTGGGCAATGATAGCATTACTCTGCACTATAGCCATTTTTCCCAATTTAAGTTTAGAAACCACAGCTTTCAATAATAGCTGAACCTCCATTTAAAATGTTACTAAGGTTTTATTGCATGGCATGGTAAGAAAAAAAGATCAGAACTAAGGGAAATAACCTAGAAATGCCAACTGTAACAAATGCAAGTCATCTCACGTTTCATAGATCTGCTTGGAATCTAGGTTTTCTTTTGCCTGATGAAATAAAGATAGGTTTGATATGTAGCTCTCATCATCAATACTGGAGGGGGGGGCACTGAACTCTCTAAAATTATGCTTAGTCAAACCTCATTGTTGGGACATCAGTATCTTCACAAAGGGAATGAAAGATGCAGAGTGTTCAAGATAACGCCGGAGCTTCTAAGTGAGGGTCCACTTTTTAAGAGGAGCCTAAAAGGCTCACAGAGGTGACTCAGCAGTTGAGAGCAGATGTCCAGCAGTCCAGAGGATTTGGAGCCAGAGGATTTGGGGTAGGGGCATTGCTCACAACACATGTACCTACAATACAGCTCCAAGGGAACTGATTCCTTCTGTCCTCCAAAACTAGCACACATGTGGCATACACTCAACATGAAACATACACATAGACAAAAATAATTATTATTTAAAGCCCCAATCTAAAGGTTTCTTCAATCTGAAATTTCCACCAGGGAATCTTGAGGAATAAGAGACTATTAGAAGAGATTGTTACAATAAACTAGCAAGTGACTGACTTTCTTACAGCAACATTTAAAATAATGAAGGCTACAGCATAACAGCCTTTAAGCAGGGAATCACAGACACAGCACCAGAAGCATGATTCATAAAAGAAAAAAATAAGTAAGTTGAACTTCATCAAAATTTAAAACGTTTATTTCATGAAAGGCCTTGCTTAGAAATTAAGACAAACTGGAGTCTGAGAGAAAACATTTGCAAACAATATATTCAGGTCAATTGTACAGCTTGGGGCTGTAAGTCAATAGCAGGGCACTTATCCAATATACGAGAGGTCCTAGATTTTAATTCCTAGTACCCTTGACACGCACCTTAAAATATATTCAACAGAAGATTAATAGTATCTAGAATACGTTTTTAAAAATCCTGCTGGCCAGGCATGATGGTAGTGTATATCTTTGCTCACAACCCTCTTTAGACAGAGGTAGATAGACTCTGTGAGTTGGAGCCCACCCTGGTCTACATAGAGTGTTCTGGGCTAGTTAGGGCTGTACAGTGAGAAAGTCTGTCAAGAAAGAAAAGGAGGGAAGGAGGGAGGGAAAGAGGGAGGAAAGGAAAAGGGGAGAGACCCTTAAAATTTAGGAAAAAAAGAGAAAGAAATCCATTTTTTAAAAAATGGGAAGCTTAAAGGAGACATTCAGTAAACAGAGAGCTAGAAGTCAAAGAAGCCTGTGAAAAATATCCGCTCTCACCAGCAAGGAAATGCAAATTTAAACCACACGATGGTATGTATCACTATAGACCCATTAGAACAGCTAACACAAATAACTGTGAGCCCACCAAGGGTGGGGAGGGAAGTCTCTCACGAACTGTGCTGGTGGGAATAAAAACATGACCCACAATGGGAAATGATTTAGCAGTTTCTCACCAGAGTAAACACAGCACTGTTCCACAGCCCAGCTTTACAACGCTGGGGATTTATCCCAGAGAAATGAAAACTCACATTTGCACACAAATGTTTACACAAACATCCATGCCAACTTTACCCATAATAGTCACAAAGTGGGAAAAAAATAAGCCCCCTTCACAAGAGAAATGGCTGAATAAACTCTAGCTTATTGTATGCTGCTCACCAAAAGAAGGAAACTTGGACATACAGAAGCTCAGGTGGATCTTAGGGGCGCTTAGTGACAAAAGCTGAGACCAAATGTTGTTTTTACTCTGATGCCATGTATTATAGAAACATCTCAAAAGAACAAAACTATAAGGATGGAGAACAGATCGTCTGTGGCCAATGGACAGGGACATCAATAGTGTCAGGAGTATGACTAAAAAGGCAGAGCAAGACAGAGTTTCATGGTAGTGAAGCCACATTTACATACACATGGATATGCACACATACAGATACATACACACCATACACATGCACACATATACACACACATGTATACATACATACCATACACAGGCACACATATACACACACATGTATACATACAAACCATACACAGACACACATACATGTATGCATACATACCACACACAGGTATACATACACACACGCACACACATGGGCCATGCAGAGCTAGTGAACTGAATAAATTCTTCAATTCCATTAACAATACTGAATCATTGTTAGTTCTCTCATTTTAATGTTTTATTAAAGTCATAAAAAAGTGAACACATTACATGGGTTAATAATTATCTCAAGATAAAAAGGCATGTAAACACTTCAGTCTAAAAGTAATTTAGTAAAAACTCAAGATAGCATGATTTACGCTCACTGCTGTCCTTGTGAAGTTCTCTGAGAATACAGAAGACCACAAACACCATGTAGTGATGATGGTGGGATGGGAGGTTGTTGGTGGTGGTAGTGGTCATGGTAGTGGTGGTGGCGGCGGCGGTGGTGGTGATGGTAAAGCAAGCGAAGCCATTCTGACTCGTGATCCTCATCCCTACCAATTTCCCTGGTGTAAATATTCCCACAGTGTGTATTAGAGGGTGACCAGTCCCAAACTACCACTGGGATAAACACTGGCTCTCAGGAACCAGCATAGACCAGTTCTACCACCTCACTGCTTCCTGACAAACAAAAGTGGCGCTAGGCCAATGATCTCAAACCCACTTGGTAGGATTATTAAAAATTAATTTTCTTGAGCCTTGGGGTGAACTACTGAATCCAGAAGGTCCCAGCAACGTCTCCCAGTGGGTTTCTCACCACAAGCTGAGCACTCTTAGTCAGAGGTGAGGTAGAAGTTTAGTCTCAGTGAGGTGAGCTGGAAATGTAGCCTCAGGGACCTCACATGGAACAGCAGAGAATACCAGCTTCCCCCCATCCAAGTACTAACTGTGCCCGACCCTACTTGGCTTCCGAGGGCAGCAGCAGTTGGTTGTAAACCAGGGTAGTATGGCCACAGACCATCAGCTTCCTCCATATTCAAAGGAAGAAGAGACTTGGAATTCAGTAGGGTGGTGTCACCAAGCAGGACAGGAAAGGAATTAAGAACTAAGTTTGTTGAGGCTTCCTGACATGAGTCTTCTTACTGAGTAGAACCACCATGCCTGTAAGTCGCTTCTGTTTCCAAGACGACCAGTATTCCTTCTGCTAAAAAAAAAGACAGCCAGGGCTTGATTAAACTATTATGTTTCTCAAAGACCTTTCAGATATTCTCCGGCATTTATTTTTGTTTTCCATTTTTTAAACTGACAAATAATAATTATACATATGTGTGAAATCTAATGTGATGTGTTAATCTACATATACATCATAGAAAGAACCTAACAAGCTTACTGACATTACTGACATATCTATTTGTTCCCTAAAGCATGTTTTGTGGTAAGAATGCTAAAAAACTATGTTGAAATATACAGTACATTATTTAAATATGTAACATCTTATCTATCACTGAGTATATCTACAGTTTCATATCTTCTTGAAATTTATCTATGCAAATATATTACTAGCACAGATATATAAAATATATTATTAGGTTGAGTAACTAAACATTTTTGTAGCCAAATGTACAGTTCCCGCCCTGTGATTGACACTTACCCTCTAACTTCCAGAGGCAGTCTGAAAAAAATGTCCCTCTAAGTCAATAGGCATTCCCCTTAACCTCCAACCAAGGGCTTTCAGAGGTCACAGTTGGTCCACTTTTCATCTTTATAAAGCCTGCCTGAATATTATCCCTTTCTTTTTCTCAAACCAAGCCATCTAACATTTGAAAATTTGATAATTTTCATATAAAAATGGAAACCTGAGGCTCACTTATACTTACATCACACACTCTGACAGAGACTCCTGAGGCTGCAACTGGCTGTGCCCTTGGTTTGCATGGGCTATGTGGCCTCCAGCAAGCTGCTTTCCTGTCTCTCTGCTCCCTTACCAAGCCCTAAGTGTTGCCTTTACGTCCCTCAGCAGTGCCATCAGGGTCCCTGGAGAGGGGACTACCAGCACTTTGTGAAATCCTTTGGCAGAGTCCAGCATACACCCATTTCAGTGACAGGCCTGCAGCCTCTGCGCTTCCTCAGTCCCTCTGGGAGTTAGCAAATGATTTACCACAGTACTGTGCTGAGTATGCTGAGAACCAGTGAGCTGGCTAGCATCAGACACAAGGCTATTTCCCCAGCATGGGCCTTTGATGAAGCCTCCCTACCACCCTGGAGCAGGAGCTGCCACATTTCTAACTACAAAGAGTCAAGTCTCAGTCGAAATGACAAGTACTACTCACAAAGCAGGCTTCAACATTTACTTGGAGGATGGTTACTCATGCGGCCTTGAACTGATGTCACACTAGTCTTGGCACCTAGTGGTCCTCGGTGATTAATACCAGTCATTTGTTCAAAGTTAACAGCCCCAGACTGACAGCCATAGATAAATTAACAACATTAGAAAAACACTAAAGGCAGCATTTATATAGTGGTTCAACTGGAAACTATGATGGCAATATAGATGGACTCTGCAGAGATACACTGCTGATGAATTTTATATGTTAAAGACGGTTTTACTCAGAACTTTTTTAAAAAAAAATTGTTCTGAAGTTGTCCATATTTATCTTGATTAAAAAACAAGCCAACTCCTAGAGACATTAATGGGTTTTATATGCTTAGAAGTGAATATTGTGAGCAGATGGAGGAAGCTGGTTGGGGGGAGGAGGGCTGGGCCTTGTATTTCCATCTGAGTGGCTATTACAATGGATCCAAGGTGTTGTGTAATGGGGCTGCTTTAGATTAGATGACTGTTTACCTCATCGTGTCTGCCAGAGAAGTGTGGCCAACTTTGGGCTCGCACCTTGTTAAAACAGCAAGCTGTATACTCCAGCCTTGAACTCCGCTCCTGCTGTTACAAAGCCATTCATAACAAGCAACTCCTCCATTCTTAAACTTGGTTATCTTGGCACATATATTTAAACATCCCAGATGAAGAAAGGAGAAAGATCTCTCTCCTCTTGGAACAGCAAATGTGAAATTGACTCCACTTATTTGGAGCAAAGCAAGAGGATGAAGTAGAAAACTGTGGAGGAGGAAGGAGCTGGGTTCCCACATTTTATGGATAAGGAAATTGTAACCAGGGAGGTTAGACACAGAGTCAAGAGGGTAGAGGGCATATGTCAAAGTCAAACCACAGCAACTAATGGGGCTCCTCTCCGTCCCTCACTAGCTTAACATTCTCAAGGTGAAAGAGTGGGATCAACTTAGAAGTCACCTGCTGCAAGAGGGAGAGATGATGAAGCCCTGTACCAAATAGGATTGGGGGGGCAGCATCCCTGGAGAGGAAATAGTCAGCTCATGCGGATAGGTTCCAGCTATGTGGTTGCAATCGCTAGTTACTAAGTAGTTCTGAAACCCAGGTTATCCAGGTAACCCATTTGCTTCCATTAGGAAAGCCTGCCAACATTTGAGGATAAAGCCAAGGCTGACATTGCTCAACACTGTCTTTTTCTCAGACGGCAAATGTCAGTTGACTACCTTCTGTAGGAGCTTGTTCCATGACACTGAACTGCAAACTGTCATTGTCGAAATCGGTTTTACCATCTGCTGCAGTAGAGTGGTAATTAGACTTAGGAGGTTGTTTATATGGTTGAGCTCATGGTGGCAGACCACTACCCATGGGATGCGACAGAGTGCACACGAACCAGAAAGCAGAGTCAGGGGAACATATGGAAGGCTCTTACAGCAAAGACCTTGACCAAGGTCACAGTGTGTTAGCCCAGGCTGGGGCGCAACCAGGTCTCTTCACATGGGCCTCAGATAGACTTCTTTGTTCTCTATGAGGCATCGATGAATAGTGGGAGTCACAAGGAGTACTCTTTCCCACTCTTCTCTGTCTCTGTCGATGTCACCTTGTGACACTGAGGCAACTCCACATCTCTTAGTAAAGGAAGTGGTCATTACACAAGATGAAGGCAGATGCTCCAGGGACTTTCCTACATTCTAACAAGCATTCCTGTCCTCAAGCAAAGCCAGGAATCCATGAACATAGGGACCAGGCAGAGGCAGCAACCACAAAGGGAGGCCACTTAGGAAGCAGCCAAGCTCAGAACTTGCTTAGTGTCAAATTAAACTAAGCTTGGCCTAAGGCTGTCTGGATGCACCAAGTTCCTCTCTAATGAACTGCAACCCAACTCAAACACAGGACAACCCATGAGAACACAACTTTAGAGTCAGTCAGCACATCAGGCAGCTTTCTATGTCCACAGAGAACTGTTTCCAACACCTTTCAGGGATACCAAGATCCATGACACAGTTAACCAATCCATCTATAGCCACAAATGCAACCATTGGCAGCAGAATCTATACATATGTATAAATGCCAGCATTTACACTGACTGCGGTTGCGTTTTTTTCTTGTCAGCATCCCCTAAACAATACAGAATCACAGATGTTGAAGTAGCATCTGTGTTGCAACAATGTGATAAGCAAGCTAGAAAGAATTAAAGTAGCTAAGAAGATGTGTATTAAGTTATATGCAAATGCTAAGCTATTTTATACAAAGGAACCTGAATTCTGGGATTTTGGCGTTTGAGACAAGAAATGGTCTCCCAGCCAGTGGCCACAGATCAAGTCCTCAGGGCTGGAACAGTGGGAGCCTGAGCTCCCTGCCAGAGGCAGACTTTCCAGGTACAGAGCGCCTCTGGCAGATCAGGCTGATCCCTTTGAGTATTTATGTCAGCCTTCTTTCTCCAAAGAGCCAAGGCCCCAGTCAGACTCAGAAGCTGGCTAAGAACAGGCCCCCAGCAAGGGACTGGAGTCACCAGTAAGCTCCTCAGTGCTCAGGATTTATAGGGCCTATGGCATCCTGATTGGTTGAATCTATGTTTGCAAATAAGGTATAAAATTGGACCAATCAAGCTGTCAAACCTTGTGTGGGAGAAGAAATTAGGCCCAGTGAAAACAATACAAACATCTCCCTTTCCAGCACTGAGATGTTGGAGAAGTACAACTGAGCTGTCAGACAGAGGTCCATTTGTTTGTTTCCCTGGTGATGTGAAGGAGTAGCAATGGTGCTCACAGGAACAATGTCACTGTTGTTGACACAGAGGTCCAGGGTCAGCAGCCCTGTGAGGGCCACAGACTATTTCCTCACCCCAACCACATGCCAGCATCTCCTAGCCTGGCAGCCTGTTCACCAACAGCTTGGATGGCATGACAGCGGGCTGTCAATCACCAGTCCATTGCTGTAGCCTCTTTGACTTCGAGGCTTGAATAGGCAGGCCAGCTGTTATTTCTGTTTCAGCCTCTCACATTCCTATCAATATAGTATAAATGCTTTTTGAAAAGTTGTCATAGTGTTTTGCTTAAGAAAAATATACTGTGCATGGTCAGTGCAGATACATTATTATTATTATTATTATTGTTATTAATATTATTATTATTTCAGGTACTTTTCCTCCAAAACAGAAGTCACAGACTTGAAGTAACAATTATCAGAGTCTCAGCCACTTATGGCTATTGAGTTCTGGCCAGTCACAGGTTGCCTGCTGAGCAGACCATGCTCAGATAAAGCCTGCCAGCAACTAATACTTTCTTTCTGTCTCAGAACAGACTGTTCTGGGACTGAGGACTAACTGAGTCATGAAACAGCTTGCTGCTCCTAAGTTTAATGGTTAATGTTTTGCTTTAACAACTATCCCGTCTTTTCACTGAGGCACCTAGTCACATTTCCATGCAAACATGGTGGTGGCTTCCAGTGAGGCAGGGAGGCCGTAGGGAGGACAGGAAAACTGACTGGAGAGGCCTTGGCTGGAATGGAGCGGGTGGAACGCCTCAGGAGCCAGCACTCAGGAGCTTTTCTCCTAAATATCCCTGAGTACAGGGATATTTGAAACAGCACAGCTTGTGACTACAGCCAAGTTGCCTGAAGATCCACAGCAACCACATCTGAGGCTTGAGCCAAGACTGTCCTGGATGCAGAAAACACAGCGGGTGTGAGGCTGGGCACTGCTTATCACACAGATGTCAAGAGCCAAGCAAAACTCAAAATTCAATATTCGAAATTCTTCAGTGCAAAAACTACTACTCTAAATGAATACATAGGGCAGGGCAGGGATTTAGAGGAGGGTAAGGCAGGACTAAAGCAAGGAGAGGGCGGGGAAGTGGGAGACGAAGTGAAGGTAAGAGGTTGAATGAATGCGTGGGCTCCACAGAACTAAGACACACACATTAAGGAGGCACGCAGCTGTGGGACAGACCCCACAAGCCCCTTGGTGCCGAGGGTTTATGTCCATGTTCAAACCACATTACCACAGCTCTGTGACATGCTCTGCTGGCATGGTTTCCTTTTTATATCCACTGATGTTCACTAGAGGTGCTAGGATTAAAGCATCATCATCACACACACACACACACACACACACACACACACACACACACACACTACTGTGCTACTTATGTTTGCTCAGCCTTATTCTGAGTCTCCTCTGCTCGCCCAGTGCTCCTAGGCCTATGAAATCAGCTCCAGTCCCCCAGCAAATATAGGCAAATGAGGGAATGAATCATTCACATACTGCTGTCTGAAGCGCTGTTTCACTTTTCTATTGTCCAGCCTAAACACCATGTCCAAGGCAACTTCTAAAAGAAAGTGTTTAATTTGAGCCTTATAGTTTCAGAAGGTTAGAGTCTGTGATCATCATTTGAGAAAGGGTGACACTGGGCAGGCCATGGCCCTTGAGCAATAGCAGAGAACTTACATATTGATCCACAGCACAAAGTAGAGTTAACTGAGACGGCATGGGCTTTGGAAACCTCAAAGCCTACCCCAAGTGATACCTCCTCCAGCAAGGACATACCTCCTAATCCTTCTCAAACAGTTTCACCAGCACTGATCAAGCATTCAAATACATAAGCCTGTGAGGTCATTCCCATTTTACTTGACCACAGTTCTATCCTTGTAGTCTGTACATGCACTCCATGCTCTACTGATGATCTCCTTGTATTAAATATATCCAAGGCACAGCTAGTGGTGAATTCAAGGCTTTAGGGCCACCACTCATGGTTCCATATGTATCAGTATTAACTGGGAACCAGCCTTAATCCCAGACATGTTACCAGTGCTGCTAACCCTGGCTTCCCCAACAAGTCTGTAAGCAACCCTGAGAACCACTGTTGCTCCCACACTCCAGGCCAGACAGCACAACACTACATCAGCACATGTAGCTTTACAACCTAAGCAACAAAGGATCGTTGTTCTGGCTTCACCCCCTTTATAGAGGAAAGTCCTGATACCTACACAGAAATGGCTGGGTACCAACAAGACTTAGAGAAAAAGGGAAGCTGTAGGGAAAAGGTGATGGATGGCTCTAGGCATCCATCGTGCCTGAGACTAGTGTCAGCTTCAGCCAAGAGAGATACATGTTGTGTGATAGCAAAGTCTAGGATTTCTAGACAGAATAGTCCACAGAAACCAGAAACTGTCCTAACTGTCACGTTGCCCTAAGAATCTTGCCAACAGGATAGGACAACTGAAGGAAAGCCGACAATGCTGATGTGCTCGGCTCCAGACACCACACTGCCATAGCAGTAGGTGGACAAGCCAGGGCCTTCTAAGGTGACATATCACATCACTCATCTTCACATTCTTGAGTGACCTAGGCCTTGAAGAAAATGCCCATGCCCCTTTCCTGTAGAATGACTTGGTATTCATCAGAGCCTCTCTCTCTTATTCACAGAGGATAAACGGATAAAACCTTCCTTGGTGGGTTCTTAGAACTACAGATGACACTCAACTGTATGTGTAAACCTTGAGACACTTAGAGAGTGTTAACTGAGCTCCTACCCAGCAGGCAGCACCTACAATGAGCACACAAGAGATGAAGAACTGAGTCACAGGATGTGAGATTTTTATCATGCTAACCAGAATAACACAAACATTTTCTGCTTCTGAAATTTTCCTTATAATGCTATGTTCAGGCTCCAGTTGACTGTGGGTTACTGAAGCTTCAGAAATCCAACTACAGGTAAAGCAGTGACAGTGTATTTGAGTCACATTGTCATCATAGCAGAATCACCAAAACAGTGGGTTGCCCCATGCTTGATGTCTCCAAAGAGATCTCATTATATAAACGCCCTCTTCCTGTCTCAGTACCAGCCAAACAGGGCAGACATAGGGGGCAAAAAGGTCATCATTATTATTGGTAAATGCCATATTAGAAGGCATTCCTCACCATGACAGCTCAGTTCCTAGCTGACCAGATCCCAAAACCCAGCAGACTTCTTGCCTACGGGTGAGTAGGTCTGTCCCCAACCTGCTCACTCAGTGACCCAGCAAGGGCTCCTTCAGATGAGACTGGGGTGTAAGAACTCCAGTCCTATAGGCAGTGTGCCTTTCAGAGAGCTGTCAATCAGATCTCTCACATGACCACACACCAACAAAGCCAGTGACCCTATGACAAATTCTGTTCCCTGAAAGAGAAAAAGGAAGAATCTTTCCCCCTGCAGCTGCCCCAAATGACAATTCAGGAAAGACTCTTTATTAACTGTCTTCAACTGAGAGAGGCTCAGCCTGAAATGCTTTGTAATAATCATGTGACCTCACAAAACTCACAAAGACTCCATGTAGAAATTTCATCCCCAGCACCAAGGTGATGTCATTAGCCCACTCTGTCATCTCAGTGTCTCACTACATGAATTTGCGAAGGACAAAAGTAAGTGAATGGATGGTGTGCTAAGTGAATGGATGGTGTGTTTGCTCTTTCCAGCCTCTGGGAGCTGCCTTTCCTGACAATGTGAGATCCATACTAGCTACTGGGGTCGGTGGCTCATATTAGAGCATGACACTGTTCCTAATGCCTTCAGAAATACCAGTTAAGTGGGAATTCCCTTGTATCCGAGACCCTTGTTAATGACAGTCATTGGTTTTCCAAACAGCACTTTATCTAAAACCAAACTAAATTTCTACTTACTCACCATTGTGGTTTCTAAAAATAAACATAGTAAGTTGTGTTGTGGCCACTTGGTCCATTGCTGGCCTTTTCATACCATGTCCATGTATCAGCTCTTAGTGTTAGTAACCAAGACATAGCATTAAAACAAGAATGCTTTGTCTCACCTTCTGATGTCACTGTCCAAATAAGCAAACAAGTATGCATACATGCATGTGGGATGCAGAGGTTTACATGCACACTAGAGCTGCTTTATTCTTAGGTGTAAGTGCTCATATAGAGTTTAAAAGTGGTTTATGGCTAAAGAATGCATATTAACTTTGTCTTATAAACTACATAAAGTGAAACTTAACCAAAATTTGTTTGAAAAAAGGTGGAGATTATCATTTGCCTCTGGTTGACTTTATGATGCAGGATTTATCCTAACCAGAGATGCATGGGCATGAAAAACTCAGGTTTGTTAAATGTGACTGTGGGTTTCAAAAAGCTTAGCAAGAACTACATCTTGTGAAAAGGAACTAAAGATTTTTAGGAACCTGACTTTCCTCAGGACACTGACAAGGCTGCACACACTGCTCTGTTTGTTTAGGACATGCCTCAGCTTTCAGCTTTCACGTCCCTCCATTTCTACTCAAGTTCAGGTGCTGGGGCATTTCTCTCTACACTGTCACTCATCAGATGGACACTATGAATATCGGTCGCCTGTTTCAGGCCATTCCAAGGGAGGAAGGAGATTTGGATACATGGGGTAATTTGCAAGGTCTTGGCAGCATCGGGACCTGGATTGGCATCCTGTGCTGGGCAATGCACAGTATACACCGGAAGGCCTCAACACACACTGAAGCACAGTTTGGTTCCTCAGCAGGAATGCTCTATGATGCTGTGCTCCTGTGAGATCAGGAAGGGCCTATGAGACACGACCCCCAGTCCACCTGACTCTTTGGCACAGCCTAAGGACACTGGGCATGCTCATATAGCCATGATAGCTACAGCAAGGCAGTCTGGCCCAATCATCCACACTACTTGGAAGGCCAAGCCCCACATCTTGTTTACTGTACACAAAACCACAGACTTTCACTTTTAAATACTATTTAAAAGTTAAAAAAGAAAAAATAAATATTTAGTATTTCTCTTTTTATATTTTCACAAGTGACTCAAATGCTATTCCAAGTGATATTGAAATCAATAGTGAATTAGGAGGCAAGTCACAGGAAAGCAAGGAAAAGAAATATAAAGAATTTAATATCTCAAGGACATCTACATCTATTCAGATTCATCTCATATATTTCAAATATACTTTGCCAATATACTGATTAACATGTATATGATAGATTATGTTTTGATGCTTTTTTTGGTAAAAATCATTTTCTTCTTTAGTTTTGTTTTATGAAGATAGATGTTAAATATACTCCCATTTTAGATTGTATTTCAGAAACTAGATTAAACATTGTGCTCAACAGAGAACAATTATTACTTTTGAGGTGAATACTTTTTAGTATGTATACTTAAAGAGACCCTCCTGCTGTGGAACTATGCTCTTATACACTGTAAATATTAGTCACTGTAAATATTGGTATAATAAAATATTGTTTGGCCAGAAGCTAGGCAGACAGGAAGTATAGGAGGGGAAACATACAAGGAGAATTCTGGAAAGAGAAAGCAGAGCAGAGACACCAGCAGGACAGAGGAGGCAAGAATGCTGCACTGAAGAAAAGGTATCAAGCCATGTGACTAAGCATGAATCAGAATCATGGGTTAGTTCAGGAGTTAGTAAGTATATACCTAAGCCATGGGCCAAACAGTTTATAATTAATATAAGCTTTTGAGTGATTATTTGGGACTAAATGGCTCCAGGACCTGTGGGGCAGGACACAGAAACATCTGACTATACCCTCCTTTCTATTTACAAAGAAAATTCAGTGGGAGAGTTGGGGCTATAAAAATGACTCAGAGGTTAAGAGCACTTACTGTTCTTTTAGAGGACCTAGGTTCAGTTTCCAGTATCCTACAGGTATTCTTAATTACAATTCCAAGGTATCTGGAGCCTTCTTCTGGCCTCTGCAAGCCCCAAGCTGGCCTACTGCACACATACATAAATGCAAGCAAAATTTTCACGCACGAAAATTCTTAAAGTTCAATGTGCTAGTAAATTTTTAAGTCATTTCTTACTTCAAGAGATAAAAATGATAGATATTGCTTTCCTGGCTCCCCTTACAGCTAGGATAGTCATGTGACATATCACTGGCCAATGAAAAAAATACATGCTATTCTTAGGCACTTCTGGGAAATATTTCCTTATCGTAAAGAGACTCAACAAAGAACTGCGCTGCTGCCAGAGGCCATGTCTGGGTCCATGGCCCTGCAGCAACCAAGTTTATTTCCTTGGCTCCTGTTGCCATTGGGGTTGGACAGATTCCTAGGGTCTAGACAACCACCTGAAACTATGTTGGTATCCAAAGATCATGCTGCCACTGGGACACACTGATCTGGGTGGCCTGTGCTGTCACAGGGTTCCTGGTGATGTCTAGGCAAAGCTGCTCAACTAAACACCCAGACTCACATTTTGGACCTTGGGTTGGCCCACCCTGACATTTCCTCCATCCATGACTTGCTGGATTGTGTGAAGGGACTGATCCTATGGAACAGTAGCTGCAGGATCTCTATGACTTGGCTCAATGGCAGGATTTTCCCATGAGGAGTTTTGGTGAGAGTCCTCCAGTGATGATGGTATGACAGGCATTGAACCAGACCAATGACTCATCATAATGAACACTTTTGGGTGGGGCTGATTGGACAAAAACGATGTACTGTGTGACATACTGCAGTTTTCAATGCCAGTGGGATAAATTAAAAAGTGTTGGAGAGGCAGGAAAGACTGAGGAGTGAGATGTATTTTGTTTATTTTGTTTTGTTGTTCATTAATTTGAGGAGGACTCTTTAGAGGGGACACTGCAAGGCTGAGGAGTGGATATGGAAGGGAAGTGAGTGGAATTTGGTCCATGATATGAAATTCCCAAATAATTATGGAGAGAGGGGGAATGGAGGAAGGGAGAAGGAAGGGGAAAGAGAGAGACTTGCTAAAGAGCACACTCCTTCCATCCTTGGAAACAATTCACATATAAATAGAATGCTTGAAACAGTGGTACCTGTATTTTTTCCATGAAAAGCTGTGACTGAGGACAAAGAATGTCAAACTGAGGAGGATATCAAAGCAAGAGTATAAAAATTGTTCTGATAACATTGCTGGGCTCCAGAATCACCCTGCCACCCCCTTTGTGCAGAATTCTTATCATATAGTATAAGTTGAAGCTTTTGAGTTAAGTCACTAAGAGTTGTGTATTTTATGGCTTTTGAGCAAAATTTGTTGGGAGCATAAAGGTCCTTGTGCCCACAGATCTCCAAGGAATCTGGCAAAATTGAGCACCTAGAGTTATTCTTTCAAAGGGAAAGACAGATAACCTGTTTGTCCAAAGAGCTGAGAATTGTATGTGATAAATAGCCTGGTGATCCATGTTATCTATTTGGACAGGCCATATCAAACTCCTCAACCAGGACTAGAGGTGGCTAGTAATCTAAGTGACCCTTACGGCCAGGGGTCACCAAGCTCCCACAACCAGAACCAGAAATACCTAATAGTCTAAATGACCCTTACATTACTGTAAAGTCAGAGGCTCCCTAGGCACCCACAACCTGGACCAGAGATTTCTAATAGAGCAAATGATCTCTTAGCTATCTGTATGACCAAGTCCAGGCTAGACCCTTCCCTAGGCCCTTAACCTAGAACAGGCAGCCTATCACCAGAACCCATCTTCTTGGAAGAAATGACATGTGCCCTGAGTCAAGTTTTAATGCAATCATACTTCCCTGTATACTGGACATTGTATCCCACCAGGAGAACTTTTCTCCAAATTATACTGTGTTTAAATTGTTGGGAATAAACCACCTGAGATCAGACTCTTTAGAAGTCTTGATCCAGGTTGATGAAGTCAGTCTGAACCAAGTTTTTATGCTCAAATTTTCAAAGTTCTCTTCTCTGCCTGAACACCTGCTGGGTTGCCTCAAAAATCAACCTCAACTAATTTTCTCATACTTTCTTTTAGTTCCTGTGTGTGTGTGTGTGTGTGTGTGTGTGTGTATGTGTGTGTGTTATTCAAGCCAAGTCCATTTGTTTTGTTTTCTCTAATAAAGCATTTTGTGAATGGGGAATTTTCTCATGAGTTATTTATTCAATAATTCATATTTTATCTAATGTTTTGAAATGTGACTTTATCATACATCAAACTAATACATATACTAAAATCAAATTCCTCACTGAGCAATTATAATAATAAATACATTGTATATTAGGCTTGGAGACTTAGCCCAGGTGCTGGCACATAGTAACATACAATATCATTTTCTGTCTTTGGCTACATATTTCATTATATATTGATTTTAGCTGTAACAGTGGCTAGTTTAATGCTTCACAAAATCATGTTGAACCTCTTTCTTTAATTATAGAGTAAAAATTAAATGTCTGTAAAAGACTTTTCTATTCTATGTTTTAAGATAATTTTTGAGGATTTTTTCCACTCCTCTCTTTCCTGTATACCTCTTCCCATGCCCTCACTCCCTCTCAAATTAATGATCTCTTCTTCTTTAATTATTACTGTTTCACACACACACACACACACACACACACTCTGAATCCACTTTGTTTGGGAGGACCACTTGAGATTAGTAACCTATCAAGGAGCAGGGCCTTGCCCCTAGAGAAGACTGATTCTGCTTGCTCAGGAGCCATTGCTGCAGGGAATTCTCCATTTAGTGGTGGGACCCTGTGAATGATCCCCTGCCTATACTGGCCTGTCAACTGGAGCTGCCATCATGCAGGTCTAGTTTGGGCAACAATTTTTCTGAGAATTCTCTAGGGAACAGCTATGAAACAATTTAGTGTCTTTTAATTCTACACTTTCCTGTTATATTGTTTCATGGGGTTAATAAAGTCTGGGGTTTAAGACTTGCATTATGATAATTAAATATAGTTTTATTTTAAATGCTTTCCCATTGTAAACTGTTTTAGGCTCTTGCATCTACTTTAGGAACCACAAACATGTATTGTAAGGTTTTCAGATTTGGGGATCATAAAGGGGCACTAATATGTGTTGTCTTTAGTGGTAAGAGATTATTAGTAGACTTATCAATGCTACAGATGACAGCCATGTGGAGCAGCTCTTCAGAGAGCTCAGGCCCTCAGGGCAAAGTGAGGGCTCCCTCTCAGGTTTCAGGGAAAGGACAGCCTGTGTCATGTGGTTGATGAGTAGCCCATGGTCAGCACACGCAGCTCATCATGCCTTTATTCCCAGGCATCAAAGGAAGTGGGAAAGGCTTGGTCCTTAACTCATCATGCAGGATGTGGCACCTAGAGATCTTGGTTGAGTAGGACTGCAGAATGGCAAGCAGACCTCCCTGTGGGATTTTGTCATTTCCCTGTAATGCTGAGGATTACAGAGTCAGCTGTGAGGATGGAGAGGGAAGGAGACTCCTGCATATGAAAGTGGCCTGAGAAACCCTTAGCCCAAACCTAGCATCACCTCTACTCACTTCCTTTTTTCTTAAATCAGGATAGTGCACAGTCCCAAAGCCTCTTCTTGTTTCTTCCCTTCGATGGTTTTGGTCCCCTTTGGAACAACTTTCTCCAAGGATACAGAAGCACATATTGTTGACAGGATGTCAGAGGGGGCCTCCCAGAGACAGAGACTTCTCAGATCACAAAATGAAAAGAAAGGCCGTGCAGAGAGAGCATGCAGAGAGCCATGGGGTAGCACCAGAGCAGAATTCTGGGAGGAGCTTCGCTCTGGGTCACTGAACTGTACTTGAGGGGTGTTGATCTAATCCTGTCTTGTAATTGACCATTTTACATTTTCATTTAAGACAGACAAGACATTATGGTAACGGGTAAGGCAATGGAGACATTGTTAGACTCTGCATAGCAGCAAATTCTGCTATAGCAACAGACAATAAACTAGAACAGTACCTGAACAATTATCCAGACTTGGGACCTAGGTAGATTGTGGCAGGATTTTTTGGTTTGTTTTTATTTTTTGCTTTTTTTTTAAACCCTATTACTCTGAGTTTTCTTTTTCTGTGTAATAGTCCTGGCTGTCCTGGAACTTGCTTTATAGACCAGGCTGGCCTGGAACTCACAGAGACCAGTCCTCCTCTGCCTCCTGAGTGCTGGGTTAAAAGGTATGTTACCACCATCCAGCTTAGGAATTTTAAATAGATTCTTACATAGGATTTTAATTTTCTTTCTCTGTATGTTTAAGTAAGAATAAATCTTTAGAGTTTTTACAAAACACTAGGCTAATAAGAGAGAAGAATTTTTTGTTGGTCTCAGCCATATTTGCTGCTGACATCTGGGTCAGTTGCAGCCTCTCTGAGATCCACAGCTGGAGTGGATCTTGTGTGTTGTCTCATACTTACAGACATTGGATGTGCTGGAGGGTATGTGTCTCTCATCCCTTATGCTGGATGCTCTGAAGCGTCAAAATACCCAAGGGATGAGAGTCCACAATCCACCATGCATTGCCCAGAGACCTTCCTTCCTGTCCACACCATGACAACACCCTCAGCCATTTTGTGGCTGTAACAAAACAAAACCTAGGGGTAAATAGTTGACACAGAATTAAGATTTATTTTGGCTCATGGGTCTGGAGAGGAAGAAGGCTGTTGTAGAAGGTTTTTCAGCCCGTTTTGGGCCCGGAGGTTTGGACCTGGCCCATGGCGGCTTTTGTCTCTCAAAGAAATGAATCAGACATTTACATTAATTTTATACTGTTTGGCCCATGTCTCAAGCACATTACTAGCTAGCTCTTTTATCTTAATTCAACCCATTTCTTTGTCTCCCACCACCTAGCATGGGACAGAAAGTGAAGGGAAGGGTGGGAGAGCCTGTGTAAGGAGAAAGGGATGCAAACTTGCAGAACAGCTGACCCAGCCATGAGCACTCTGCTCCTTACCCAGACACCTCCCATAAGGCCTCATTTCCTCAATTCTGCTACACCGAGGAGCTAAGATCCCAACATAATTGGGAGACTCCAGCCATTGTTTGTATATTTACCAATTTTCTTTGGTTTTTATTTGATTTTATTTTTAAAGGAACTACAAAAGGGAAACCTATACAACAGATTTCTTCCTAGACTGGGGCTGGGGTGAGATATGAAATGCTTCCTTACCTTTGTTTCAGTGGCAGTGTGAGTCACAAGGGAGTGTGAGTGTATCTTGAGAGACAGTCTGGTCATTTGTAGGAACTCAGTCTCCACCTACCGCAGTTCATGTGAGGGGGTTGTGTTTTTCATCAGGCTGAACTTCAGTTTTATTGTCTTCAGAAGATTTAGTGGGAAACAGAAAGAGACTCACTTGCCAGTCAGATCAGCTGCAAACCACAAAGGAAGAGGAAGACCGTGTTCACACTATACATTTCTGAGATCTCACAACCACAACCCAGGAGCTAAAACTCGATTGAAAAATTTGTGTAGGCCTACTCAGTTTTTCTCTCAGGTCCCTGAACACTTTATCAACTAACTACACAGATTCAAATGTTAGTTCAGCAAAGGACCAGTCCACATATATCTTCCAACAAAGAGAAGGAGAGTGTATTTTCAATCTCTAAACACACACACACACACACACACACACACACACACACACCAAGCACTCTAAAATTAAAATGTAGAATGTGCAGCTGGTATGGAGATTTGGTTTGTGCCCATGATTCTCGCCTCTCATTGCCCCACTTCAATAATATTCATTGGGTTATCTCATCCAGATCTAAGGTGCCCATGGCTCCCTCCTTTCCTGGCTTTGACCTAGGAGGAAAAGCATGCTCCCAGATGACCTCCTTGGCCTTTGAACACTGAAGGGAACAGAGGGACAGAGATATGCTCATACTTGATAGCTCCATATGCTGTGTATATAGTGTGATCTTCTCTGTAGGGAGCAAACTAAAAGCAGTAAACAAAGGCAATGGACTAGGCAATGAAGTCAATTAGAATTCACACTCAAGTGAGACTTGCAGAAGGTGTTCAGGACTTGCATGGGTGCTGCTGGTGTGCTCTGTAAACAGGGTCCCCATTACTAGGAAGTTCTATAGAGGAATCAATTAAAACAGGCTAGAGGATTATAGTGAAGGAAGACAGTAAAACAAACCGAGATGAGGGTGGCACCGAAGGTCAAGGGCCAAACTCAGGGCTCAGGCAATTTCTCCCAGACTTTTCCCTTCCTTCCCTTATTGTATTGCAATGTTTTACCTCTTTGGAAACTTCAAAGTAAGCATGTTACTATGCCTTGCACAGAAATGCTCCGTAAATGCTCGCTGGGTTGAGAGAACATAGCTGCAGTGTTTCAGATGAACACACATAGTCACGTACATGTGGTTGGCTTTTTATGGCTCTTGAGACATAGGAAGAAAAGTAGATTTGGATGTGGCTTGGTGATAAAAAGATGAGGAGACTCCAACTCTAGGATGTTCTGTGGTCCTTCCAGAAACTGCCAAGTAGGAGAGGGAGACATAGAAAGGGAGGAAGATGATGTCACAGGACATGCCCAAAGTCAAGGACAATACAGAGATTAAAGTGAAGAAACAGATCAGAGGAAAGACCTCTGAGGTCTTCAGAGATCCAGTGCATGTCAATGAGATCTGCTGCAAAGATTCCACGGGGTCTACTGTGAGCACCACACACAAGCTTGGACATGAAGAGAACTCTCTAAGAGCCCAACACCAGGGCCAAAGAGAACCACCTAGGAGTGGAATGGAGGTGTGTGGACTAGGGGAGACCTACACCCTCTGCTGTTAAGTTTTAGGATAATCCAAGTACCAAGGAAGCAAGGATTCCCTCCGATGACAGAAGATGGCCGACGCCAGCTTGGATACATAGAGACCAAGTAAAAAACCACTCAGTGTGATATTTGTTGAACAAGATATTAGAAATTCCCCAGGTTTCAGCATGTTTAAACATTTTTAAAAACTATTTAATCTAACATAAACTAGAATTTTTCTCTTAGGCCTCATGGTGGGGGTGAAGGGAAAAACTCTTAAAGCCTTATTTTAAAAAATACTTGTCAAAATGGTTAAAAAACAAAACTGTGTGGAAATAAGAGCCTTCAAAAGAAACACCAAAAGGCATGTTGATAAATCTCTTACTGATGGCCTCTGTGCCTGCAGGGACAGTTACCCTGTAAAGCGAGTTGTTCAGAGTGTGGGATGGTGGCTTCCACAGAGACTAGGGAGGACACAAGTACAAAAGCTTCTACACCTGAGTCCCAGGAGGCGTTCTAGCAAATTATTGACCCCGAGGAGAGGATCCCAGGACCCTGATTTATCCTATTTGGTATGAATATCACAACACAAGACTTTGAAGAATGTTTCAAGTAAGAGCAGTCTTAAGAGACTAAGTTCCTAATCCTGAGGAATATGATGCTAACGGCCTGGGTATGGGGTAAATTGTGCTGTAGGGCATCCTGGTGGTTTCTAGGTGTCTGGGGGATTTAGAAGAAATCTAAATCACTGGGGAAAGAGAAAAGAGGAAATGGACAGATTAGGGGAGACAAATAGCTTGGAAGGGAGAACAAACAGGCAGAGCCTGCTGTGGTTTTAACCTTCTGTTTCTCTGTAGAAGATCACCCAGACTGCACTGTTCTTTCTAGAAAGTCAGCCTATGTCTGCAGTCACTGATCTCTAAGTTCCTTCTATTTAAAATCAGTAGCACTGTGGGGCTGGAGAGATGGCTCAGCTGTTAAGAGCACTTACAGGGGACTGGATTTCAGTTTCCTGGACCTGCATCAGGCAGCTCCCAGCCTGTCATAACTCCAGCTCCAGGGGGGTCTGGAGCCTCTAACCTCCATGGCACCCATACTTACATGTGCACATCACACATACACCTCCACTTATACACACACACACTAAAAGTAAAATAAATATTAAAGTCAACCATATTCCAAGGCTTTCTATTTCAGGAGGCATTGCCCTCTAACTTGCAAACCAAATCCTGTTAGAGACTTTGTTAATCTGTAAGAGACTTTGATTACTTTTCTTCATCATCACTTCATAAGCTGCTACCACAGTTTCAGCATGGAATAGATATTTATTATACCTATCACATAGGAGCACCTTGGAACATGCCAAGATACCAGAGATACACAGGCAGGTTACACAGAAACAATCTGACATCAGGGTGGCAGCTAGGCTTTGCCATCAGTTTACGAAGTGCCAGGACCTATCTACAGATCTCACAAATATACAGGAGTGCCTCCTAGTGCACAGATAGGATTATCTATTTTTCTATTTTTTTTAAAGTCCAATAAAATCTGATTTTGAATATGGTTAAGTAGAAAACTTACTCATCTTCAGGATCCTGCACCTGGCTGAATGTTTAACAAAATCAAGAAGGTTTCTGAATTCCCTTCTCATCCCACATACAGTAGTAGGAGGGGCTTCTGGCCTCCAGGACATCATAGCCCTGCTGAGATCTTGGCTGACTGAGTTCATGGTACCGTTAAGTTTGGATGTCTGACTCCACATTGCTTATGGCTTAAGTATAGGGACATGGGGGTTGTATAAGGCTCCAGAACTAGGGGTTCAGTATCTCTGGCCTCCTGAAGAGACACTATTGTCCTAAACTGTGAGCAAAGTAAGCCAAACTCTAAACTGACTATCTGTTCCTCCCTTCCTCCCACACCCCTGCAGTGGGATTATGCTGGTAATGTAGTAAATATTTGTCCCACCTATGGGTTTAATAAAAAGCTGATTGGCCAAAGGCAAATGGAAAGTGTGGGTGGGGCTACCAGACTAAGAAAACTCAGGAACATCTCTGTTCAGACACAGATGCCAGAGTCTCCGAGCTGCCAGGAGATGCAGAAGAAATGCTGCTATGAGAAAAGGTACTGAGCCATGTGGCTAAACAAGATGGGTTGAGTTCAGATGAAGGAGTTAGCAAATTATATGCCTGAGTCCTAGGTCAATCAGTGTACACAATTAATATAAGCCTGTGTGTCATTTTTTGAGACTAAGCTGGGCTGAGAATGAGACTACACCTTTGGTCCAGGCCTGGAAAGTCCGGGCCAGAACCATTTACAACAACACCCCTCTATCCTACGTCCCTCAAAAGTAATTCCTCAGCAGAGTTCATCCATAAGCCCAGGATTTAGCAAAGACTTAGAGGCAATTTCTGCTACAACCAAAATCCTTCTGTAAAGCAAGAAACATAAAAATGTTTTTTACTTGGTGGTACAAATGGAAAGAAGAAAAGTAGATGACCCCCACAAAAACACAGGGTTTTGTTTTTTTTTTTTTCTCAAGTAGTTTCTAGAATAGTATCTGTCACACAAATATTGCTTTCATAACCTCACAATAAATTTGTGATAATGACCATGGGACCTGAATGTGAAATGTCCCCTACAGTATCATGTTCACTGGTTGATCCCCAGATGGTGGGGCTGTTCAGGGAAACCATGGAAATGTCAGGAGACATGCAGCTGAAGTAGCTAAATATTAGAGATGGGCTCTTGATGGTCATATCAGGTCAGCAACCTGCTCCATGTGCCCTGCCTCCTGGCCACCATAATGTGATTGTTTTGTCTTCAGTGACCTTCACACTATGATCTGAATTTCTGTACTACACAGCAAAATGAATCTTTCTTACCTTAACTTATTTCTAGCAGGTATCTGGTCACAGTAGTATAAAATCTGACTAATACTATCAGTAGCTATGAGCTTTATATGATGTATGTAAGATAAATGTAAGCTAAACAGTAGCCTGTAAACTTTATATATGTAAGTAATTCACCTACTAAGTAACCATGAAATATTCATGTTTGAAAATCTTACTTCCCTCAACAATCTTATTGTTCTAGTAAGCTAGATTTGAGGGAATTAATAGAAATAGATATAGGACAAGGTGCAACATACATCATGATTTGGTGACACAAGCCAGCAAGTCCAGTGTGAGGTGATACCAAAAGATGTCCCAGCTGGAGAGGAAATTGACACTGCTTCTCTCCTGGTGTCGAGAAAAGAACAGTAGGCAGGAATCTGAGGAGCAAAAAATAAAAATTTGAATTACAAAACAGAAATGTTTAGAACAGAAGGTGCCCTGGACTCAGCACTCTGGGTCTTGAACTCACCACAGTGAGGTATTCAACCTACTACAAAAGGTGAAATATTAACAGCAATGCTCTTGAACTTTTTTTTTTTTTTAATGGATTACAAATAAAAACCTGGTCTTCGTGGAACAGTCTCTTCTTTTAAAGTTAGGGATTTACTGGTTGGTGGATGAAATGTTGTCAGAATATGGTTCCCATTCTGCAGTCATCAGAAAACACATGGAGGGGAGTTACAGACTTCCGGGACACACACACACAGGCACAGACGCACAGGCACACATGCATAACTTTCTCAATAATTTGATGATGACATTTGGAATTCATCTCTTATATATTAAGTCCTCTGAAAAGTCAGTGTCTATGAAGAGAGGCTTTAAATATTAAACTTTAGTGTTGACAAAGGTCAAATACACCCTCTTGTGGTAAGATGGCGCATTTGAGTTTCAGATTAATTTTTAATGCTTTGGAAGATGGTAATTTGAAGTCAAAGAAGTACTGGAAGAGAAACAATGTCTTTATTATGAAGTTCTGTTTTTCTAATGCTGGCTATAACTGCCTTATGGTTTTTATAATCTCCAATTTGGGGATGAAGAATTGAGACAGAAGCCTGGGTCACTTCTTCCAGGAATCCAACAGTCACAGACAATGAAGTGACAAAAGGAGACAAAGGCCTTCCTTCCTATTAGCATGCAGAAACCACTGAGGAATATCCAGATGAATCAGAGAAACCAGAGAGCTAAAAACAAGGAGGAAATAAAATGCTGATCCAATCAGGTGACTCAGCATCGTGAATCTCTATGTCATTGTCTGACCCTCACATTATGCAGAGAACAGGCTCAAGCATGATAACAAACAGCTGATAATTACATATCCAAACCATCACATGGGAAGTTAAGGAGGAATGGTCTTCAGTGATCTCACACCATCATGTGAAGTTAAAGACAATGGTCTTCAGTGATCTCATCATAAAGATCAGCAGGTTCTTGTGCTCAGGGGCTCCTCGGAATGTCCAGCAGGCTCAAAATCATTGCATGCATTTTAAAATTAGCTAGCTGAATGAGCGGAGGTCATGGGACTCAACTCTAGGACAGACAAGAGTGATCAGACACACACCAACTCCCTGAAATCTTGGCTCTAGCTGAGGATGGCAAGCAGGCACAGTAAGTAACAGCACTGGTTCCTTGAAACGTATGGTACAGCAGTAACAATGACCTGCTGTTGGTGTAGATTTATTCTTCAGAATTTGAGTAACTCATACTTTTGAAAAAACGTGCATCTGCAGGTCAACTTGAGAAACATTTTGATATCTTTATAATGTTGTACCTGTGTTGAGGGACCCCCAAAGACCACCAGGGAGCTAGACTTGATGCAAACACATGAAAGTTTATTGTTATGAAGAGGTTCAAACGAACCTGGGTTGAAACCCTTTGTTCTGATGCAGTGGAGAGTTATCAGCCACAAACCCAGAAGTGAAGGGTTTTTTAAAGAAAAGCCTATATAAGCAGGATATTGCACATCTTGGCATTTTAGGACTGGGTAAAGGGATATAGGGTACAGTAGCTATTGGCTGAACTTTTGGCACCAAACTAACTTTTGAATCTATTGACTGTCAGGTGCACTCCCAGACCTGGGCCCCGCCCTCAGGTACCAAATGTTCCTTTCCCAAAGCAAAGCTTTATAAGGATAAATCCATGCCTCCACAGTACTACTAAGTCTTGCTGTGTGGGATAACAGATAAGACTTAAACCACCAATTCGAAGTCTTGCTTAATGCCTTTCAGTTGAGCTCTGAAGGGTTTCTTCTCATTTTGTTTGTTTTATATTTATTAATTATTAATATTTATTATGTATGATTTATTTATTTCATTAGATTTGCTTTTACTTAACTTTCAACTGACTAGTGGGGGCACACAGCAAGGGGCTGATTTTGTGATGGATTTCTGTGGGGCTGTCTGTCTAGAGGGAACCAGCCATCTTAGTGTGATATGAACACTGGTGAGCCACCTCTAATCCTACCCACAAAAAGGGTCTTGCACCTTATCTCTAAATGTTTCTTTTGTCTTATGCAGAGAGTATTCTGGTTTTGATTAATGATTTTTGAAGGATTTAAAAAAACACACACGCACACTAAAATATATATGAAGAATTCCCCAGAGTTCAATCCTTTATTACACTCTCGTGTCTGGAAATAAAGGAGAAGCCGGTCAGGGCAGACTATTCTTTTATCATGTTGGTTTTGATTGCAATGTTTCTCCTTTAATGTTTATGATTGGTTGGGCTACCTCTCTCAGGCTTTCCTGAAGCTATAGGACACATGAAAAAATTGTTTAAGACTTTCTATGCTTTTCATTTTTTTCAGTGGTCTGGGAACTCCTTCTGATAGACCTTGGGACTCTGTGTGTTATCAGACATTTGTGTGGATATTGGAGATAATTCTTATGATCTAACTTTGGTTCTCAACCTTTCTAATGCTGAGACCCTTTTACACAGTTCCTCCTCTTTTGGTGACCCTCAACCATAAAATTATTTTGTTGCTATTTCATAACTGTAATTTTGCTACTGTTATGAACTATAATGAAAATATCTGTGTTTCCCGGTGGTCTTAGGCCACCCTTGTGAAAGGGTTGTTGGACCACTGGCCCAATGGCCAATAGTGGGCAGTGCTAAGAAGGCAGTGAGTAGAAATTTCTGAGAGTCCACAGTTAATCAAGATGCCTCCTGCTGTACTGTAGTTAGACCTCCATGCTGATCAAACAGTGAGGGTCACTCACGAAGAAGTGAAATCACAAGCTTTGGAGGGAGCTTTGACAGTGGGATTTCCTCACCCTGTGACCTCACCCAGCAGGGATGCCCTGGGCAGACTGGATCTATTCACTGTGGAGTGGGGAGGCCTCTACCTTCAGTGCTCAGCCTACACGCTGCAAGCTCCTGTCTCCAGGAAATGATACAACTCAGGAGAGAAACTGCTATCACGCTCTTTGGTTTTCCTTTGATAGTAAAACATCATTTTCCAAGAGAAAACTGCAGCCAGACTGGGAGTGTGGCTTTACATCAATATCGATAGGAGTCAGCTCATCTTCCTAGCACCCCAAAAGACCTTTCACCCACACTCTGCCCACCTCTGGGTTTCTATGTAAGTATAAATCATTTGCACAGTTTGGTGCCTAATTTAGCTCCCCACATGAAAATGCAGACAAGCTGCTGCCACCTTCCCACAGCACTACAGGCTGCAAAGAATGCAGACTCCTGTTGCCCATTTAAACTTCCTGTTTCCTCTTTAAATTAGAGACTAGCAAAGTCCCAAAGTCTAGGGTTATTTCTTTTTTAAAATTGCTTGTCTCTTTTAGTACTGCTGATAACATTCCAGAGCAGCCCAAGTGGTTCCTACTACTGAGCTATATCCCAGCCTTGTCTTTTGGAATCAGAAAGCACTGAGTTACCCAGGCTAGCCTCAAGCCCATGGTCCTGCCACCTCAAGAGCAGCGATACTACAGGTGTGCAGGGCCATATCACCATGCCTGGCACAAGGCTGCCCTTGACTGTACCTCAGGCTGTTTTCCCTCTGACCTGTCCCTTTGTCTAGCATCCACCTATCAGCTTACCTCCTAGAACAGAACAGAAGTTCTGTCCTATCATTCTGGAAGAATTATTTGTTGAATACAGGACAGGAAGGCAGCAAGCTGTGCAGTAAGGGGAGAGCCAGCTGTGGCCAAAATAGGAATTCCTGAACAATTAGAAGTCACAGTGGCAGACAGCATTTGGTGTGTTCTCCTGTGCCAAGCGCTTGCACCTGCTTATACTTATCACCCTAACACTTGTGTTCTCACACTAGCATCCTTAGTTAATCCTCATTCATCCTACTGAATATTAATTTCTGGGCACTTTACATTTAAAAATTCTTTGTGGCTTCTTATGATAACCCAGAGATAGTTCGTATCATGATTCCCATAGTACAGATGTGTAAACTGAGGTTTAAATAACTTCCTTAACATACTCAGGCTTGGTGGCCACTAAGCACTCACTGACTCAGTGTAGCACAGAAAGCAGCTTTCAAAATCTAGAATGTTCCAAAATCCAAGCCTTTGGAGGCACCAACATGATATACATGTGGAAATTTTCACACCTGACCTAGAGGTGTAGGCTGCCATCAAAATGCAGGCACCCTGGAAGTATTACACAAAGTCCCCTTCAGGCTGCATTTCCAATTGTGAATTATAAGCAAATGTCACGCTTAGCGGGAGCTCCAGCCTGAAGTATTTTATTACACTCTTGTAAATAATCCAGACTGCAAAAGGACTCACTACTGGAAACACTGCCATTCCTAACATTTCTGGATAGGGATATTCATGGTAGTCAGAGCACAGACTTACACATCTGTAGAGCCAGGCAGGACCTAACAGCATGATCTTCTATGTTGTTGAGTATGGATTTGACAGGTGAGCAACAACAGCACACCACCAGGAGCAGCAAAGATCTCTAGAAACCTTGTGTTAAATGTTCCTTTCCAGTTCCCTACCCAGGCTCCTCTTCCTGCCTGCACAGCCATCTCTGGGACACTTAATACCCACTTCTCTCCCTCTCTCTTTTCCCCCCCCTCCTCCTCTGCGCCCTCCTATAAAAGCCATCAAACAAAAAAGGTCAAAACAAACAAAGATTTAAAAAACAAAACAAAAAGTGCTCCCCAAAGCCCATTTTGTATCTCCCAGCTCCTCCTGGGAATGAGGCCTGCTCTGGGGTGTGGTTGACAATAGCCAGAGACACTCCTCTAGAGAAAACTGATTTTCCTTTTCCTAACAGATATCAGTTGAAAATAGCCTCTTAGTCAGGGTTGGGACTGTGTGACTCTTCCCCTCTCAGGCTGGGGTTCTATCTGCTTTGATCTTGTCACAATCTTATCTATGCTGTTTCAGTTTCTGGGAGTTCATTTGTGCTTCCATTCTGTTTAGAAGATGCTGTTTCCTGGGGGTCATTTACCCTCTCTGAAGAATTACGTATTTCTACTTCTTCTACACAGATTCCTGAGCCTTGAGGAGAAGGATTTGTTAAAGCCATCCCATTTAGGGCTTTGTGCTCCAGAGTCTCTCATTCTCTGTACATTGTCCAGTTGCTGGTCTCTCTCCTGACCTCCATCTACTGCAAGAAGAAGCCTCTCTCCTGAGGGTGGAGGGAGGCACTGATCTACAGGCCCAACAGTATACATTAAGAGTCATTTCATTGCTATGTTTATCAGAATAATAGTAAATTTCCTCTAGGGCCCATAACCTATCTAAGTCTCAAGTTCTTGACCACTTTAGCAATGTTAGGTATGGATTCCATCTCATGGAGGGGGCCCTAAATCCAGTCAAAAAGTATTGGTTATTCCTATAATATTTGTGCCACTATTGCACTGAAGGACCCTGGGTTCTAAGGCTTGAACCAGGCATTCAGTTCAGGTATTCAGCAGAGCACCCTCCATGAGAACAAGGAACTAAAAGTCTAAAAGTCTGTCCCAGGAAACAGAGTGACCCAGCCCAGATAGCCGTAATCAACTCAGATAGGACATAATGGTCTGGTCGAACCTGTGATTAAAATACCAGAAGTTCCAAGCAGAATAGCGGTGACCAACACCCGGTTGTAAAAGCCCCCTAACCAGCTGGTCTTAAGGCAACCCCATGACTACTGTGAGCAACCTTATGACTTTGAAGTATGACCTTTAAAGTGACCAATCATGTGTTGCCCCAGTTGCTATGGTAATTTTATGGTCTCAGCCTTTAAAAGAGATATGGGATTGCCCCTCCCTTGCTACTCCCTTACTTCCCGAGGCAGGGAGGTAGCCCTAATAAACCTCTCATGCTTTTTTACATCAACGGCCTGGAGTCTGGGTTCTTGGGGCCCCCCTTCCCGAGGATAGTACCCTGAGTCTGGGGTCTTTCAGCACCAGTATATCTTGTAGGCTGGTCATTGTAGGTCTCAGGATTTGTAGGTGGGTAAGACTGGTACTTTTTTCAGCTGGTAGGTAGTATCTGAAGTACCTCCTAGCACATGAACACTGGGCAATAGGATGAAGAGTCGAGTTGGGCACCAGCTTGATTTCTCTGTGTTTGAAGACATAGTGAGTAGCATCTTTAGCAGTAAGGCCTTAGAGTAAGTTTCCTCTCTCTCTTTGGGACATGGTTTCTTGGTATGGACCTGGGGTCAATACTTATATTTTTAAATGGTAACAAGACTATCATTGTGCTAAAGCAAAGAAGAAACTTGATCTACAGTCAAATTCTCTCTCTAAACAGACCCTAGTTCCAAGAAACATATTGGCTGACTTTTAACAACAAAACAGACTTAGGAATCTCTGTATTTCCTGTGGAATGGGCACACACATTTAGAGACAGGCAGGTCTCTATGAGCTCAAGGTCATAGCTACATAGTTCACTCCAGGCTAGCCAGGCTACATCTCAAAGACCTTATCTCAAAAATAAAACTAAATTTAAAATCTCCATATTATCAGAAAAAGCTATGAGCAAAAGGCAAGCAAAATAAGAGCAGTAACTATCTGGGGCATCCAGATGACTTGGCTTGTGAACATCTGCTGCCAAGCCGGACGACCTGAGTTCAATTCCCAGAACCTACAGGGGAGAGGAAGAGAACTGACTCTCTCAAGTTGTCCTCTCACACAGGTATGTACACACACACACTCACACACTCATACACACTCACATACAGGCACATACACGCACATGCACACGCACTAAATAAGTGTAATTAAGAAAGTTAACTAAGAGCAACACAAGAAAGCTATATGGTCAAATCCCTTCACTTGCACAACATTCCTACAAATTAATAGAAAAGGCTGAACAAGAAAATAGAATAATAAAGGGACAAGTTTATAGTAATGAAGAAATACAATGCCCAGTGATCACATTAGTGTGGTCTATTTCAGAGATAGATGAAAATACTGATATATATAATATATATATTGCTATTCAGATCAGTACTTTTAAATGCTGAAAATACAGTGGTTAGGAACACAGTCTCACACCGATCTCACAGGGTAAAAATAAATTTGCACAACTTCTTGGAGGGAACTATAATCAATCAAAGTTTAAATATGTTTAACTCAGAAATCTAATTATGCAGCTAATAGACACATATTATAAAAAACACCAAATATAAAAATATATAATCATCTTGCAAAGACTGATTGGCTAAACTTATTTTTGTTCTGTAATTTATGTTAAAGGATGCACTGGGTTTTGTAAAACTGAACCAAATTACAGAAGTGTTTTAGGCTAGGTAACATTCAATTTGGTACACAATGATTACAAAATTAGTTTATCTTCACCTCACACTTATTAGAATTCTTAGTACCCCATAGATTATCCTGTGAGAGAAATATTTTGATGTTATTAAAATAGTTATATAGATGAGACTGATGTATCAATTCTCCTAAGAACATAATCTATACTCAAAACTGAAAAACATGGACACAGCCCTTCCTGTGAAGAATTACATACTTTTTCTGTCTCAAGATGGCTGAAATGTATCCCACCCTGCCCTGCCCACCACAATCCAGGAGCACTTTCACAGATTGAACTATCCCACTGTTCCTGGTGCTCCTTAAATTCAGGTACCTCCCTCTGGTCACCTCCTGTCTGGCAGTCTAAGTTAAATAGCATCTGCTCTCCAAAGAACAACTTTATCATGCCTTCCTTCTGAGGAAATCTCTAGGCCTCCACAGTGATAAGGGGGCACTGGGCACAAAGCCAGCAAAAGTTATTAAGATCATTCAATTCTGCCCCCAACTACAATTGGCTGAGAGTGGTTGACATCAAACAGATGTCCTGAAACACAAAGTCGTGAAAACAGTAGACTTCTAATATTCTAATATCGATCCTAAGCTTGTGAGGTTTCGGGAAACAGCATGAGAATCTCTCAAGGACTCTGTGGGACCATCTGTGTGATAAATTAAGAGTTAAGAGTATGTGAAAGTGAAACTTTCTATGCTTCAATGAAGATGGTCACCTGGCGCTTGAAGATCAGCTGTGTTTAATGAAAGACCAGCATCATTGAGGTGGACTCTTCTAGGAGTATTTCTTCAAGGTCAGCACACAGAAGCTGTGATCAGGAGTAGGACCAGGCTGCTTCTCAAGCTGGAAGTCAGACTTGGCAGTAAGAGTCTAGCAAGTGGTTCTGGTTTTGAAGGTATGAAGGGGTCACGGAAAGCTGCTGGCCTGGGGTTGAGTACAGGCTTGGAATAAGCCAGTAAGCAGTGTCTATCCAGGATCTCTACCCCAGTTCCTGCCTTCAGGTTCCTGTCCTGACTTCCCTCAACAAAAGACTTTAACCCATAAAATGAAATCCACCCTTTACACCCATGTGGGTTTTGGTAAGAGTTCATCACAGCAACAGAAACCAAACCAGAACAGAGTCTTAGCATGCTCAGACTTGGCATATAGGGGGCAAAGATTCCATTCTTCCCCTAAACTATGTAATATAAGAAACAACATTGTCCTCATGACATTTCCTCATTCACTAGATAACATTTCTATTTATAGATTTGCTCTTCAACTCTTTGCTTACAACCGGGAGGCTGGGAACACCCAGAAGACAAAGAAATGGCAGAAACAAGCCCACAGTATGTGCTTGACAGAGGCTCTTCCTTTAGACAACTCTGCATTTCCTTTTGAGCCCCATTGAAAGACATTTGAGAAACAGAGTGTGGGGCAAAAAATACAGAGATCACCACAGAGCACACTCCTGGGGGTGCAGAGTAGAATGACCGAAAGCACCATGGCCTAATCTAGACTTTAGACAAGTTTTGTATTCTTCTGAAGTTTCTGGATCATACAGTTTTTTCTAGTAGGGATTTTCCTGTCCATGTTGTTGGCAGGCCTATCCAGATGGACTTACAGGATTGTCCATCTTGGTTGTTTATTGAAAGACTCCTACTTTGCAGTTATGTGTGGTTTGGGCTTAGTAACTCATCACCTTGGGGCAGTTCAGAAGTCACACTTCCTTCAAGGGCCAGGGCTATGACTCAGGTGCCCTCCCTCTCACTGGCCATCAGAGACCTGCTGGTCAAGTGTTGGGAGCCAAAGCCAACTTAGCCATATTTTATAAGTTAGCTCTTATAGCTAGCCAGCAGTCTTTACCCCAGATAGTCATTTGCCAGAAGGCTATGTCCCTATTTTTTGTAGCTAATCCATGACTCTTGTTAGTCTAGCTTGATTCTTTCAGCTCAGCAGGTGACATCCTCCAGACCCTCAACCGATAACAGATAGATTTCCATTCTACCCTGTCTGTTACTCTCCCTCAAAGGCTTGCCACATTCTTTTGTATATCCCACCCCTTTTCTCCCAGCTACCTGCATGGCAGAGATTCTGTATAAATACTGGCTGTAAAAATAAAGCAAGAGGAGGACTTGAACAGAGAGATTTGTCTTGTCCTTCCGTTCTTTCGTGTTCCTGCCTTCCATTTGCTTCCTTCCCAGGTCTAGGTCCACGCTGAAGACCCTGCTGGCCGGGGAAAGTCAAGTCCTTGGCTTTTCAGGAGAGGACTCAGTCCTAAGGTCCTCTAAGTCTGCTAATATCCAGCTATTGTCCATGTCCATTTATCACAGTATGCTCAGCTCCTGCCATCTTACATTTCCTCCCGTGCCCCTTAGGTATCTATCTGGTGGCTTGGAGCTAACTGGGGAATGAGGTGAAGAAGCTACACACAAAAACAAATGTCCTGCCGCAGTGTTTACGAGGTGACAATTCCCTGTCCATTTCTTGTTGACAAAGTTAGCAGGCATGAAACAGAAACAGAGAGGTGTTCAAGTTTCTTCACATAAGAACTCTTCCTATCCATGGACAGACAGTATCCTCCTGCGATCTATGGTAGCCATTCCCACATGTACAAGGCCATGCATGGTTTTGGTATCTTGCTGTACACAAAACCTTCAAGGAATAAAACTCCTGGATGTCCATCTCATTCTATTTGAGAATTATGTGCTTCGGATCGGTATTAGACTATTAGAAGTTAACAGTTCTCAAGACTTCATTTTCCAAGACATCTGTTCCATGCCCCCAAATGTCTTCAATAATTCTCCCTGAGTATGATCCAGAAACCCAGGCTTCATGCTTACAATAGGCCATGTTGTTTGAGAAAAGTAATAGAAAAGAAATAGCTTATTGGGAACATCCTGTAATCCAGCAGCAGTACCGTCAGTTTCAGGGCATACCCACATCTTCTGAGGGAGAAAAATACAGTTAAAAATGAGGTCAAGCTGGGATTTCCCAGCTAAGTCCTCAACTCTAACTGAAGGCATATGATTATTTGCCTTTGAATTGTACAAAAAGGCTGCCAGGGGCTAAACTTTGCTGTCACAGCCTCTGCCAGCTACACTGGGCAGCTGGGCTGCAGAGGGAAGGAAGAGGGGAGGGGACATGCAGCTTCCTATGGTTTATGAGGGTCACAGAAGCCTTAGGAGGTGGGGACTTTGGGAACAGATTAACATATGCAAACGAAATCAACTTTTCAGGGGAAATTTGTTGTTACTTCATTAGCTCTGAGGCCAAGGGCAGGCCCAGGGTGAGTGCAAAGGAGACCTGGGGTTTTCCTTTTGTTTGTATTCATGTCTGCAGGGCAGCTGGGGCAAAGGAGGAAAGGGCTACAGATATGTCCTTGAAAGGAAACAGAACCTGTAAGCTCCTTTTGGCTTGAACACTGGCTTTTGTCTCCCAAGGGCCATTGCTGTGCTCACTGAGAGTCCAGTAATGAAGCACCTGATTAAGAACTCATTAAAAGTCCATTGGCATTCATCATGACCACAACGGGCTCCACAGCCCTGTGAGATGGAGAGAGACCGTGGTCAGCTCTCAGGCCTTTCTTCCACTTCACAGCTTTCACTTACTCTGAGGTAATTTTTTTTTTTTTTAAATATGCTGGGTTTCTAGTGGTTTGTTATCCTTATTGCTCAATAACTCAAATTCAATGTTGCTATGAAAACATGATTTTGGGGGTTGGCCATTTTGTGGGTCCCCATCTTATCTGCCACCCATGTCTGGGCTTCATCTAGCTATTTCAGACCCTTTAGAATCTATCAGAGTCATTTATTCCTTGCAGACCAGAACTAATACAAAATAAACATGTGAGTTAGGGAGCAAGACACCTTGAGCATTCTAAGACAGGAAAGGTCCTGAGAAAAATGGTCCAGCTACCTGGCAAGCAAGCACCTCTAACTTTGTCAGGTGACCATCAACTCTCTGGAGCTCCAGAAAGGAGAGGGTATGAGGAGCCATCCGCCTCCTTGGATTACAGACCAGACACTGCCCGAAGGACATTTGCAGGGAAGAGTAACAAGAATGCCCGTGAGCCAAGACTATGTACTTTTGTAAGTCTCCTTTTGGGATGAACTTGACAATTCTTGCAACCATAATATTTAGCGTCTAGAAATTAACTTCTTTCTAGAGGTTCTTGACTGTCCTGCCCTATGAACCCCAGTCATGGTGTTAGGGTCGGCGTCCAAAAACAGAGAGCTTCACTCCGATATTGGGAAACAAAAAGAAGTTTTATTAACACGAGCTCGCGGGTCACACAGCACGAGAAGAGGCTGGCGACCCCGATTCCAAGGCTCGCAGGCCTTTTATGGGGTCCTTCTACCAGGGCGAGGGGAGCGGGGTCACCCAAGGTGCAGCCATCTGGTCAGGCCAGAAGTCTTTGTAATTCTCTTGGAATCCGGGTGGGTAAATCAATTCTGAGTTATCTTAGTTATTAATCTTTACTAGTGTGACAGGCTAGGTGCTGGTTAGCGGGTTACTTCCAGCACGGCGGGCTAATCTCCTGGTATAGGACGTGGGAGCAGGGTGCAGCACAGTTCAGTAAGTCTATAATTCAGGCACAGCGATGTGGGGGTGGGGGTGGGGCTTCCCCCATAATGGCCTTTCAATGGCTGTCATGATACTTACCCATCACTTAGCACTCTCTAACTGACTAATCACTGGTTACCCTAGCAATAGCCAAAAAGCAAAAGACTTTTGGCCATCCCTGTCAGTTTCTGCTGTTTATAACTAATCCAGTTATAGAATATTACAGACCCTCGGCAAGTCAGATCTTCCCCTAGACGAAGTCCCGCCCTGCCGTAAGTTATTCATTCTGTGTCTTTGTCTCCTTTTCACTGACACTTCACTCATCAGTGCCCAGATCAGGTATTGGGGCACAGCTCTCCAGCGGGGATCCTCATTTGCTCCTGTCTTGGGTCTCCTGTTCCAACTCTTCACAACATTGATGGCAACTGCTAGGTCCATAAATTTCTGGATGTTAAACAAAAGCCAGCATTTCTGGGAACTTCTGAAACTGGTCTCCTCTACCAAAGGAGTCATTTCTCTTATCACTGGCAGAAAGGACAAATGGCTACCTGTGGTGTGTGGTATCTATTAATATGCTGTTGTGCCCTGGTCGTGAGGCCCCCACATAGACCACCAGATATGCAAACTCTCTAAAATGCAAAAGCAAGGTTTATTGAAAAATATGAATCAAGACAAGACCCTCAGTTCAGCGCACAGGCATGGCAGCGATTGGAGGAGGTGCCTGCCCCTTTGTAAGCTGGGTTTTTAAAGGCAAAATCACAAGGTTATACATCAATTGGGGTCTTAGTATGGATACAATTCTGATTAGCTTGTCTTTTGGGGGGGAATTTTAGATTTCCTCTGTTAGCCAGCAGTTTACCAAGCCCTTTTCTTCCCACTGTCTCCTGGGTTGGGTCATTCCAGGCTATCTCCAGTACTGGGACTAATTAACTGCTATCAGCCCCTAGACTACCTCTCCTGTTTGTACTTTGTCCCTCTGCATACTTCAAACCTGTCTCAAAACTACGGTTAGGAACTTTTGCTCAAAAATGGAGGTGCTTCTCTGGTTATTCAATACTAGGCTCCCCAGTACCACAAATACCTATTACACATTTCAGAGTCTAGCATTCTAGCCCTTCTCACCTCCTTTCATACTCTAAACTCCCTCCTGCTCATGGGATTCCCGCCCTCAACTTTAACTTCTCATTCTCTTTATAACCCTGCTATTTCAACTCTGCTCTCTTGGTCCTTTTTTTTCTTGTTGTTTTTTAACTAGAACTCTGTCTTCATCTTTTACTCTTTCTCATTCTTTCTCTCCGTTTCTCTCTTCCACTCCTTCCCCATCTCTTCTCTGTTCCTGTTTCTCTCATGGTCATATCCAATCTACTGCTTTCTCTCTTGGCTCTGCACCCTTATATATGGCTCTTCTCTAGCTGTCCTATAGCTGTTTTCTCTCTCTCTCTCTCTCTCTCTCTCTCTCTCTCTCATAACCACAATAAAAACCTCCCCCATAACCATACCTTGGAATAGTCATGTCATTAGTTTACCCAGCAACCATCTCTACTGTGCTGACTCAACCTTGTTTTCTGAGAATTTCTGGGTTTTGAGAATTTTTCCATTCTCCAGAAATGTTCTTGGTCTGATCGTCTGCTAAGTGGATGGCTCAGAAACCCTGGTGCCAGGTATAGAGTTCATTTTGAATTGATCTGCCAGTCTCCCTTGAGAGGAACATTGTTGTTAATCCCACCAGGTAAGAGTAAGACCACTGTCACAATTTTTGAGCCAAATTTGCAGCAAGTTTTATTAAATACTGGCCAGGTTCATACCCAGGATTCCCGGAGAATGGCCACAAATTAAGGTAGTCTAGTGCTAATAAAGGTAAAATTCAAAATTGCATACTTCTGCTTTTGTTCAGTTGGGAGCAAGCATACATCCTGATGTACCTCCTGCCAACCTACCTCCCACCTACACATGAGCAATCACATCCTATGCAATTCAGGCAACTAATCTTGTTTACAAGTGAAAATAAATAGCTTCTTATCTTATATGAAAAACAGCCCCCAACATTCCAGGAATTTACCTGCCCTTGGGCAAGTGTGGCTTATACTTGGAGACATTTTTTGTTTTATAGCTCTCTTAAACACAGGAATTAGAATTGAAAATCTAAGTGTAGAGATCTGTTTCCTCTCAATGAGCCTTCTTAGTAAGCAGAACCATTGTTGAGAGGACCTGTTTTCTGTCAGGAAGAATCTCCTATCTCACTCCTCCTCATACGGACCAATAATCCTCTACCCACCTGGAGGTTTTTTGGAATGTCTCCACCAAATGGCTGCTGCTAACCAGAGGGGACATGTTTGACTTCCGGATTCAAAGGGACCTTACATCAACACCATGGAATATGAGCCAAGGCTTCCTGCATTCAGCCTTTGTCTTTCTCAGCCTCTACTCTCTGCTCCTCCCATTCCATTTTCAACTTGTCTTTCTCCATGATACCCTCCCTGCCTTTCTCCGAGATCTGACTCCTTCCTGATTTACCCTGTCCATGTTCTTCCTCTTGCCATAAAACAGCCTTCTCTGTCAATTATTTGCTACTTTCCACAGCACATTATTAAATATTTATGCCTCAGAAAAACCCCTTTCCTCTTGCTGCCCAGTGAGCAACTACTACTTTCCTTCCTAGGGAAACCTGCTTCCTCAGCTTAACCAAATTCCTACTCTGACAAACTCCTAGCTCCCTTCACCCTGATACGCCTCTGAGTTCTTCTGAGTCTCTGTTCACCATTCACTGTGCTGATCTCTAAGTTTACTCTTTTCTAAAAGAGTAAACTGAGGCCCGAAAACATGATTGTATCTTTTCTCATTCTTGACTCCACTTGACTTCCCAAACACCCCTCTCTAATGGGCACCTCCTAAACACCCCTTGCCAATGGGCACCTCCTAAACACCCTTTCCCAATGGGCACCTCCTAAACACCCCTCGCCAATGGACACCTCCTAAACACCCCTCCCTAGTGGGCACCACTCAATCTCTCCTACTTGGGGATTCCCTCTTGACTGTTTTGTTTACAATCTTAAACTTCCCTATTTAAGGGGTAGCTACACTTATACATGTTTTTCCGAGTTTTTCAACTGCCATGGAATAAGGCCAATAGCTTTCCTATGTAAGGCACTGGAGTTATTGATTACCAGACCTCCACAGTTGAGTTCTTTGGTTTGTGAGGAAGTTATTTCACATAATCTACCTTTTGTATTCATGTCGCCTATTCAGGTGGTAGACTGGAGATCCCAGCCCCACTGGGTCTGCACAGCCTTAAACTAACAGTTACCTTTTAAATGTCTTATAAGAGCACATAAGATTAATTCTCTAAGAAGATTTCAAGTATCTAATATAGCAGTTCTCAACCTGTGGATCGTTAACCCCCAGAGGTCATATATCAGATAGCCCACATATTAGATATTTACATTACAATTCATAATAGTAGCAAAATTACAGTTATATAGTGGTCACAAAATAATTCTATGGTTAGGGATCACCACAACATGAGGAACTGTGTTAAAGGGTCACAGCATTAGGAAGGTTGAGAGCCACTGATCTAATAGAAAACCATTAATTATGTAACCACATTAGAAGATAGACAGCCAGAACTGATCATCTTATGACTGAAAGTTCAGATCCTCTCACTTCATGACAGATTCCCATTTTACTGGGAATTCTTCCCATATTCTGATAGATGATATAAATTTCATTTCTGATTTCCTCCACCTTTCTAAAAAGGCAAAGCTGCCTCCCCTCACCCTTACAGAGAGCTGCGATTTTAATTCTGGCTCAGGGATCATAATGTTCTCCTTCTAAGCTGGAAAGTCAGAGAAGTGAATCTCTTCTGACTCTGCTCTGCTGAATACTCTGTCTCTGAATACTCAGCAGCTATGTGCCTCTTTGGTGGCAATGAAAGCCATAGTAATTGATGGCAGATTCTCAATTTGCCTCTTAGTAGAGACCCTGACCCTTCTACTAGAACCATCTGGACACAGCCAGTTTTAGCAAAGCCTTGCCTGCCAGCAGGTTTATCCAGGCACCAGTGGCTGAGGATCTGATGATCCTTGGCACCTGGTTAAGTCTTCATGCCCAAGTGGCACCTGCTCCCCCTGTTCAGTCCTTTATCAAGACAGTTAGTTGGTATGACAGTTTGTGATTTGACTTCCATTTATCTCTCTAGAGTCACACTCTAACTGTCCCCACCTGCTCTGTGATGCTGGCTTTTATGGCCCTCATCAATTCACTCCATTGACCTATGGCCTTGGCCAATGAGGAAACCAATGAGGAAGGATGTTGGAGTACAGAATATAAGAGCCAAGGTTATCTCTCCTCTCAACCCCATCTCTGCAAGATGAACTAAATTCATTTGCTTCCTAGGAACAAAAGCCACAGCTGTCCAGGGTCTGATGGTCATCTTCCCCCACCCCTCGGGCCTAGGCTTGGTCACAGGCCTGCAGTGGCATTTCTGTATGTGCCCTCGTCACACATTTATCTTCTAGAGTAGATGGGGCAATTGATCACTCTGAACTGTAGCTTAGTAAACACTAATAGCTTAGTAAACCATGCTGGAAAGCCTTCTATTTTTATCTATGCTCTGGAACATGTTAAATATTTAATTTTTTTCTATTCTTTGGAGGTCAGAGAACTAATCTCTAGTGCCCTCTTGGCCTAGTATTTTAGGGATGAGACTGTACTTTAGCAAATATTTTAAAAATGTTCCCATGACGGTCTCTTTATTTAGGTTTCTTTATCAGTCAAATGTAACTGATATTTCCTAGAAGAAAAAAAAAAAAATCACCCATTTTCTTAATCACTTAAAATTATTAGCATGCAATCACTTGTAGAATTTTCTTTAATTGCTTTTATCCATGGAAAAATTGCCACCTAAGTACAAAGGTTTGTTTCATATTTAAAAGAAGTTACAATCGTTCAAGAAGGAAACTACTTGGCAGTCTTATGCAATCATTCCAAAGGGTCATGCTGTGTTTTAGTTATTTTTAATCATTCAAAAAACTTTGTGCTTCTTACTTATGCTTGAGAATTTCTTTGTTGTATCAGTCCACACACTATGGTGTAGAACTCAGAAGCACACTTTTCCCAGAGTCCCCCATTGCTAGAATAGATATGTGACCTGAAATGCACCAGTGAGATTTACATGTAAGAGACTTGAGAATTTTAAGTTATGAAGTACTGACCCCCGTGGTGTTGAATTAAATGTGAAATTTCTCTTAAGCTTTTGTGTACCTGGTTGGTGTCACTATTTAGAGACTGGAAAGTAGGTGGAGGAGGTATGGCATAAAAGCGTGTCTTTGAAGGCTCTACTTTCTTCCTGTTCCCTTTCTCACTCTGTCTCCTGTCTGCTACAAGGTGAGCAGACCCGACTGTGTGGTCTAGTTATCATTATATTTTTGTCTCATCATGGGTCCAGAATCAGTGGTGCCAAGGACTATGTGAACTGACACATCCAACATTGTGATAAGGGATCCTGTATGTGAAGATGTGTTGTTCTCATTGGTCAGCAATAAAGCTGATTTGGTCTATAGCCAGGCAGAATAATATTGGGCAGGAGAGCCAAAGAGAGATACAGAGAGAAGGTGGAAGGAATCAGAAATCGCCAGTAGCCTCCCAAAGAGTAACATGCCAAAGCACAAGTGAGCCACAGGCCGTGTGGTGATAAATAGATTAATAGAAATGGGTTAATTTAAATGTAAGCGCTAGTTATTAATAAGCCTGAGCCATTGCTTAAACAATTTATAATGAATATTAAGCTTCTTGATGAATATTGGACAGGGCAGGACAGAGGAGACTCCAGTTACATATGGCACCCAATGTGGGGCACCAATGAGAACAACACATATTCACAGCATACAGGATCCCACAGCAGCATTGTAAACCAAAGTCAGCCCTCCCTCCAGGAATTTACTGGCATTAGATATTTTGTCCCAGTAATGCAAAGGCAACTAAGGCAGTAGAAAGCCAGTGATACAATATCTAACTCCCAGGAGCCACATTGAGTTTAAAGGAACAGTCAATGTCCAGCTTTACAAAACAACTTAAGTTCTAGGCATTCAGTTGTGATAGGAAGATGATCTCCATGGAAACTATTGACCTTATATACATACGACGAAGGTCAAAAGAGGTAGTCAAAGCAAATAAATGTATACTTTTTAGACAAAATAATAATGATATAAAGAAACAGTAGAACAAATATATCTCTGGACTAAAATAATAAATCCAACAAGAGTCACTAGGAGACACTTGGGGAAGTGTAAACATAATAAAAAGCAGTACATGTTCTCAGGTCATTGCAGCATGATAAGGAAGGAAGGCTATTTCCTTGCCCTGGTATAGGGAAGGCTCTGCCTCAAAGGAGTTTTATGGATGTTGCACACATGAAAAGTCTAGTCATAGAGCCTGTCTGTGGCTAGTTTCTCTAATGCTTTCAGCTTAAAATCCTCAACATACCACTTTGTCATATCTAGAGACGGCAAGCATTACTTCAGTTAGATGTGTGTACTTAGAGAAAAAAGCCACAAGCTATAGTGAACATTATCATCATTATTATTATCATGTGCTATTTGAGCTCACTGAGGAGCTGGCTTAGGATGTAGGGTGATGCAACTCTCAACAGTGAACACTTTAAACCAAAGCATGTCTATGGTAAATGGCTTTCAAGGTGCCTTGTCTTGGGGGTGGTCTGGCCCCTCTGACTTCATGGCAGAGAGGGTAGAGAATAGCCCAAGAGTAAAAAAAAATTACATCCTTATAAACAGCTGGAAGGTAGGTCATTTCCAACAGCAGTTACTTGTTTACTCCATGACATCAAAGTGTTTACACTGGAATAGAGAAGCTGGGAGTCTAGCCATGGGAGGGTTATCAGTGGAAAGAGAGCTCCATTAGCAACCCCAGCTGACAGACTCAGCCCATGTCTGTGTCAGCAGGAAGTTGTGAGTACCTGATTCAGTGGTGTTCTCTCCAGCTATTGCTATTCTTTCATTGGAAGTCTCACTTCAAGGGACTCTGCTCTGCCTAGAAATCTCTCTACTGGAAATTCTAGCTGATAGCCTCAACAGTGCTTTCCTGGTCAATTTCTGTTGGATGTTTTGAGCACTCGATTCAATATTACTTTGCTATCTGTCTGTCTCTCTGACTACTACCTGTTGTTTATTCATTATTACTTTGGCTTATATGAAAGATGAAGTCAATACTTGCTCCCTGGAACCTACTATGTCTAAAGAAATGTTTGCTAAAGAAAATCACACAGAATTTTAAAAGAGTTATCAAAAATTTTATCAAAAAAATTGAAGGAGGTTAAAGAAGACAAAATAGTACAGTTCAATAAAATTAAAGACAAAGAACTTATGGAGAATAAGTGCCTAAGTGATGCCCAAGAATACATATGCGTGCGAGCATACACACACACACACACACACACACACACACACACACACACACACACACACAAACATACATGGCTGATGGAAATGATGATATCCAGGACTTGAAAACAGAATTCAAGAAACAGATAGGAACAATGAAGAGGATTCACTCAAGCTGAAACAATGATGGGACTGATAACCCAATAACTTAACTAGAAAACTCAACAGAAAGCCTTATAACTAGAATGAGTCAAACAGAAGATAGGTTATCAGGACTCTAGGATGAGGCAGAGGAGCTAAACCTAATAAGCAAGGAATACAAATGAAATTAAAAACACAGAAAGAAACATACAAGATATGTTAGATACTATGAAAATCAAACTTTCAAATTATAAGCATAGATAAGGGAGAAGAATCCCTTATAGTCAATGGAATAGATCAGATCTTCAACAAGATCATAGAGGAAAACTTTTCCAAGCTAAGAAAAAGATGCACCCATACAGATATAAGGCATACACAGAACACTAAATAGACAAAACCAGAAAAGAAAATCATTGCAGCCTATCATATTAAATAAACATAACAAAAAAGTATATTAAAAGTTGCAAGAGAAAAAAACACAAGTCACATATACAGGAAAACTTATTAGAAGGACAACTGATTTCTCAATGAAACTTTGGAAACCAGAAGACCCTGGTATAATGTATTCCAAGTCCTAAAAGGCTATGATGGCCACTGTAGAACATATGCCCTGCAAACTATCCACCATGAAAAAGAAAGAAAAACTTTCAAAGATACTGAAGTTTAAAAAAATTATATCCAACAAATAAAACCAAAGGAAAATACAGGAAGCATTATTTTTGGATGAAGAGAATGAGCATAGTAGAAAGATATGGAAAGAAATATGAAGTACTAGTGAAAACACAAGACCAAAACAACAACACAATACCTCAAGCAACACACATATTTCAATAATAACTTTAAATATCAATGACCTAAAATAAAAAGGATGAACAAATGAACTCCAATCAAATGGGACCACAAAGCAAGCAGGAATCACTAGCCTAGTAATTGACAAAATCCACTTCCAACTAATCAGAAGGAGACACTTCATTCTCATCAAAGAAACAGCTAACCAAGACAACATTACTATCCTAAACACATATGCACCAAACTCTGGAGTACCCAATTTTATTTTCTTTAAATGTATTACTGGATTTAAATATAAAGATTAACAGCAATCCACTTTCTCCAATAGACAGGTTATCTGGACAAAAAAATAGAGAATTAATTGACAACATACATCAAGTAGACTTGACATGTATTTACAGAATATTCCATCCAAACACCAAATAATGCGCATTTACTCAGCATCACATGGATGCTTTACTAAAACAGACCACTTCCCGGGGTACAAAACAAATCTCTATGAATTCGAAAGGATTGAAATCATTCCTTGTATCCAATCTCACCACAGTACAATGAGACTTAAAATGGACAACAAACAAATCTCTAGTAAATGCATAATTCACATGATTCAACAACTCATTACTGAATGTTGAATGGGTCAAAAAAGAAATCAAGAGAGAAGTAAAAGTTGCATAGAACTAAATGAAAATTAAAACACAACAGAAGAAACCTCTGGGATACGTTGAGAGTAGTGCCACAACAGAAGTTTATATGTCTAAGGGCCTACATTAAAAATTAAATCATAGAGGACAAGTGCTGTCTGCAGAGTCCCAGCGCACTCTAGAGCAGGGGCGGATAAACTCTGCAGGTCACCAGATCCTCAACTCCTGCTGAGGGAAGCTGCACATCTATCCACCGCCACCTCAAACTGAGCAAGCCAACATCTGCAGGGGTCTCTGAAGGACAGACTCAGACCCTGACCAGAGGGGTAACAGGAGGAACACAAATCCAAGTGCCACAACCGACCAGGAGCCATCTAATTGTGAACCACTGAAGCCATGGGCAAACGTCAGTGCAAAAAATTACATAATAATACAAAGGACAACATGGTAATTCCAGAAGAGAGTGGTGAACTTACAAATACAAGACCTGAACTGAGCAATGAAGAGGAAACCGAAGGAAGCAACACCAAAAATTCCTTTTTGATGATCATCAAAGCTCTGAAAGAAGATATGAAAAAAAAGCCTTAAAGAAATAGAAGAAAATACAAACAAAAAATTGGAAGAGATGAACAAATCTGTGAAAGAAACATGCCAGGAACTAAAAGCTGAAATGGAAGCAATAAAAAAGGCACAAAATGAGGCAAAGATGGAAATAGAAAACCTGAAGAAAAAAGCTGGAACCACAGATACAA